>OOIN01000003.1:1800000-2214801 GCA_900323505.1 Ustilago trichophora | reverse complement strand
AACCCTAACCCTAACCCTAACCCTAACCCTAACCCTAACCCTAACCCTAACCCTAACCCTAACCCTAACCCTAACCCTAACCCTAACCCTAACCCTAACCCTAACCCTAACCCTAACCCTAACCCTAACCTAACCCTAACCCTAACCCTAACCCTAACCCTAACCCTAACCCTAACCCTAACCCTAACCCTAAGATCCAAGAGTGTTGCGCTGATTGCATCATTGACACCGATGTGCTCTTCCGGATCATCCTTGCCAAAATAGTCCAGACAGCCGCCTTGAAAGTAGATGTGAAACAAGAGTGCCAGCAGCCATGCCCAGAGATGAGCACGTTTCTTGACAGTTTGCGGATTGAGATTGTACGGCTTGCTTGGATTGTCGTTGTAGGCGTGGAAGGTCTGCTGCACCTGACGGCCAGCGCTGAGCAAGCGGTTCATCCAGGTTGCAACCACACCTTTGCCAACAACAAAGATCCAGTGTGCAATGTCACAGTATGCACCGTCCCAGTCTCCTGGATTGTGGCCAAGGTTACCAATAGCCACCACCGGTTTGCCAGCCCAGTAGCGGTGCCAGCCAAGCTCACGGGCCCATGGAGTGACATTGCCGCTGACCACAGATGGCTGGATGCCAGGCTGAAGAAGTCCAGCTTCTTGCAGGCGCTCTTTGTCCTTTTTGATGAAGGCATTGACCTTGGCCTTGGTAGCGTCATCCAGCTTATCGGCATCCATAGTAGTGGTGAGAATTTGGGGTGGAGGAGTTTGCGCCAGAGATGGATTGCTGACATAGAGATAGCGTCTACTCTGTCCATTTTCATAGAAGAGCTGGACCGGAACAGGGTGAAGATACTTGACGTCTCCATCAGCCTGGCTGCTGTGCTCACGCACATGAGCATTCATGGAAGAGCGGGCCATGATGCTGTATGAGCACAAGTTGCAGTGCCGTCCTTGGTAGTTGACGTCCAACTCCTTGATGATGGAAACCGGCAGCAGATCCTTGTTGATGGTGACGGTGGCAGGGTGTTCCAGGTCCAGCTGCTCCAACAAATCCTTGAGCGCTTTCTTGGAAGATTCAACGATAGTGTGAGCATGGAATTTCTTGAGGTGAGCAGTCACATCCTTGAAAAAGGGCAAAATTGCAAGACGATGAGTGCAGTCAATGCGGGTGCAGACCAGAATGCGTGGATGGTCGACCAGACGGAGATGGAAGCGGCCAAGCTGAGCGGCAAACTTGGGATCCACCGCAGGAGAACAAGCATCCTGGTTGGCGGGGGGAAGCGCAAGACTGAAAAGCATAGAGTGTGTCAGCAGAATATTCTGATTGCGGCAAGAGGCTAGCAGAGCTGAACGTACCTCTCAACATCAGTGGTAGAGACAGATTTTGCGGCAGGAGAGTTGCCAGCATTGACATCAGCACCAAGAGAGCAGGCGGAAAGCTGAGACATTGTAGCGTGGAATAATTGTGAGGGAAAGATACAAGAAAGAGAGGGTTGTACGGTGAAGATGTTCTGAGATGGAAAGATGGAGACAGAACAGCGGCAAGGGACTGCAAGATGGCCCATATATATGCACAAAGATCTCAGTCTCACACACAGCAGAGTTGTGTAGCGGTACGGTATGCCAAATGTCTTTGCTGTCACAGAGATCCTGAGATTGCTAGATGTAGCAGCTGGAACAAAGCAGAGACAAAGGATGAGAGTGCCGCTGTGAGCGGTGCCAAACAGAAGCACAGACCTGTAGCACTCTTAGGTGGTACGTGCAGAGCGGCATTGGCAAAGAACAAATTTCTCACCTACGCTTTCTTGTTGCTCCTATTGCTGTTAGGCAGAATGTGAGCGACACAGGTGGGAACAAAGCATCCAAATGTGCTGGCCATTGGCGTAAGTGGACAGCAGTGTGACAGGAGCGATGCATTCAAAAATACTGTGCAGTGTGGCAACCAAGAATTGTCTAGACTTTAGAAAAAGGCTTAGAATCTGTTGCGGGAAGCTTGTTGTTGAGGTGGATGGGCAATGCTTTGTGCTGAAAATTGACGCGTGTGAAGACCGTCACAAAGCGTGAATGACACCAAGCATGGGAGCCGGAGGCCGTTGCCAGACAGCTAACAAAGGGCAGGCAGCATGAACTGTGGGTGCCGCTCCATCGATGCATTTCTAGCTGTTGCCAAGGATGGCAGTACCGGTGGCCTCAATTTGATGAGTCGATGACCGCTCTTTGCATTGACCAGTGGCTCTTGACTGGTGACTGCTGAGCGTTGGCCGCTGCTTGACAAACAAGAAAGCGGCAATCAAAATTTTCACTGCAGTTGCTGTGCGTGTCGCGTCTACTTCCAATTTTGCAATCCATTTCAATGACCCAATTTCTTAGTTGATTTCTGGCATCAACAGACGTGCTGTTGTTCAAGTGAGATTGATGTGACCAAACAAGAATGCGTGCAGTTTGACAAGATAGTCCCAGACAAAAGGGCTGGAGGAAATTCACAACTTTGTGCGGCCCATTGGTCTGCACTGCCCCTTGAATAGGTGTTTGCCCTTGTACGCTTGACTCCTATTCATACACAGACTACAGCTTGAAATGTGTACAGACCATTGGGCTGCTACACCCAAAATGGACAGACTCTCACTGCTGTTGAGCGGCAACAGCTGAGCCGTGGTGAGCCGTGGTGAGCCGTGGCTGCTGAGCAGTGGCAGCTGTGTGCTGGCTGCTGGCTGCTGGGCACTGGGTCAGTGGGTGGACGCAACTGCAATTCCAACAATTTCCAAGAATTTTGACGCGTCTCTTGGATGCTGGGCCGCTTGCTGAGCCAAGAAAAATTTCAAACCGTTGCGGCACTTGGCCAGTGTGTTTTGCGCTGTCCGCTGGGGTCAGCAGCCAAGGTCGGACACGTCCATTTGGCAGAGCGGCCTGGTCCGCTGCCGGCCAACGAGGACCTGCGGCCTAGGGCTAGGGGAGGAGGGGATATACTTATAACCCTATGTCGTCCAGCTTGACGTTGGGGCGTCGCACAACTGGCTGGAGGGCGGCGTTGTGCACGTCAGCACGATCAAAGTAGTCGTCCTCGGCGTCTGAGTTGGCGGCTGGTTGGTGGACGTAATGGGGCAGAGGACGTCAGGACGGCTGTGGCTGTCGTTGTCTGGGTAGTCGAGTGTTATTGTGGGCGATGTTGGGGTGTCTGGGAGCCTGTGGTTGGGGACGGCGATCCTGCGACTCCAGCAGGCGGGTTAGGAGCTCTTGTTGCTGTCGCATTTGGCGGTCAAACATGGTCTGCATGGATGCCAGGGTCTGGACGAGGAGGGCAGAGGTGTCAACCGTGGTGGGGGATCCGGCGATTGGGGCTGCCATGGATGCGTCGTCGGCTTGGGAGGTCGACAGTTGTGACTCTGCGTCTGTGACATGCTCGGTGGCGGCTAGAGTACCTTGACGAGTCAAGCTGATGGACGTGCGTGGGCAAAGGGATGCAAACACTGCTGAAGTGCTGTGGCCGTGTATGCGCGTAAATTGAGTTGCAAAGTGGCCATGTTGGGGTCGCGGCAAGGTCTCAAAACGGTCAGGAGGTGTCTTCAACGCGAATGAGCAATGGTGATGATGAAACCGGCTGTGCTGGTTGTACGACGGCAG
This sequence comes from Ustilago trichophora, assembly GCA_900323505.1. Classification (NCBI taxonomy): domain Eukaryota; kingdom Fungi; phylum Basidiomycota; class Ustilaginomycetes; order Ustilaginales; family Ustilaginaceae; genus Ustilago; species Ustilago trichophora. The sequence continues at coordinate 2,211,187 of OOIN01000003.1, read as the reverse complement.
TAGGATGGCTGCGATGTGGTCGTCTGTATGTGTCGGCGTGTGAGAGTGTTGGTGGAATGCGCGCAACAGGGAAGAGTGTGACGGGTTATGCTGTGCAAACGGCGCGGCAAAGGCGTTGAGGAGGATGGCGAGGAGATGAGTGGGAGTATAGGGCGTACCACTCTTGTCACCATGTCAAGTGCAATGGCACAGACGCAGATGATGTGAGCAGACAGATGATGGTTCATTGCCAAGTGTGAGGCCAACAAGCTGAGTTGGTTAAGCCGATTCAGCCCGTTAGGCCGAACTATCTACAACAAGTAAAAGGTCACGACAGTATAGAGCAAGAGGTCACTGAATATTGATCTGAGCCGATGTGCAAAGTCTGTCACTGCCGAATCTGACCTTCAATTCGGCGTCTCCGCGGTGTCCAGGTCGGACTTCCCCGCATTCTTTTTTTGCCGCAGATGGTGGGGTTTTGCCGCGATGGCATGTTCTCACTTGTTTCCTTCACCCGCTCTTGTATTCTGGTGTTGTCGAAGGTGCTTCACCTCAGGGTCGGCTGAATCTCGCTGAATCCTAAATTGTCGAAGATCAAGTCTCTGCGAAGGCTGCATGATATATCTACTGCCGACCTCGACTGCCTTGTCACGTTCACCTTCCACTCGACTCTTCAAGGACGCCCGATCACCATGTCGCAAATCAAGTATCAGCGAGGCTTTGGCAACCATTTTGTCTCCGAGGCCAAGCCTGACGCGCTCCCTCCATTTGGCCACGCTCCTCAAAAGGTTGCTCACGGCCTCTACGCCGAGCAGCTTTCTGGTACGGCCTTCACTGCACCTCGAGCCAAGAACCAGCGCTCGTGGCTGTACCGCATTCGCCCGTCAGTCAATCACCAGCCCTTCCAGCCTTACAAGCAGGAGCGTGTACTCGGATCATTCCACGCGCATTCACCAGATATCCATCCTACGCCACAGCAGCTGCGATGGGATCCGCTGGTGGAAGATGTCGGCAAGGACGTTGATTTCGTTGAAGGTCTCGTGACGCTGGCCGGTGCCGGCGACACCCAATTGAAGAACGGCATTGCGATCCACACTTACACCGCTACCAAGGGTATGGGCAGAAGGAGCTTCTACAACTCGGATGGAGATCTCCTCATCGTGCCTCAGCGAGTAGCCCTGCTCATCAAGACCGAGTTTGGTCTCCTCGAGGTGCCGCCTCTTCATATCGCAGTGATTCAGCGTGGTATCAAGTTCTCTGTCGATTTCTCTGCCTCTGACAATGTCTCGACATCCACACCTGCTTTCGGGTACATCTGCGAGACGTTCAAAGGACATTTCGAGCTGCCCGATTTGGGACCGATTGGCGCCAACGGTCTAGCCAACCCAGAAGATTTTGAGACTCCTGTTGCCACCTACGAAGACACCACCGACGACTGGCAAGTGATCAACAAGTTCATGGGCCGCTTCTTTTCCTACAGCCAGTCTCATTCGCCTTACGATGTCGTCGCATTCTCTGGTAACTACGTGCCCTACCGCTACGACTTGAACAAGTTCAACACCATCGGTTCCATTTCGTACGACCATCCAGACCCGTCCATCTTTACCGTCCTCACCTGCCCTACCGATACGCATGGTACCGCAGTGTGCGACTTTGTCATCTTCCCTCCACGCTGGCTGGTGGCAGAAGACACATTCCGTCCGCCCTACTTCCACCGCAATTGCATGTCCGAATTCATGGGCAACATTATCGGCGTCTACGATGCCAAAGCTACTGGATTTGTGCCAGGTGGTGCCAGTTTGCACAATATGAACTCGGCTCACGGTCCAGACGCCGAGACATTCGACAAGGCGAGCAACGCGCCGTTGAAGCCGCACAAGGTGGGAGACGGAAGCATGAGCTTCATGTTCGAGTCAGCCTACCAGCTGGCAACCACGAAGTATGCGATCGAAGAGAGCGGAAAGGTGCAGCAAGATTACTGGAAGGCTTGGGCCGATCTCAAGAAGAACTTTGCAGGATGATGCCATGAGCCGGCATTGGCTTTGAATACGTTTCGGATGCAGCCGTTGAGTGTAGTCGTTTCTTGTTGTTTCGCACAGAGTGTAATGCACAGTACAGCATCATCCAAGCTGAAGCGAGAGAGCAGACCAGATTGATCGAGTGCAATGCAATGTGAACACACGAGAGAAGAGGAGAGAGAGAGAGAGAGAGAGCCAAGACAAGACAAGAATCCCGACCAGGAAGAGAAACATCGAAGAGTGTGGCTGGGAAGGAACGAAGCCGAGACACAGGCAGAAACAAACACCAGCTGATGCCACCAAAAGGCTTAGGAAGCCGCCTTGGCCTCACGGTGATGCTGATGCTCGTTGGTATGATGATGTTTGAGAGGGACAAAGTCGCGGCCCACATCCATGGCGACGTCAGCAGCCTTTCCCATGGCGCCTACTGCCTGTTGGGCCATCCCGCCGGACTGAGGGGCAGCCGGATGAGGTCGAGTGGGCGCCATCTTGCGAGCTTGGAGGAAGTCATCGACAGCCTTGGACTGGTCGTGTTCGCTGAGAGCCTTGCAGAGCCGAGGGATCTGATCCTTTTCTTCTTCCAGAGCATGGTTGATAAAGATCTGGCATGCCTCGACAACGCGCTTGGCATACACATCGAGACCAACAGTAGTGATGCCGTGAGAGCTAAGATCGGCCATAGCTTGCTTGACTTGCTGGTGGTGCTTGCGGTCCTGCTCGGCGGCCTGGGACATGCCGTGCTGGTCCATCATCTTGTAAATCGACAGCTCCTTTTGGCAGCAAGGCAGTTATGAAGTACATCAAGCAACCACAGGTTAGAGAAGGCGCTCGATGAATGTGCAGCAACGAGATCGAGCCTGAAGAAGTCTGAACATACCTCGGCATCCGAGTGAATAGCGGCTTCGTGGATGATCGTGTTGGCAACTGTTGCGAATCTCAACGGCCAATGGGGTCAACTTCAGTCTCGACCAACGTGCAAGGGAACAAAGACCGGCTGAACCAAAACCCACTGTCGGTGCAGAGCTTCTCGTCTTTCTTGCCGTGGGCTTCATTGAAGCGGTTGAGAAGGTCTCGGATGTTGTCGTGGTCGACCTGTTGTTGTCAAAGATATCAATGTTAGCCAGAGTGAGCATAGATCCTTTATCACTGGCACTCCTCCGTTCACTGCATCGGCATCTCGAATTTGCGACAAGACGTGTAGCGACTGACCTTGATCTCGTCAAGAAGGCGTTGGTTCGACATGGCGGCGGTAGCGAGAGTGCGTGACAACGATGAGTGAATAGCGATATTCGAGTGGACAGCGAAGCTTGAAAATGGGAGTTTGGCGTTGCGAATGGCAGAGAGGCGGAGGAAAACCATGTTCTGAATGAAAGACAGGGTACAACGAAGATCGCTGAGAGACCTTTCGAGATGGTCTTATATCATGTTCAACGACTTCGGTTCAGCGCAGGGATGGTCAACGGATAGCTGAGCAGTATCCGATCAGAGACGAGCGCTGGGACCACCTACCATTTCAGCAGGCTGGCTGCATCTGTGTTGGGTAACGACGAGACTGGCTCGGTGCTCGTCCCAACCTGGTCCCGTCAGCCAACCGGCCAATGACACCGCTCGTTTTAGCAATCAAATCACGATGACTGGACATAATGAGCTGATCAGCTGAGTAGCGAGAACGCCAAAGGTGACGTCGAGAAACCAACCTGGTCCGAGTCGCTGCGCATTGGATTGATGGGACCGGATTTGTCTGACGACCACGAAATAAGTGCAAAATGATTGGCCAGCCCTCGACACACCTGAATCATCCGGTGGTCCCGTCAGGCCAAGTCGTCACGGCGCCACCTTTGTCTGAGTCAGACGGGCACACTTGGATTGACTTTGCTCTCGAACGCCCTCGTTGAGAGAGCAACTCATGAGAGAGTAATCACGGCTGAGTCGTCGAGAAGTATGAAACGTCTTGTGGGGCATTCGTTGAACTGTCTGAGGACATCTGCGGGGCTGCAGGGTCCAGAAGGAAGCTTTCTTTGATTTTGATTAATTTTAAATAAAAGCGTCTTTCGGGAAAACCAAACAAGTGTCTGAGGACTTCTTTTATCTTTCTACCATCACAAACCAACGAAGCTGTCAGTCGAAGATACCATCTCACAGTGCTCATTCGTCGGCATTTACACGAAGATGGAGTAAGTATTGGACGGGTCTGTGCAGCTCCGACTCGATCACCATCCAAACCATCAAGCAAGACGCCGCCGAATCATACTGCCACATAGAGTGCTGGGCATCCCGAATCATGCCTCGGAAGAAGCCAGCCGACTACCAGCGTGTTCGAGGCTCCAAGGCCTGCACCTTTTGCTCACGACGAAAGATCAAATGCGACGGCGCTGAGCCGTGTTCGGTCTGCCAAGCCCGCAAGCTTGAGTGCACATACATTCAAGGGAAGAAGCGAGGACCACCTTCCAAGCTTGAACGACAGCAACATGAGCAGCAGCACGAAGAGCCTCCACACGACACCCACGATGCCTCATCCTCGTATGCAGAAAGCAGCAGCTCGGCTCGAAGCGATGTCGCAGACAACGAGCAGCAGCTCTTTATCAAGCGTACACGCTTCGACAATGACTCGATTCAAACAACAGCGCTGGACGATCTGGCCACAATAGCGTACGAATCCCGATCAAACACCCCTGGGAATGGCAACGGAGGCGGAAATGATCTGACGCCATTCGACGACGTCAATCTGGCTGCTTCAGCACCTTCCGAACAGGGCTCCAACAGTACGAGAGATTCGATCTCTCATCGCGAGCTGCAATCGCTGCTCACACTGCCCTCGAACTCGGACGCGATATCATCACTGCCTAGCATCGATCAGGCCGAAACATCTGCTCCACGGCATAAGCAAACTATCCCAGCCTACGTTTCCGCCGTTCAGATCGAGAGCCCAGCGTGTGAGCTCAGTGGGCAGGTCATCGACCAACTTCTCACAATCTACCAGTCCTTCGTTCACCTTCACTGGCCCATCATTTATCTCCCTTCACTCAGCAGCCTTGACGTTCTGGCCAAGTCTCATCCGCGTCTCTACCATGCAGTACTTGCCGTCGCAGCTAGTACCCAAGACAATATCAATCCGCATAACATCCTCTCTCCGAATACATCCGCCCTCTTCGACGAAGCTTCTTGCACAACCACATCACCCTCTTCCTATACACGTCCTCCCGCCGTCTGTCCGCCCGGTACCGCTGCCAAACTGGTCAGGTACCTCAAGCACCAGGTTCAGACCAACATCCTCGCTCCAACCCTCGAAACAATCCAAGTCCTCATCTTGCTTGCACTCGTGGAGATGGGCGGCGGCGATACTTCCGACGCATACTTGCACTCAAGTATGGCCTGCGTCTATGCCGTAGACCTCGGCCTTCACCGTCAGCAATCTGATCCGCAGTCCTCACGAGGCTATCGGCTTGAAGAGAGACAGAGGGTCTTGTGGGGCTGCTATGTCCTCGACAAGTTGCTAGCAGCCGCCCTCGAGCGTCCCATGACCCTTCGTAGCGACGACATTGACGTCGCCTTGCCATCTATCGAAGAAAGAGATGAGTATGACATCTTTGTCAATGACCGCTCCCGTCAGTTCATCGCCCCTGACCGAGTATCAACCATGTCCGATGTCAAATGCCGCTGCATCTCTTCTTTCGGTGCCTTCTGCAAGCTCATGGTGCTGCTCGAGAAGATCATTGTTCAAGTATACAGCCCAAAAGCCAAGAGAGACCGCATAGAGATTACGCACACGGCCAGCTACACCAAATCGGTACTCGAGCTTGATGCCGATCTACGATCCTGGCGTAAACAATTGCCGTCGCATCTGCAATGGAGCTGTGAAGACGGCTCTGAACTTCTCGCATCTTCTATATCAATGATCAACCACTCGGTCCAAGGCACAACAGGACGTAGTCACCCCAGCAAGGGCATTGGTTTCGATAGCAATGTACCTCCACAGGTACTTACCATGAGAGCATGGTTTTCAGCATCCATGCTCCTGCTCCACCGACCCAGGCTACCGCTCGACTCGGTCCCAACTTCTCCTCATCAGAATGTGCAGGGCGACAGAGCCAACATCCTTGCTATACCTGCTTCCGATCTGGTCAAGGCAGCAGCCACCGAGATCTGCCATCTGCTGCCCAAGTATCAGAGCACGTTCAGTGTCAGACGCATCCCCTCCTCTTGGGTATATCTGATCTTCCAGAGCGCCGTCACCCTCTCGAGCTTCCTCGACAGTGATGGTGTCTCTGATTCGCCAGCCACGTCAAACCCGAACAATGAAAGCGAACGACTATTCCGCCAATGCATTCGCAGCTTGGAGCAGATGGCTTTGACGTGGCGAGGGGCGAGCCACCATGTGGCCACTTTACGAAGAGTGGTAGGGTGCCGCGTCACCCGCCCTTCCACGCCTGTTTTGGCACCCATGATGCTGTCCGAGACTCCCTCTGGCTCCGCGTTACCACAGACAGATTCCATCATGCTCGGTCAAGACGCGCAGATGTTGGATCCGGCCTTGGACAGCAGTGCAGGCATGGATTGGCTCGGATTTTGGACCCAGATGCCCTCCTCGAGCGAGGACGTCTGGCTCTGGCAGACCTTCATTGATACGTTTGGCAACCCTGTAGTATGAAATACCCCGTACTGTATTGGCAGTCTCGGCGCGCATTCAACTTGTGACATATGCGGGCGGCTACGGACCGGCTAAATCCCCTCGCCTCGCTACAGGAACCCCAGATTTTTGAACTTGAACATACAGTAGCGGGGCTGGCAGCGCGCTGTCCCGCTTAATCCAGAGAGAGGCAGCTTGCAGTTCTCTAACCTTGCGAAGCAGCCGAGCTTACGAGGCAGAGTGGACAAGCGGATCAGACCGACAACGCCCAATGGCTGCCTGCGGATTGAACCTCCCTTGCGCTTCCTATATAAAGTTAGGCCGCCAGACTTGTTTTCTGATTTCCACTTACCTACATCGCTCAGGACACTCACTCTACACCAAGAACTCCTTGACCGACATACGATGAGATTTGAAATCTCCTCCGAAAACCTGGCTTCCGTGCCGCACCTCGTCTGGCTTGGATTGGCATTGGTCGTGGCACAGCTGCTCTACTCGGCCACCAAAAGGCCTAAGCTCAACCTTCCCGGACCACGTGGCTGGCCCTATGTCGGTAATCTGTTCCAAGTCGGCGAAGATGCAGCTCAGACCTACTACAAGTGGTCGAAGAAGTACGGCCCCGTGTACAAGGTGCAGCTGGGCGAGCGCGAGGTGGTAGTCATCAACTCTGCCCAAGCGTCCAAGGATTTGCTCACTGACTTGGGCAGCATCTACATTAGCCGACCTTTGTTCTACACCTTCCACACTGTCGTCTCCTCGACTGCTGGCTTCACCATCGGCACCTCGCCCTGGGATGAGTCGTGCAAGCGCAAGCGTCGGGCTGCTGCCACTGCGCTCAACCGCGTCGCTGTCCAGAGCTACGTGCCCATCATCGACCGTGAGACGCTCTCGCTCGTCGAAGACTTGTACAACTCCAAGGGCAAGGCCATCGCTCCTTTTGCCTACTTCCAGCGCCTTGCCCTCAACGTTTCGCTTGTCGTCAACTACGGATCCCGTCTCGACAAGGTCGGCGACGAGCTTCTGGAAGAGATTGTTGAAGTCGAGACCCACGTTGCCAACTTCCGATCCGTGTCCAACTCGCCCGCCGACTACCTTCCCATCGTTCGATACTTCCCGCGTTTCGGACGCAACAGCAACGCGTTCGCTGGACAGATTCGTGCCCGCCGCGATGTGTACATGAACCGTCTCCTCAACGATCTCAAGGCACGTGTCAAGGCTGGTACCGATATCCCCTGCATCACTGGTAACATTCTCAAGGATCCCGAGGCTAAGCTCACAGACGAGGAACTGTCTTCGATCTGTCTCTCGATGGTCTCTGCCGGACTCGACACGCTGGCAAACACCTTTATCTGGTCGATGGGCTTCCTCGCCAAGCGGCCTGATATCCAAGAGAAAGCCTACAACGAGATGTACAAGGTCTACAACGGCGAGATTCCCTCTTCAGACGAAGAGACCGTCGACTACATTACCGCCCTGCACAAGGAGTGCTCGCGCTACTTCAGCGTGCTCAAGCTCGCCCTTCCCAAAGCCACTCTCGGCGACTCGACCTACAAAGGCGTCCACATTCCTTCTGGCACCACGGTCTTCCTCAACGCTTGGGCCATCCACCAGGACCGAGAACGCTACGGTGACGTTGAGAACTTCCGTCCCGAGCGCTTCCTGGAGCCCGGTGAGGAAAACAAGCAGGCCCACTACTCGTTTGGTGCTGGTCGTCGTATGTGTGCCGGTGTTCATCTGGCCAACAGGGAGCTGTACATCGCCTTCTGTAAGGTCATCCACTTCTTCAAGATTGAAATGTCCGAGGATCCTGCCGAGCAGAACTACGACATCAACCCTGCGACTGGTTGCGCCAACCCCAAAGGTCTCAGTTCGACGCCCAAGCCGTTCAAGATCAGATTTGTGCCCCGAGACCCAGCAACTATCGAGCAGTGGATTGAGAACGAAAAGTCGCGCACGGAGCTGCAGATGGCTGCTAGCATCACCAACAAGCAGTCGTGAACTAGTGGAAAAGCATTTCATGTTCGTTACTTTCTCAGACCAAAACATGAAGAAATTGATTGGCCCTGCTCTTGGTAGATTTCGGCTCTGCAGGAGGTGTGTGGGGCTGTGTTTCCTTTGAGGTCTCGCTCGCCCAGCCAATGACTAGCACTTTGGCCCCTTGGCTTTGTGTCCATTCCGCCGAGGTGCTGGTAGCGGAGGCTCTAGAGGAGAGGATTGAGCTAGATTTATGCGAGGTTAGAGCTCATCCGGACGGGGGCATTGCGGACCGATGCTCAAAGTATAGCATTCTTGTCCAACTTGATCAAGAAGCTGTTCGTTGGATCGGATTCTTTCGGCCTTTGTTTGTAGGCTGCATCGACTTCGGCGAAAGCAGCTGCAACTCGGAAGAACCAACAGGTATTTTACCGTTTCTTTGCACCATGTTTTTCCGTGATTTGGACCCTGAACCGGACAAAGGCCTTCTCAGAGACCAAGAGACCTTTGCAAGGCGCCCACATACCCGGTCGTCAGGATTCGATAAAAGATTCATCGGTGCGACCGACGCTAAGACGGCCCGTACCTAAAATATCTCGATAGCTCGAGGTAGACTCTGGACCACCATTCTCTTCGATTTAGTCATCGATCCACCCATCCATCTGTCTCAGCGGACGCAAGCTTCAGCGCAACGATGAAGTCTATCATTGAGTATCCGATTGATCATCCATTTCCGATCCAGAATTTTCCATATGGCAGCTTCTACACGTCAGGAGAGGCTTCGAATCAAAGATGCGGTGTAGCTATTGGAGACTACATTCTAGATCTGCAGGCGCTCTCACTCACCAAGTTCTTCCCGGAAGTCATTGCTCGGGATATTTTCTCAGGGGTAAGTCTTGCCGCAGCGATGGACTTGTTTACTATGAGAAGTGCTTGCAGCTGACTGGTAGTCACTTACCACCAATACGCTGAACACAGTCGACACTGAACCGCTTCATGAGCCTCGACAAAGCCACCTGGCTCTCCTTCCGCACGCATCTTCAGCAGCTGCTCTCTTGTGGTTCCCCCATCGACGTCTCCACCACCATCACCTCATCCAACATTTGCCCGGGAGTGAATGTCGAACATCTCACAGGACGCGAGCTCTTTGTCGACCGATTGAGCAAAGACACTGTGATGTGTCTACCCTGCACCATCGGCGATTACACCGATTTTTACTCGAGTCTCGAGCACGCCTTCAACTGCGGTGTTCTCATTCGCGGCAAGGAGAAGGCTTTGCAGCCCAACTGGAAGCATCTCCCCGTAGCGTATCACGGGAGGGCGTCGAGTATCGTTCCTTCCGGAACGCCTATACACAGACCGATGGGACAGATTCTGGAGAAGCCAGGAGACACTCAGCCGATCGTTGCTCCTTGCAAAAGGCTGGACTTTGAGCTCGAGGTAGGATTCGTAAGTGTTCTCGACAATGCAGCTTAGCTGGGTGGGGCACGAGACAATTTATACTGACAAAGATGGATCGCGTGAGGGTATGATATGACAGTTCTACGGAGGAAAGCCAACAAAGCTCGGAGAGAGGCTCTCACCCGCTCAAGCGGCAGACAAGGTGTTCGGCGCGGTGCTGCTGAATGATTGGTCCGCTCGAGACATCCAGACATGGGAATACGTTCCGCTCGGTAAGCAATCATCCTCGCCACAGCAATCCGTCTCGAAGTAGTCACTTACACGTCTCTCTCCTCTCTACGAATCCGTGCAGGTCCTTTCTTGAGCAAGGCAAGTTGGCGCCATGACAACATGCTGATCGGGTAACTGTTCGTGCTAACTTGCTCTTTTCCTGCTTTTGACCGTCAGAACTTCGCCTCGACGATCTCGCCGTGGATTGTTCCCATTCACGCACTCGAAGAGCTTACCTGCCCAGGTTACCAACATGACCCACCTCTGCTGCCGTATCTTGAAGATACTAACAACACCAACTTTGACATTCCACTGACCATTGCTATTCGACGTAAGCATCTCTATGTTACCTCCTCTGCCCTCGATCTTCTCCGGCCATTCCTCTTTGCTAATCACGACGGCCCTCTTTTTCTGATCCTACATCGCAACACAGCTGCAGAAGCAAATCAATCTGTGGAGGGCAGCTTCGACGTGATTTCGCACTCAAACCTGCGACATACCTACTACACGATTCGCCAGATGCTGGCACACCACTCTACAACTGGTTGTCCACTCTCTCCCGGCGACCTGCTTGGCACTGGCACCTTGTCGGCTCCTGGCACTCACGGATATGGCTCGCTACTCGAAAAGTCGCACATGGGCAGGCAGCCTTTCAAACTGGCTACCAAGAGTGGCAAGGAAGAGGTGGAGAGAACATTTTTGCAAGATGGCGACACGGTGCGCATGTCTGCCAAGGCCCAGGGCAAGAGTGGCGAGTATTGGATTGGATTTGGCGAGTGCTTGGGGACGATTCTTCCCTCTATTCCTCTGTAGATTGTCTCAGCCGCACAGTCATGATGAGGGCAATGCCGACAAAATGGGCCTTCACCGAGGAAGAACGCCGTGCACTCCAACACGACGCAAGTCCGGAAGTCTGGCGAGGGCGTCGGGGCGTAATAGGATGAATCTGCTCATTCGGCGGAGATCGAGAAAGCCAAAACGATCGGCTCTATCGGGTGAGCAAACTTTGCGCGTTGTCAAGCAAAATGGCAACCCCACCACACCTGTGAAGCAAGATGCAATCGACATGGTCTTGCCTCTTCGAATACGGGCAGAGTCCTCGGGCTTTCGCTTCATGATTTAGCTTGAGGCAAATTCAGTCGGGCGAAATCTCCTGGTGCACAATCGTAAGTCGATCTGCTTCAGATGAAGCACTTGGAACAAGATACTGGTTCTAGTATTATGCGAGAAAGGAGAAACTCTGTGAGAAACCATTACAAGTGTGAACTAAAGAAAGTATGAGGCTGTGATGTAATTGACAAAAGAGAGAATAGGGTAGCCAGAGTCGAACGCTCAATGATGCTTTAGAAGGAGAATCGAATGAGGGCGGGGTTCAGGATGAACGGCGACAGAAGCGTTGCCAGCGCGATGAACATGATGGGTAGCATCGTGGGCCAGTCGGTGATCTGCCAGCCAATAGGGACCGCTGAGGTTGCGAGGACGCTGACGCATGCTACGATAGCAAGACAGATGGTGTTGGACTGCCAGAATTGTCGCAATACCAAGGGAGCCTCGATGGCAAAGTGGAAGTTGGCATCATCCTTGGCAGTGACGCCGAACGAGATGGGAATCGAGACGAGGAACGAGACCATGGCCTTGATGAGGGCAAATGAGAGCGAGACAACGGTGATCATGTTGATGGGGTACCAGAGGAGGTGTTGAGCCAGAGCACGGAAGATGTTGGCGTCGCCACTTCGGTGGCGAGCAACCGTGACACCGATGAAACCAGTCGCGCCAAAGATGACCAGAGAGACGACCCAGTATTGGAAGGAAGGAACGAAGAACGGCAGCATCCAAGGACCGAGCCAGCCTTGAACAAAGTAGAGCGCAAGGGCACTGGGCAGCGAAACTCCGATGGCGAAATAGCTGGCAGCGTAGGCAAGCAGATGGAATTTGTAGTGAACAGGGACCTTGCTAGACCAGAAGACGGTGCGGATGAGCTTGGGCACGGGTCCTTGCACAGGCCATCGCCAAAGAGGGTTAAGGAACAGCTCAAAGATGCCGTAGGTGTACTTGCGCCATCGATTGACCTCATCGACATAGGTGAGCGAGACACCCTCCTGGAAGCCGTAGTTGGAGTAGGTGGCCCATCTTGTGACCCAGCCTCGGAGAAGGAGTCGCAAGCCGAGATCCAAATCTTCGGATACAGTCTCCTCGGACCAAGGTCGAATGAAGCCGTCGCTGTTCTTGGCATCGAGAGACTCCTCCGAGAGCTCAGCGATGGCAGATTTGCGGAGGAAGGCATTGTGTCCGACAAAAGGTGCAACCTCGCCGGTGGCAGTCTGCCACGAAATAAAGAAGTAGATAAAGCGCATAAAGTAGGCAAGCGACTTTTCGAAGAAACCAGAACCAACAATAAGAACACCAGAGCAGTGCTGAAGGATACCCACGTCTGGGGACGAAGCCATCTCCCAGGCACTGGGCAGGAGCGAGTCGGCGGGGATACGGGTGTCCGAGTCGATTAGAAGGATAAGTTCACCAAGGCTGACATCTCCCTCACCATCGGCTTCAGGATGTCGCTCCTTGAGGATGCGCTGTAGCAGAGCCTCACGATCCTGGTTGGGGTTGGCGAGGATGGATTCTTCGAACTTCTTCGAAATCTGCATGCTAAAATTCAAGTTGGAAGCCTTCTTGAAACGACCAGCACGAACAAACATGTCGCCGTGGCGAGGACGTGCGATCCAAGCAATGTCATGACGACGGTAGAAATCGAGTCGTGCCTGCTTCTCTTCTTCGTCGACGACGAGCATGCCGTCTTCAGCAATGAGGATCGAGGCCGTACCACCCTGCAGCTCGTACTCGGTGATGGCAGCGCGAACCGAGTCGAGAGTAGGCTGCAGAACGTGCTGGAGCGACTCCTTGTAGACGGGCACCTGGATGGTGACGTGGGGAAGGATGGTCTTGCCGACAGGAGGCTCAGGCGTCACACCCGAGTAGAAGCGCGAGTTGCGCATCATGGGACGAATGGGACCAAGGGCCATAGCGACGCAGCTGGCAACGTTGTCAGCAAGTGGGAGGAGAACGACAAACATGGGCAAGACAGCAAGGAGCGCCACAAGGTAGGTGGGCTCGCCGTCGATGCGAACGGCCTGAACGATGGTTCGGATCCAGTTCGCAACAACGACAGCAGCAATGCAGACGCCAAGACCTCGAACTGCGCCGGCGAACCAGTAAGCATTACGCACCTCGGGAACATAGTGCTCCAATTGCGACAAATCGGACTCGGCGGAAGCCGAAGTGACGACAGTGTTCTCGAGGGTAGTGTTGAGTGACATAAGCGACGGCGAGCGCGAGATCATGCTGTGACGAGCCGAAGCAGTCGGGTCTGCAGTGATCGACCAGACGTAGTCGACGAGCAGACGTTCAAAGCTTCGAACCTGTTCGATGAGGTCTCGGCAGGATTCGGTCCAGACGACGAGCACCTGCTCCGTGTCGGAGAAGGCTGCCATCTGGGCACGACGGGCTCCGCCGAGGTAATCGAGGCTCTTGACGACTTGAACTCGTTTGGAGGAGCTCAGTCGGATCTCGTTCTCGCCCGGGTTAAGAGTCGAGAGAGCAGCAGCAACAAGTGGCGTGTTGATGATGATGGCAGCATCGCAGTTGAGCTCGAGCATGGCTCGGGAGAAGGCAGGCATCGAGGAGCCCTCCTGCGGGTATAGGATGTAGCTACCGACGCTGACACGAACAGCGACGGCATTGGAAAAGTTTTCCTGTCGGCACCACTTCTCGGTGACCGCGACTGAGAAGAGGTGACGTGCCAGAACCAGCGAAGCATGGATGGCATCGGTCGAATGGCCAGCCTCAGCCGGGGAGTCTTCGGCGGTGGAGTGGAAGGTATAAGAGCCCGACGAGCCTGAGGAAGGAGCGCTCGTGAGGATGTAAGAGTCTGTGCGACGATGCGAAGTGGGTCGCTGAGCCTTGGCTGCTCCCGAACTGCTATAGTGGTGGTTACTTGCGGACGAAGCCGAGGAGGAAGGCACAATGCGATCCTCGTCATCCGACTCGATCACTTCCATGTCATCGTCGTGGCTTTGGTAGTATCCAGATTGTCCATGACCGGCAATGCTTGAGCTGGGGGTGAGGTTGTGGTTGAAAGTGGGGAGCGAAGGGAGGCAAGAGATGCTCGAAGCTGAGTCGACGCGCTTCATCTTGCTTCCGTGACAAATGATCGGCGCCAACTTTGAGTTAACTGGATGATCTTGAGCGTGGAACACGATCACAGAGACGCTGCTGTGTTGGGTAATTGTGCTGCCGGGAGAGGGGAGAGTACGAAAGACTTGAGCAACAAATGATTCCGAAGAAGGATGATGTGGAAGGGAAGGAGGATCAAAGAAATGACAAGGAAGGCTAAAGGATGAATGTTATGATAGGGAAGGAGATCGAGTGAAAGAAGGAGATTCAAAGGAGGAAGAGATGCTTCCGATAGATGTCACTGAAAGGGTCAAGGTGATGCGAGGGGAACAGAACGTGTGCAGGATAAGACTTGATGTCCTTAAGTTGGACAGACGCTGTCGAAGACGGCTCAATATCGATACGAGCGCTCAGGCGACCAGCCGGACTTTTGTCAGGTCAGGCCATTCTGTCATGCTCGGCCCATTCCCAGCGGGAACTGATTGACACAAATGATCAGGGTGGACGCGCAAGAGGATTGGCTGGGTATGAGCAGGATCTAGGGCCACACAGGCAAGAAGCCGAGACACACAGAGAGATCGCGACCAGAGGTTAGAGCAGAAAACCCAGACCGAGAAAAGTTCGGACGATGTAAGTGAGCTAAACGGCAAGCACAGATGCGAGCTTGTCTAGTAGAGGAAACAGTCGAAAGATTAGACGGAGGTAAAGCGACAGCCAGTAATTGACACCTGGATGAGAGGACAATGATTTCTGGAATAAGCAAGAGAAAGGATACATGGGTAGAAATTAACAGGAAAAGAGATGGAACCCAGAAGGTGAGCCATGGGTGGGGCATAGGTGTGGAAGTGGAACCGCCAACCAAAGTTTTGGGCCCAAGATCACCGGAAGGATGATTCAGATTTGTACATCAGCAGTAGGCGTGGGAATCAAAGTTCAGATCAAAGCAAGTGGGCCACGCGCTGAAGTGCAGCAGCGGCGGAAGCGGCTAGGCCAAGAGGTTTGGGTAAAAGAGGTGGATCACAGCGGACTATGGAAACAAGGTGTTTTTGCAGGTACTGTAGAGTACAAGCGCTCTCAGCGCTGGGCACTGCGTGACAGCATAGCATGAATGGGAATTGAAGGAATTGAGTCGAGGCTGTAATGAGGGCCAGGGCCAAACAAAGTGGTCGTTCTGGGCTGCTGTGATAGGGCAATGATCGCAGGGAGAAATAGACTGCAGGGTCTGGTCTCTGCGGAACTAACCCCTTGAGAAAGAAAAACAAGAAGGGAAGAAATTGGAGTGGGACGGGCGTAAGACGGGTCGAAAACAAGCTTGACCGACAGGTTGGCGTGGGGCGCAGAAGCAGAGTAGGAACGGACGAAAAGGTACATTTGTTTGTAGGACTCATGCCCGACGGACATTGTCTCGAAGGACATGTCTCGCCTGGGCAACTCACTTCGCCGAACAGGCCGGGAAAGTCAATTGCGGTCACGACGAGAGGGGAGAGTCTACTGTACACCTGCATGTTGAGCCCGCCTTGTCTCAAAATCTGGGACCGATCTGTTTTGTGCCTGTCTGCGCTCTTCTACAGAAGCAGGCTCGCCCGGCCATGCATCCAGGTCTCAGTTGTATGAATTTGATCACACGGCGATTACAGGGAACGAGACTCCGACTGGCGCCCAGTCAAATATTTTATATGAATATGAATTTTTTCCGAAAAATTATCATCTTCCCACTGATCGGCGCGGAAGCCAGAAGCCGCCCATTCTGCAGTACAAACAGAAATGCAGCCGACTTTTTCCATTTGTTTGCTCGTGGTACGCCCAAGACAAGAAAATTTGTACAGGTAGCAACGGGTCTTTTTCGCTTTTCATTATTTTCTTCTTCGTGTTCGTGTACAGTTTTGGCACCTGCGGCCCACCTTATGGAGAACCATCATCATCTGGGCCCTCGTCTGGAAGTCGCGATGCCACCCAACCGTTCGGCAGAACTTTATCCGAATGCACCCAGCTTTCAAGTGGCAAGCCTTGCAAGGTCTCAGATGGCGTTCCAGTTCATCTCCCCTGCATCCTAATCAAACTTCGGACTGTCCAGTGTGGTAAATGCCATCCCTCCCGACACAACGTGCTGCACAGTGCCGTTGGATTGCCTCCACATGTGTAGCGTTGCGGTATGTGAGCTGACTCTGACGCAGTGCCATGGTCGGCCCAGAGCTCTTTTGCTCACCGGTCAGAGTGGTCTTTTCGCCAGTAAAGCAACACTGCCGAGCGGTCTTGGGCTTCTTTTTGAAGCGTGTCGACTGTATGAGACGGATTCAACTCATCGATAGACACTTTGCCGCTTTGGCAGATACGAGTTGTTCCCAAGGCGAATCACGCGCCGCTTTTGTATGACGATCAAGCATGGCCGATAGACTGCGCACCTCATTTTCCTCTTTTCTTCCAAAGTCATTCCTGTTTGCCTCAAGACTACATCACCTCTTCGACTTACCCCTTCAGCCCTTCTAAGGCTTATCTCTCCCTCCTCCTTTCCTTGTTGCTTGCTCTTCTTCATTTCTTCCTCTCTCAATCTCTCCTTCCTTTCCCACGTCCTCAAGCACGCTTCCTCCTTCCTGGCATCGCCCCATCCACTCATTCTCTTCAAGACTTCAAGACTTAATACACATTATGGCATCGTTGTCGGGCCACACCACTCCCATGGAGGAGGAGAGCTTCAGCTGGTCGCCTTCCTCTCAGGTACCTCATTTCCTGCGCAACCACTACAGGAGCGGGAGCGGTCAGGGCACTCCAAGATTCCCTTCCTCGGTCTCAAGCAGCACTGCATCTTCGGTCATTCACCTGCCCATCTCGCATTCGCGCAATCCAAGCAGCGGCAACGAGAAGATCGCGCCCCCCCACCGCCTCTCAAACCATTCCTGTCTTTGGTGTAGAGAGCCATAGCAACCAGACCTCGTCGCCTTCCTCAATCACGGCTGCTAAGCCAGCAGCCAAGCAAAGCAGCAAGCACAACCTCGCTTTCAGCTTTTTCGGTCTGCTCTCCATCATCCTGGCAGCCGTCGTCATTGCTTTTGGTTGGATCAACACACCTCAACAGAAGCTCTGTCTTGCTTTCGAGGATGACTTTTCAGGACAGACTAGCCTCAATACTGACAACTGGGAGTACGAAGTCAGGACCGACGGCTTTGGAAACAAAGAGTTCGAGATGACCACCACCCAGACTAACAACTCGTTCATCGAGGACGGCAAGCTCTATCTGGTCCCCACCCTCACTTCCGACGAAGTCGGTGAGGCCGCCATCACGGGCAACTACACCTACAGCCTCAACAACACCTGCACTGCTTCCCCACAGACTCAGGAAGCGTGCGAGAGCGTCTCCAACTCGACCCTCGGTGAGATTCTTCAGCCCATCAAGTCGGCCAGGATCCGTACCAAGGCTTCCATCAACCGTGGCCGAATCGAAGTCAGGGCTCGTCTACCCGCCGGTGACTGGATCTGGCCCGCCATCTGGATGATGCCCGAAGATTCCGTGTACGGAGAATGGCCTCGCAGCGGTGAGATCGATATGGTCGAGTCCAAGGGTAACGTCGTCGAATCCCGCAAGGACCGCTACCAGAACAATGTCGCTTCCACTCTCCACTGGGGCCCTTCGCCAGCCACCGACCGATGGGGTCTCACCACATCCAACTTCACCGTTCCGCGTGACTACTTTTCGCAAGACTTCCACACGTTCGGTCTCGACTGGACTCCCACTTCGTTGACCACTTGGGTTGACAAGCCCAGCCGTCACATCATGAAGCTCGACATGGACCGTGACTTCTTCGCTTTCAGCAAACTCTCGCACCTCCTCTGGAACGGTACCGCCGTACAGGATCCCTGGATGGGTAAGAAGGGCGCACCTTTTGACCAGAAGTTCTACCTCATCCTCAATGTGGCTGTCGGCGGAACGAACGGCTACTTCAGCGACTCGGACCGTAACAAGCCATGGCAAAACGCCGGCTCCAATCCTGTCGCTGACTTTTGGGCTGCCAGGTCGCGATGGCTTCCAACTTGGCCCACCGACCCCAAGAAGCGTGGTATGGCCATTGACTCTGTTAAGATGTGGCAGCGCTGCTGAGCACTTTGCCAAGTTTCCTTCTTCGCGTCCGTCGTTGTTGTACTTCAATGTCATGGGTCCTTTTCGTTGTGTGGTATTGCTGTTTCTCGTTGTGGCACCATTTATTTATATGCAGTAATTCGAAAGTTTAGACAGAAAACGCTTCACCAAAAAGGTGGTCGAGAAACATGAATTCTGACAATGTGGCGTCGAGCGCAATTCCTGGATGCAATGACCTGACACCGAGCCGGAGTCCCCGGAACTAGCAAAATCCGACCTGTTAGGACGGCGAAGATTTTTCGAGCCTTGGTTAGCCTCGAGCTCTTCATAACTCTTGTACATCCTTTCTCCGTTTCACACAAGTCGCACACATGGAACAAGGTTGGGTAAAGTATCCTTTCTATCGCAGCGAAGGGAGGGTATGAGATGCATGATGAAAACAGGACGGTGACGACATTGCGTGAAAGGAGGCCAAGAGGAAACTCAGGTGAGAGTGAAAGCGAAGCCAAATTAGCACTTTTGCCACATTCGGACACGATCCACCGACATGCCCCGATCCTTGGGGTCGGTGGCCCAGGTTGGGTACCACTTTTTCACGTTCTGCCAGAAGGTGGTGGCTGGATATGCCGACTCTGAGTTCCACACGACATCATCCGTACCCTCGAAGTACTTGCCGCCAACGGCGACGTTGAGAATGAGGTAAAAATGCTGGTCGAAGGGTGCAATGTTGGGAGTCTCGCTTCGGATCCAGGGATTGTGAATGGGAGGCTCGAGCTGGATGTCAGCGAATTTTCCGTAGTCCCACATGGGCTCCTTGGGGAATTCAAAGTAAGAAATGGTGGTGCGTGGGTCATCAACATAGACGCGCATGCGCTTCTCGTTCCACTCGAGCACGTAGTTGTGGTATCCCTGGTTGAAGTAATCGCGCCATCGGAATTGGTAGCCAGTATGGTGACCGCCAGCATTGCTCCTCCAGTCAGGACCAAAGTGGTAAGACGACTGAACTGATCCAGTACTACGCTGATCCATTCGGTGACGGGGCATATTGCCGGACGACTCCATCAGATCAATTTCGCCGCTCGCCGGCCAAATACCGTAGACAGAGTCACGAGGCATCATCCAAATGGCTGGCCAGAGCCAGTTGCCCGTGGGAAGCTTGGCACGCACTTCGACTTTACCATAGCGAATTGAGTACGAGTTCTTGGTCGTGATTCGGGTGCTTTGCACGGGATTGACCATACGGCCCTCGTCAAAGTTGTTACCAGCTTGGCAGTCGGTCTCGGACTTGCCTGTGCAGTTTCCAGCAGCGGTCAGGTCCAGCTTGAAGCCGTCCAGGTTGAAGTAAGGCGCCCACAGGTTCTGCACGGTGAGGGTGGGTACGAGAAGAAGCTTTCCGTCTTCGACGTAGGTGTTTGTTTCCGAGTCAGTGGTCCAGTCAAACGAGCCGGTTCCATAGCCACCGAGCTGGATCTCATGAGACCATGTCGACTTGTTGAATCCGTTGGAGAAGTCGTCGTCTAGGACGAGACAGAGCTTGTCCTGCTTCTCAACTCGGAGCACGCCATCCAGAACAACAGCGATCATGGCAGCGATGCCCATCGCCACGCCAATCAGGACAACCCGCTTGTTTTTGGTCTGAATTCGTTTCGCTTCCTTGCTGTTAAGCCAAGCGAGACGCTCCTGCGCCGCTGCCGAATTCGGGCCCAATTTCTCCATGGCTCCGGGACCCTGAGTTAGGCTTCTGGTGTTGCAGTAAGGAATGTGGCTATTGAGCTCGGGTTGCAAGTTAACGGTTAGGGAAGACTTGAGCGATCAGTGTGGTGCGCGTCGATGGGGATGAGAAAGAAGAAGGAATGGCGAAGGTGTGGAAGTGTTGGCCTCTCGCAAGGAGTGAGGAAGAGGGCAAATTGTAGGGCACCGAGTGGAGAAGTACCGCGTGCAGTCTGACTTTTGCCTAAAAAAGCCGGCCGGCGAACGCTCATTTCATCCGAGCCCTGCACGAAAGACCTTTGCCAAAAAAAAAGTCGCCTCGTCAAAGAGCAACGAATCATGCCATGTACCAACTCATCACTCAATGATCTGCTCTGCAAAATAGTATGCGCAAATGTGCCCCTGCCATTGGTCCCGTTATCACAGCTTATGTTGATGGATCCCGCGGACGAACCGCCCAGGTCTGGAAACGGGACCGCGATGAATGGCAAATTGCCAATTGATGACTTTTCTGCAGGATCAACCAGGTCGACGTTCCAGGCGAATGCTTCCCACGGCCATCAAGAGTGTCTCGGAAGCCAGACGGTATCCGATATCCTGCTTCCGATATCGATCACAATCTAAAAGAAAGAAAAGGGTCTAGGCGGCGAACACCCAGAGCTGATCACACAGTGGGGCTAAGCGACCACCCAGTGAGTCCGAATTCCGTTTGGCGGATCCGCTCGGAGACCGAGAACCCACCGGAGGATCGACAGGAGGGTCTGGCCTACCATTCACATGGACTGATAATCAAAGGTGAACATGACGTGCGAAGTAGGCCAAGAAAAAAAGGGTCGATCGGACTTGACTGCATGCACGTTCGGCAGGGATTTGCCGTCACGCTAGTGCTTCCACTGGACCGCATGGCCTCTTTGACAAATGTTACGGTCTCGGTGGTGCTGCAAGGGCCTAAGGGCTCGTCGCTATCCATGTTTCAGCCCTTCGCTTCAGTCGTGGGATTCTCTGCCTGTACCCGGGTCTCACTCATGTCCAGAATCGTTTGATATTTTTTATCCGGAAATTCTGGATTTCCGATTCATTTGTCGGACCCTTCTCGTTGCCTTCTGGGTCGGATGATCATGATGAAACTATGAACATTCTGACACCACAACGCTTGGCCGGCAGCCGGCATCTCGACGAACAGATTGCAGGCATTGACTGGTACATCCCAAGTGACACGAAGCAAAAGGTCATACGATTGCGGGTCGCATTTCGAAAGTATGGTTCCGTAGTCGATATCACGCTGAGCAGGGCAACATCCACGTGCAAATCTTTTGTCTGTGTACAGTGAGTCAGAGACTTTGTACGGCAATCAAAGCCTACGAACGAGCCTCTGAATCTCTCGCTGTACAATTCATCGTAGTATACAGCAAAAATCTTCGATCAATCCTCGGCTCCTGAATCTTGATCAAGAAGCGCTGTTCTTTGATCTGACCGCCTCTCGCGCCCGCTCTTCCCACTCCCACTTCCTGCTCTAGCCTCATCTTAGATCGCATCTTCGCCTTGCTTCACCTTATCGTTGGACAAGACTTTCCTTCTTGTCCTTCCTCCAACAGCCTCCTTCATCGGTCCCACATCGTCCCCCTCCTGTGCCTGTCGGTCCAACCCTACTTCTATCTCGTCCTACATTCCCCTTCAGCAAGATCGAGCTTCCGTCTAAAAAGGCTTCAGGCCTCAACAAGCACATCACAGCCAGACGAGCATTGCACACGGCTTGTGCACGGCAAGTTTAATGACTTCAAACTTTTCGCGCAGCGGTCTCATGACCCAGGCAACACAAGCATTCCACGCCATCTCATCGTCGACGTTTGCAGCCGGAGCAAGGCTCAGCGACTCAGCATCACCGGCTGATGGTCTCTCCGCATCCTATACACAGAACCAGCCCGGTACTGAGTCGACAGGTGCTGATACATCAGAGCAGGGCACGCTCCAATTCCACTTGGCGCAGCAGATCTCCGAAGCAATGTTTCTCAAAGCTCGCCGCGTCAACTTGGTCCGCGATGGAAGCGAAAACGACGGTATCTTCCTCCGTGCTCACGACAACGTTTACGCGGCGTATCCCATGGACGCCTATCGCGGAGTTGCCATGCAGAGTATCAAGAAGCTTCGATGTGAAGCGGCCATCATTATTTCTTCCGAGATCATCGACTCGGCTCTTTCCACACTCAAGCCAAATCAGACCGAGCTTATCCTCACCCCGCAACAGAGAGTACAGGTCGTCAAGGACCTCGACAGCCTCTGGTCGTGTCGAAAGGGTCAGGGTGCGGCCTTCATCCAGGCTGAAGCCATCATGGTCGTCTGGACCGAGGACGGCAAGGATCTCATGGATGCCGCCCTTAGCTTCCAGAACTCTGTGCTCGATTACTTCGAGTCGCTCCGAAGGGGAAGCTACATTCAGAGTCTTTTGGAGCACAGCTCGAGCAAGAATTCTGTCTATGGCTCTGGGCATTCCCGAAGCAATAGCACGGCTAGCTCTGCCGCTTCGTCTCAGACGCGCCTTCCCTCACTCGTATCACGCTCCGACCTGGGCCATGGCAAGCTCGGTAACCACAAGTCTTCGCCATCCCGTACCAGCCACTGGAGCGAGAAGAAGGAACCTTTCTCCGAGAAAGGCCAGTCAGACATGGACGAGACGATCGAGGCTGGAATGGTATCTGAGCTGACCACCGCCAAGCGTCCCATCTATTCGTTGGCACCTTTCCTCACGGGTCTCAGTCTGGGTCTCAACCTCCTCTTCAGCGGCATCTTTATGCGCCGCATCCTCGTGACGGCTGTTACTCTCAACAATTATTTGTATCTGCTTGCCATGCTGGCCATCCCCTTCACCATGATGCTGACGCAGTTCTTCACGGACAACATCTTCGGATGTATCGCCCAGATCCTGCTTCCATACGGAAACATGAAGAAGAACTCGCTCTACTACTCGGGCGAAAAGCCAGTGCCTCTTCCGATTGATGTCGAACTCCCCTCAATTACGATTCAGGTTCCTGTCTACAAGGAGTCCTTGGAAGGTGTCATTGCCCCTACCATCCTCGACATGAAGAAGGCCATGAAGAAGTACGAACTGCAGGGTGGCAAGGCCAACATCCTTGTCTGTGAGGACGGTATGCAGCTTCTTGACGAAGAGGAGCAGCAGGCCCGTAGGGAGTTCTACCAGACACAGGGCTGTGGATGGGTATCCCGCCCCGGTCACGGCAAGAACGGCTTTATCCGCGCTGGTCGTTTCAAGAAGGCCTCCAACCTCAACTTTGTGCTCGACTTCAGCTTCGACGTCCAAGAGCTTCTGGAAGGTGGTCGCGCCAAGACTTACGACGAGGCTCTCGAGATGGCTCTGCAGACCCGGGATGGTATCGCTCAGGCCGAAGGCGATGTCCGTCTCGGTGACTACATCTTCCTGATCGACTGCGATACCCGTATTCCCTCCGATGCCTTCCTTGACGCTGCAAGCGAGATGGAGACCAGCCCCGAGGTGGCCATTCTCCAGCACTGTTCCGGCGTCATGTACGTCGCCGACCACTTCTTCGAGAACATGATGGGTTTCTTCACCGACATTGTCAACTGGTCCATCTCTTGGCTCGTCGCCTGTGGTGCTACGGCTCCCTTTGTCGGTCACAATGCCTACCTCCGTACGTCTGCTCTCCTCCAGGTTTCTGAGCGCGACCCCAAGACTGGTCAGCTGATCACTTGGTCCGAAAATTCGGTCTCTGAGGACTTCGACATGTCGCTCCGTCTTCAGCTCCAGGGCTATGTCGTGCGCTGGGCCACTTACTCGAACCTTGGCTACCTCGAAGGCGTTTCGCTCACTCCGTCGGACGAGCTCAACCGATGGCAGAAGTACGCGTTCGGCTGTTCGGAGATCATCCTACAGCCTCTGCGTTTCTGGTTGACCAAGGGTCCTTTGACTCCACTCTTCATGAAATTCATCACCAGCGGCAAGTGCAGTCTCTCGCAAAAGATCACGGTCTCGTCGTACATGTTCAGCTACTATGCGCTTGCCATGAGCTTGCCGTTCGCTGTGGGCATGTTCCTCGTCGTTGGTCTCATGGACAACGTTACTAGCCTATACATAGTCGACTCGTTCAAGGTGTGGCTCTCGATCCTCGTCGTCTTCTCGGCTGGTGGTACCGTCGCTCGATTGCTTTGCTTCTTGAGGAGCAGGCAGAAAGGCTTCCTGCACGCGCTCAAGAGGCAGTTTGTCTACTTTTGGCCAATGATCGTCTTCTTCTCCGGTCTTCCTTACCACATCCTCCTCGCCATCCTTGCGCACCCAATCGAGTACAACATGACCTGGGCGGCGACGCAAAAGGACGTTCAGGAAACCAGCCTGATCGACGAAATCAAGGACATCTTCAGCCGATATTGGCACTGCTACCTCGTCATGGCGAGCTTCCTGACCCTTATGCTCCTTTTCGGCACCAATCTTCTGAGCCAAGAGTTTTGCATCTACGGCTTCAATCTGTTCTGGCCCGGATCCATTACCATTTTCGGTCACTTTATGTATCCGATCTTGTTGAGCCCAGTGTTCATGCGTTTCAACTTCTAATTGACCAAGGGTCCCTCATTACATAGATTAATTTCCATTTTGCTCTGCTTCCCTTGCAACCACATTCTCTTTTTTACACCATCTCGAGCCAGGACCCTATAAGTGCTTCAGCTGTGGGGTATACACGCTCATTGTAACGCACTTTGTTTCCGTCTTGTCACAAGTTCACGGGTTACGGGTTAATACAAGATCATGTCAGTGTCGAAAAGAGCGATCCTTTGTGCCGTGACGCGCAGATTTCTATGAACTCGAGACAGTGATTACTGTATCACGTAAAGCGAAATGACAAGAAGAAACTCAACAGGACACCCTGAAGGGAAAGTGCGATCTAAGAGAGCCTGCGCTATGAGGCAACGGCGATATCAAGTCGGGCGTTCAGGCTGTAAGAGCGGTCTGGACAAGATAGTCGACTGTCTGGTCCTGCCAGGTGGAGTTCGCGTACGACAAGTGCACAGTAAGATTGCCCCAGTTTGTGCAGATAATGTCGCCCGTGAGGCAATAGTCTCGCACGACGGCTTGCATACCGCGAGGAGTGCGGTAACCCAGCAAAGCGGTTTGACCCAATGCCGACTTGGCTGTGCCTCGGTTCTGAGGTCGACCAGGACTAAACATGGGGTTGCCCCAATAGACTGCGGAGCGGATACGGCTGATTGGGAAGCGAGGACGCGTGCTTGCCACCGTATTGGCAGCTGCACCGAGCGAGTAGGCCATCATGATGATGGTCGTGTTCGGGCAGCTTTGCGCGAGAAGCGTTGTGTAGTTGGCGACCCACCAACTACCATCCAGAGCCGCTTTGATCTGCGATTGGATGTCGTTGCCGATGTTGGAATCGTACCTGGTCTCGGTCCTTCTCGAAGTGCCGCTAGGCAGACGCGACATGACCTGACGCGCCATTTCTCCGAGCCAGTAACCATCTGTGAATGAATCATTTGCACCACGGGTGGTGATGAATTCGATGCCTGGACAGCTGCGTGCGCGGTCGATTTCGGTTTGATTGAGACTGGCGGTATTGTTCAGTGGAATGCCTGCCAGCGAGTAGTTTGTTGGTCCTGAGCCGTTGAGGGAAGTGCCTGTCGACGAGGAGAGGTTGAGACCAGGAACGATCGAATTGAGCACCGACAGCGCGGCTGAAGTGTCGGCACGCTTCTCCAAGTGCATCCAAGTGGGCTTGACTAGCGGCAATGCAGAGAGATCTCCAGATGCTGCTCTTTTGGCCAAGACGGCGTACTTGTCGTTGCTCGACTGAGGTAGGCTGGTGGCACTACCTGCACCGACCAGTAGCAACGTGAACGCGATGACGGTCTTGAACACTCTTGTAACGTGCATGATGCTGAGGCTTTCTTGCTGGTCCTGATGGAGTTGTGCAGGAGAGGCTTGCCAGTGCTGACTCTTGATGATATGTTGGAACAGGGGAGTTATGGTGGCTGGTATGGAAGGGTGTATCCGCAGGAATTGAAAGGCGAGCCGATGATGGTGGGCAAAGAGTACAAGGGTTCAGTCGATAGGATGGAACAGGGATTTGCGAAAAGCGTCAGGCCAGGGTGGAGGGCTAGCTTTGAAAAAGTCAGGGTCGAGCCGGACAACCTCTGCTGTTTGTGCGGACTTGTTCCAAACTTCGATCGTGCTTGACGGCTCTGACTTGTGCTTCTGGCCTTCCATCTACACTGTGCAAGACTCAATCTTTTTTCGTCGAGCGCTAATGAGGAAAAGATTTTCGCACGTATCGATTGAGAATGTCTCGGATCATTTCAGTTCGGGATATGTGCATCTCTGAATACGAGTGCTGTTCGATCTTGTGGACATGGCGGAAGCGATGTAGGCTTTAATGGTTGCATTTGTTTTCGGTGGTCACGGTCATTCCTGCTCGACATGGCCGCCGCTGTCAAGTCCAAAATTCAGCACCCAGCTTGTCATCTGCAGCGCGGCATTCATTTCCGGATGCCACCCATCACCCAGTCCTGAAATTATAATTATGAGAATTCATTAAGACTTAAGACTTTATCAAAACTTAGTCTGGATTCTGGGACCTGAGACATGGTGCAACGTGCAAGGTTGACAGATCGAGTCTTGTATTTCCCGAGTTTCCCAAGAGAGCGGCTTACTGGCTGACTGATGAGCGGTGACCTTTTCTCGAAGATATGACCGCTCAGTCACGGCCAACAAGCAAGGACGAGTTACCACACGCTCCCCAACCATCACCGATGCAGATCGAATGGCTCCGTGGCATTTAGGTAAGGTGAAACGATAAGCGACAAACAAGTCATTTTGTTCTGCGTAGCTTTCCCGAACTGAAACTTGGTCCTTGATGTGGTCACGATCGCATGATTGATGCGACTTGCTGCTTTCCAGCCACAATGTTGCAGAGAGCGAATCTCGGACTTTTCGCAAGATAGCTTGTCGATCTCAGCTCTTGGCGAACGCTTGTCTGAATCGTTGAATCCGTGAAAGATCTCTTCAGATACATATCTGCCTCCCTGTTGCGGGAGTCCGTGGTGATCCTTTCGCCGATAAGCGTTACTTTTACTGATTATGCGGATGAACTCTCCAAACGTGCTCACTTCCGCATATGGGATGGGATACACCTGATTCGACATCAATGAAAGCAATGTGTAAGTAGGAACAGCTTACCGTTGGATCCTGGTTGTCAAGTTCTGGCTATCTAGCAACGTGGTAGCGGGAAAGGATGGGTTCGATAAGAATCTTTAAAAATGCAATTCTGTCCCATTACCCTGATCTGATGATTTTTTTTTTTATCTTGTTGAGCGATGTAGCTCCCCGCAATTTCACAAGTAGAGAACCCTGATCAGCCCAATCAATTGTTCTGTTACGCCGATTTTACGGTCTGCAGTAGGGGCGTCAATGGGCGCTCCGCGAAACGAAACCAACCAACAAATGACGCGCACAATTCCATGCCCGATTTCTTGGCCGGAACTCGGATGAAGCGAATCGCTGGAAAATTTAAGGCAGCGGAAATTCAAAGTTTAGAGAACACGGCACAGAAAAGCCAGCCATGCGCATATGTACTGTACTGTACAGTACGTGTCCAAAAGTGTGTGAACGGGTCTAAATTGTTGAATTATTTTCTAATTTTTTCAAGCTTGTACACCATCAATTTTGGTCCATTCTGACCGCAAAGGTGTTACTCAACACATCTATAACTTGGTACAGGCAATGTCAGACAGGCTGTTCAGCCTACCATGGAGTCATAATGGCAGATTGCAAGAGTAAAGAGGTGATTTGGGCCAGTTGTCTGACATCACTTCATCAACCGTGTTTGAGGCAGGCTGAATTCACCCCCCACAGCTCCATGGCTGCCCAGGCAGTAATATATGAGTTGATCTGGTCAGCTAAGCCCACAGACAGCTTGCCAATGTGATCCAGTTGGTGTGCAGATAAGTCATTCAGGACCTGTGCAGCATTGCCCGGTGCTAGGGTCTTTCAAACCAACGGCAGCATATGGATACTGAGAAAGATTGTTGATCCTGATCAGGCCTCCTGTGCTTTGGCTTCAATTCTGGCTTTGCAAGTGGTCATCTCGATGAAGCAATTGCATTGTGCAAACAACCACCTTCCAAGGTAGCTACCATGAGCTTATATCCATTCACAGAGACCATATGGCTGGACAGGGATTCCTGGAAGCTGGTGACACAAAAACAGCTTCAAAGATGGTTTGGTTGTTTGAACCTTCACCTTGCTTCCGATGTCTCTGTACTTAGGTTGAGCTTATGAATCAACTTGTGAAGCATGCCAGGATAAGACTGTGGTTCCAACATCCTTAAAAAGCTGCAGAGAAGCCCAAAGCATGCTTCACAACAAGCCTGAGGCCATGTCCAAGCTCATGGGTAGTGTTTGAGGAAGGCACGGTGGCTGGACAAGAAGATTCAGCTTCACACCCCATTCTGTGCTGTCAGAATACCCCTGTACAGCAAGCAAGTACATGGAATGTTTCATTGGATGCCTGTCCACAACATCCTTGAGTCTGACAGCGGGTTTAGTAGTGATATGATGGGTGTTGAGTCCACTCAAGCTGTTCCCCACAATTTTGAGGTATGGTGAAAAATAGAATTTAATTAGACCCGTTCACACACTTTTGGACACGTACTGTACTGTAGCAAAGGCGGTCTAGGGGCGATTCCGAGTGTTTGAGACCGTTGAAGACGGAATTTAAGAAAATCAGACTATGACGATATCGGTGACGATGAGACAATGATGCAAAAGAGATGACAACGACGTGTACCAAACATAGCATGTCTCTATGAGATGACGAAAGTATGGAGACGGATCACAGAAGGAGAAGGTTGGTGGCTCCTAAAAGCAAAAGCGAGCAGGCGAGCAGCCCAGCCGGGATAGCGTAAGGCTGAGATGCTGACGACTTGGAGCGCTCCTGGTTTGTTCCTGTCGCAGCAGATGACCAGGTCCAGGTGCTAGTAGCAGATGCCGTGGTGGTCTTTGGCATCCTGTTGAGCGTAAAAGTAAGCAATTGCGAGGAAGAGCGGAGTGTGCAGGTGTGTGTGTGTAAGTACTCATCGTTACGCCCTGGAGTGTCGGCTCCCCATACCCATCAGCATGCGACGCGACGAAAACACTTACTCGCTGTAATAGCTTCTTGTATAACCATTCGAGCCGGTCGTTGTAATATTGGATCCAAGGTAAGAGTCGGTAGCGTTGCCACCGTAGAGGTTAGCATACCCGTGCTGGCCCTGGCAATTTTGCTGGTTCCAGTCGATGTCGAGCTGGTCCTGCAGGTTCGGGCAGGGCTGGTAGCACGACATGACGCCTTGCCAGTTGTTACAGTTGCACCACCAGTCGTCTGGATTGCACGGAAGAACAGCGCCGTCACGAGCTACGGTATCCAGACAGATACTGATCTGCAGCTCGAGCTCGGCAGGACATGAAGCAAGATAAGGCGCAACCGTTGGATTTGCAAGACTGCTGGTGGAAGTTGGAGTCGCCGACGAGGCCGTCGATGTCGTTCCTTGTGCCAAGGTAGGAGTCGCAATCGACCTCAGCAGAGCTACCACGGCTATGCAGGCCGACCAAGTGTTTGAACGCAACATCGTCTTTCGATCCTTTGATGGTATCTTGAAGGTGGGGGGCATCGCTTTGAAAGATATGATGCTCAAGCTCGACGATGAGATGAAGGACGTTAAACTGCTCGTAATGGCAAGTAAGAGAGTTAGGATGTTGGCAGTCTCTCATCGCCAGAGTCCAAGTCGGACTCGTCTAAGAGTAGAACTTCTCAGAGTCGGCAAACTGCGTTCGGCCGCGGACTGTTGGGCAAAATTGTCCAGGTGGAGATTGGCGAGGTACACGTCAAAGCCTTGCTTGCTCGCAGTACTACTGCCCTGCACTTTGATTTGGTGTGCTCCGTGGGAATGACAAGAGTCAAAGGTAGGGCCCGCTGCACTGTGACAGGCTCAGCAAATGAAGCCCGCCCTTCGTCCGACCCAAGGCTTGAGGCCAAGGAAGCCGAACGCGGCGCTGTGTAGCTGATGCCTCGCGGCCAACCATCTGGACGGAAGAGAGCCCTGCAACCGAGCTGTCGGCGAAGAGTATGAAACTGTTTGTGAGACTTTTTCGTACTTCGGTGAAGGATTTGCGGCTTGGCGGACGGTCTTTGAGCCGCTTCTCTTTGTTCTGTGCGGCGGGTAGGTCTCGGATGGGATTGACGGACCGAAGACAGTGATTCTCACGGCGTGCGCTCCCTCTTTCAATCACAGCCGAATAGATTCCAGAAAATCATTGGGTTCTGATTTGCGCTCGGTAAAAACAGATTTATCCAGTTAAATGAATTTGCGGGTCTCGACGTCTCAGATTTGACAGTCCGATCCGAATGGACCCAGACCCAGAACTGCGTCCAAGGGGGCACAACGCCGTCGGCGTTTGTTTCCCTAGCTGTCCAGGATGGCATCTGAGACATGGTTGTGTCTCTTCGCTCCACGCCCCTCACACGCACAAGCACGCACAAGCACGCGACACCGGCCTCCGTAGACCCATCCTTCCTTCCAAGTCTCCTTCGCCTGTGCACTTACCGTTCTTTGCATGCCTTGCTCAATTTTCGAAGCCCACATCCACCCACCGCTGCCCGAGGGTCTATCCATTTTTGCTCCTCCTCGACAATTTGATGCTACACTGTACTTGCATGCTGAGCATTTGCAACATGCAGCTGCCGGTCATTCAATCAGTTCCGCTTGCCGATCTAAGGCCATCTCGTGTCTCGATTTGTTCTCGATTCATGAACGGTCACCAACCGATATGGCTTTTTCCTAACGGCTGATTTTCCGGCGGACTTCTTCCCATGCAACGCCTGTGTGCGCATCAGTCTTACTCCAGCCGCCAAGCCGAGATCTGACTTGTTTGACGCTGCCTTGATCTTGCTCTTTGCTCTCATCTCTTCGCAGTCGACTGTTGACCATTCTTCGTGAAGCTCAGAAAAGTTGACCGGACCCGCGCTCTTTGCTTTCACTATCACCTTATCCTCGAACACTCCCTACTTTCACAGCCATCCCTTCTTTCCCTCAGATTTCTTCTTCTGACTTCCCTTCATTCTTCCTAACCTTACAATTCTCCGTTCTTTCCTGCAACTATCTAGCGTTCCCCTCCCCCTCCACCCCTTCCCTCCCTTCTTTCCTTTCTCCGTATCGCAGCCACCTCGTTCCTTCGTCCTCATTTTGCTTCAGAACCCGCAAGAAGTTCAAACGCTCCGCAAGCAGTACGCTCTCCCTCGCACTTGAGCATCACTACAAGATGGCTGTCGAAACCGACCTCGACACTGCCGCCTGCGAGGCTTCGTGGCCCACACGACGTCTCAATCCGAAATCCCTCACATGGTGGTCTTTCCTGTGGATCCTCTACATTCCGTTCGGAATTGTGCTGGGAATTTTCCAGCTCATCTACCTCTTCTGCCGAATCTCAATCGCTGTGTACATCACGGGACCCAAAGGTGTCCACCCGAGGTCAATCTTCCCATTCGTCAAGTTCGAGGTTGTTGACCACGAGGGCAAGCCAGTGCCCGCCGAAACATTCACTGCTTCCACCTTGAACGAGGTTTCGCAAGCTACCACTCGACGCATCTACTGTGCCGAGCATCCCTACATCTTTCTCGATGGATGCCTTCCAACTTTGACCAACTCAGCCATCATTGTTGCAGAAGTTGCCTCGAAAGGCATCACGGGCTACCTCACTTCCACCTTCTCCTACGTCAAGAAGAGAGGCACGCCGTTGGTCAAGGTGCTCGAAGAGTGGACCAACAACCCGAACTTTGCCAAGAATCTCGTCATCTTCCCACAAGCAGTCACAGTGGCCCGCAACAACTTTGTCAAGTTTGGTCTGCCTACGTTCGAGTTTGCTGCTTCCCATCCTGACGCAATCGAGCTCGTACCGGTGGTCATCAGCTACGACATGCCCTATCCGATCCACCTGCGCAAGGCCGACTCGAGCTTCCTTTTCGACTTTTTGCTGCTCATGATGATGCCCTACGCCAAGGTTACCTATGCCCTCCTCGAGCCTATTGAACTACACGGCAAGACGGCAGAGGAGATCAAGGAGGAGTGCGAGACTCAGATCGTCGAGTGCTCCCTCAGGCAGTGCCAGCGTCACAACATCGACTACCGCGATAAGGTAGCCTGGAGACATCTGCTTTCCGCTCGTCTTCACCCTACCTACCGATCGTTTGAGGTGGCCATCCTCAACTTCATCCAAAGCATCCCTGGGCTCAAGATCCCGTCGCTGATTTTCCATTACATCTGTCAGGAGTCGGTGTTGATCGTGATTGGTGCTTGCATCTACTGGTCTAGGTGGAATCAGCTGACACTGATCATCATCATGCGAGCCTGTGTCGTCACTTTTGGCATTGTCAACCTGATCAAGGTCCTCCGTCCGGTTCCTCGTCCCGCCTGGGTCGCTGCGGATCGCCTCAAGATGAACCCGTACCAGATGAGGCGGCCGCTCAGGCAGTACGACTATTCGTTTCCGTCGGGTCACGCGTCTTTCATGGCGTGTGTGTACGCTTCCTACTACTTCAGCCGCAACCACGTTGACGTTCAGTTCAACTTTCCCGCCTCTATTCACGTCATCATGACCATCCTGACGCTCGCCAGTGGTATCTCGCGTCTGTACCTCGCCCTCCACTGGCCCTTGGATGTCGTCTGCGGCTGGATTGTCGGAGGCCTGTGGGGTTGGGCTTGGAGCACCTTCCTCGACGCCAGATTCGACAAGCTGTCCATGGGTATCCAGATTGCTATCTCGGCTGGCGTAGGGTCGTTCTTCCTCATCGTTACGATGCTGAGAATGTTCATTCTTCCCGCAAAAATCCCGGCGATGGTATGGAGCGAACACGTCGGCCACGAGCTGAAGCTGCGCGATCCTAAACAGCTCATCCTCAATACATCGATGCTTTGGAGCATTCTTTCTGGCAAGGCCTGCCTCGTTGCTTTCTACCGTGCTGGTGCCACGATTTTGATTTGCCCGCTCGGCCGATCGTCGTGGCTCATCTTTATGCAGCTGCTCGTCGCTCTTATGTCGACCGCACTCATCTACGTGCTTATCGTCCACCTGCCTGGCCAGCTCTACCCTCCGCCCAAGCCCAAGAAGCACGACCCCGAGAAGGAGCAGCTTCTGTCCGAGAAGAAGAGGAAGATGATCCTCCCCAAGTGGACGCATCAGTACACTCGTGCTGAAATCACCGGCGCTGTGATGCGAGCAGCATGGTCTCTCTTTGCATTGTCCTTCGTTCTTTTCTATATTGCCGTCTTCAGTCAATTGGTAGCGAGTAAGATCGAAGAGTCATACTGCTCCGTCTTGTTGTACAACAAGATCAAGGCTTACGGAGACAGCTGAGCAAGCGTCTCTTGTCCTTGCATCTCATTTCATTCTCGTTGTTTTTAGTTCTTTGTAATGGTCTTGTTCAGATCGCACATACGCTCTCTTTCATTCGTCACGGTAATAGATTGTCGCATACTGTACATACTCTCGTGTCTGGAATTCCTGGTGACGGTGCGATGCGATGCGATGAGTCTGTGCCTGCTTGAATGGTGGCGAGCGACGTGAATGTTGACGAGGGCAGAAGGGCGTGGCGCATTGGAACAAACTGTTAAGTCGTGATCTCCCCTGACGCGGCTGCCACTTTTTTGGTGAATTTTTGTCAATTCCGAGTCGCTTAGGGGCGGGCGCATCATGCACGTCACTTTTTCGACCCGAGCCTTGCTCATCCCTTTCGTTTCGATGCCCTCTTACCAAACCATTCATATCCTCGACAGCTCTTATATTCATCCACTGCAGCACAGATGTCAGCCGCAGATTCGTCGCCACCAGCGGCAACGCGAGAAAAGATCATCACTGCAGTAGCTCCACCGAGCGCTGCCCAACCTTTGAGGACGGAAGCAGACTCGAGGTCCAGCACCATTCCTCTCTCCAAAGACAGCCATATCCCAAAAGCTCGGTTTGTGCTGATGGAAAAGGCGCTCGACGATGCGTTTAACGACATCTGGGCCAACAATGCCAACGCTATCTCGCACTGCTATTCCAACACGGATGCGCTCAAGGTTGATTTCACGAGGACAGGAAAGAGGAGCTTCCTCGGCATGATCAGTACGTAGAACACTATTTTTCTGGTGTCGACCAATGCTTCGGCGCAGCCTCACTGACGAATCATGTACCACACTTGCTTCTCTGGATGCTCAAACAGACGATGCGACCAATTCGGTATACAGAATGGTGCAAGGCGCCGTGACCGACTTCTTCCGACAGACCGTCCTCGACTTCACTTACGGCTCGATCGGTCTGCACGGTCTTGAGCGCTACTACGACGATCTCAACAGCCGTGATCCATCCGAATCAATCCGTCTGGCACGTGTCCGAGCCTCTGCGATTGAAAGCTGTCGTCGTGAAGTCGTTCCCGAGTCTGAGGACTTGATCGGCGGCTGGACACTTTGCTCACCTTTGCAAGCCAACACGGTCCAAGCGTTGAAGCTCGAGGAAAAAGTAGCGCTTCTGACGGCCAAGGCACTGTATGTCTGCAGCTACGACTTTGGTAGTGAGAAGCTCAACGAATTTACCAAGGTCCTCGCTGGCGATATCGTCGGTATTCAAGAAGGTATGTCTTGAATTCTCCTCCCATCGCGCTGCTCGGTAGAGCAAAAAGCTCGAGTACTGACGCTCGCTCTCGTCCCCATCTATCTACTCTCTACACGCCATGCTTATGTTCAGGCCTCTACGTGACCTCGCCAAACGAATCTTCGCATCCAGATGACAACTGGGGCTTTGTCGTGACGTATCTCAACTCGATCTCGCGCAGCAACACCACAGCCTCAATTAAGAACATCACCACCACCACTGCTGCTGCTGAGACGGCTTCCTCTGCCCACGCAACTGAATCTGCTCGGCGCATCTTTGCCTTCCGTGCCATCTCGGACGAGATCGACGATCCTAGGATACTCTCCAACGCCAATGGAACACTTCGCTCGCGTCACCTGCATCACACGGTCAAGGGCAATCCACCAAAGTCTCAGCGAGGCAACGATGCCATAGGTAAACGCACGCGTGAATACGATGCTCAAGATGACGATGACGAGGAAGGGTGTGTCTCATCCAAACGAAAAGTAGGAATGATCGTCGAGCTGTTGCGCGAGTACTGTATGGATGCGGGAGCTTTCGATCCTGATGATGAGGACGTAGAACAGCCTTTTATCACGCACAAGACTATTCAGAGGTATGTATTCCGGCGTTGGCTTGTACTTTGGAATCTGGGATGCGACAAGACTAATCTGTTTCATCGACTCTTCCCCTGCAATCTGCTTGCCTGCCAACACAGTCTCGACGAGGCAAAGGCCATGATGCCGCTGTTTGGCCCTCTGATTGAAGGCTTGAAGCGTCGTCTTTGGCTATAAGATACGCCCATCCGCTTTGCATCTGTCCATTGTTGCTGCCTATTTGTGCTTCACTTGCTCTTATACCCCTAATTCTAGCCTCGGAGCATGACCATGCCGTATCTACCTCTGCAAATGATTCATCCGTGACATTCTTTCGAAGCCGCACCGTCGAGTCAGGCTCAGCATGCCAAGCATCCACCTTGTTCTGCACACTTCTACCGGCGCTTCAAACCTCTTGCTTCATGTGTTGCAAAGATGACTGATATGGAAATGAATATGAATGATGTGTTGCTGTATGGAGCCAGAGGAATTGGCACTGAGAAAATCAGATGGACACCTGGTCCTCTTCCTCCTCGATCACGGAGCCAGCCAGCGAGGATGGACGCAGGCCAAGGGGGCTGAGGGCCGGATCACGGCTGTTGATGGCTTCGACGGCGGACGAGGTCTGAGCCAGGCGAGGGGCGGATGCGGCCTCAGGATCGGGCTTTGCGTTGCCATGTGCAGATGTAGCAGCTTGGTGAGAAGGATCTGAGGGATCGTCGACAGCCATGCGCAGCTGTACCTTCTTGACCTCCCAATCCCAGTCCGTGATGCCGATGAGCCAGATCATACCGGCCGAGCCGAATAGCAGCGCGATGGTCAAACCCCACCAGAGGCCAGCCAGTCCGAGGTTGATACGAGTGAAGGTGAGGATCAGGCCAATTGGGATGCCGATAATGTAGTAGGAAACCATGTTGATGCCAGCTCCAGCCGCCTGCCTTCCGGTGCCACGGAGAACGCCGCCAGCAATGCCACAGATACCGTCAGCAACTTGGAAGAAAGCAAGCAAGGGCAAGATGTACTCGACGAGCTTGATGACTTCGATGTCGGAGCTGAAGAGCCAACCCCACTGCTTGCGGAAGATGAGGAAGAGAGCAGAGTTGAGACCACCCATGGCAAGCGAAAGGATGAGAGCAACTCGACTCGAGATCTTGGCTTCGTCGGGTCGGTTGGCGCCGAGAAGATTGCCGACGCGGACGGCAGTAGCCACCGAAGCGCCGAAGGGCAGCTGGTACGTGACGGAGGAACTGACGAGGAGCACCGATTGGGCAGCGAGCGCGACAACACCGAGCTGGCTGGTGACGAGACCGACAATCTCCCAAGCCCACCATTCAGCGGCAAGACTGATCATGCCAGCAAAACCGAGGTAGAGAACGGGCCTGACACCATCCCACTTGAAGGCTGCGGTGGTAAAGCCGTCCCAGGCATCGCGAGGACCGAGGACGCACTGGAAAAAGCAGAGGATGGCCATGAGCCACATGGACAGCGCTGAAGCCAGTGGAGCTCCGATAAAACCAAGCCTGATGGAGTCAGGCCCCCAAACGAGCAGATAGTTGGCAATGGCGTTGAGCGGAGAGACAAAGATGAGGACGATGGTGGGAGCGTGCATAAGGCCTTGCGCCTGCAAGTAACGTCGGCAGACCTCAAAGAGAGCATAACCGGGCAAACCGATGGAGAGCACGGCAAGGTAGCGACCTGCAAGATAGGCGACCTCGGGATCCTGACCGATGCTGATCAAGATCGGTTCTGCATTGAGCCAAACGGCGAGGATGAGGGGGAGAATGCCCATGAGAATGACGCCCATGCGCTGTGTCCACAGTCCGACCGACTTGGGTTGTTGGGTATACGCGGATGGGAGAAGAGTGTCGAGGGCCGAGATGAAACCAGAAAGAACACTGAAGCCAGAGACGTTGGCGGTCATGCTGGAGAGGGAGGCGGCGGCAAGCTCGACGGTACCAAGGTGGCCGAGAGAAAAGACAGAGGCTACCGAGAGCGAGAGTTCTAGAAGATGGGTGGCAAAGATGGGGACAGTATAACCAATCAAGACTCTAGCCTCCCTCCAAGCAATGTGGTCGTGGGACTCGCGAGCAATCGACTCGATCTGCTCAACCCCTGGCAAAGGAGCTTCTCGCATCATGTTTGCAGCCGCCCAGCCGCTGACACCTGGGCCGCCGCTGACGATGCTGGCACCGTCGATGGATGAACGTCGCACTGCACCGTACGAGGAGGACACTGCACTTTGGCCATGGTGTTGATGAGCATCTGCGTGGTGTGTTGGTCGGCGGTGAAGGAGTGAAGTAGATTCGGTGGCGTCTAACTCTTCGCTTCTACGTTGATCTCCATCTGGGAGAGATGCTCTGGTTTGTTTTGGTACAGTGGACGATGGTGCGACGGGTGCTCCGAGGGTGATGTTGGAAGCGGAATTGGGGTGATGTGTGGGAGGAACGGCGGAGCCTCCGAGC
Organism: Ustilago trichophora; assembly: GCA_900323505.1. Classification (NCBI taxonomy): domain Eukaryota; kingdom Fungi; phylum Basidiomycota; class Ustilaginomycetes; order Ustilaginales; family Ustilaginaceae; genus Ustilago; species Ustilago trichophora. Next base: position 2,173,234 of record OOIN01000003.1, on the reverse strand, counting down.
AGATACTCGGATGGAATGCCCGCGACTTGTGAGTAAGCATTGACGCTGGGTCGGCGATTTCGGGGCGATGCGATGGGAGCGGTTGCGAGACGATTGCCGCGACCAAAGGCAGGGGAGCTGGGGACAGCTAGATGGTTTGCAGGAAGCGAAATGTTGCTGAGACCGTTATCGGTGGCATCGTCGAGATGGATGGAAGATGCCGAGGCTTCAGCTTCTTGATCGTGGTCATAGTGATCGTCATCGTGATCGTGATCGCCGTGGGTGCTGTGAGCGTCATCGTCCGCTGCAGTCGGTTGTTGGTTAGCAACGCGTTGCTGGCTCGAGCCAAGGGCACCAAAATGGTGATACGAGCTAGGATGGCCTTGAAGCAAGGTGTAATCCCTCGTTACGGACGAGCCGTAGCGTGGTGTGAAGCTCATGCTGTCCAATGCCTTGAAGATGACGGTGACAAAGCAGGACGGAAGAGAGGTGCCACAGAGATGAGACTGACGGTGGTTCTGCGAGATACTGTACTGTACAGTACACTCGTAGCAGCGGGGCGCCTGTGGCGGGTGCGGCGTGATGGATTCAATTTCCACAAAAAATCACACAAAAATCACAGAACAAACAGGCGAAATTTTGTGTGCGCGTCTCGCCACTCTCTCTCTCTCTCTCTCTCTCTCTCCCTCTCTCTCTGTTTGAAAACAGGTTCTTCCTGAGTCGAGCGAGTGCGCTAGAAAGGATGCCTCTTGTCGGCTAAAATGCCTATCACAACACCTTGACTGTCTCGGCAATCCGCATTCCGCTCTAATTATCGCAATCCACCTATTGGAAGAGATCTTGACAAAGAGGCGCGTGCGCAGTGCAATGAGGTACTGTAACACCTCTACAAAAATTGACCGGGCTGTTGAGATGCCGTTCAAAGCGCCGAGTTGTCATCTGTGTGTCCCCGCCGTACTTTTGTGTATGACTCCAACACACACTTGTGTCGCGGTTGCGCTTTCGCCTTTCCCCATGCTCATGCTCATGCTCATGCCCATGCTCATCATCTTGTAGTAGCATCTAGACAGCCATCATCTTCTCCAACTTTAGCATACTTAATAGAATCGGACGCTCCGCGGAACGCATCCGATATGGAGGGTAAGTTTCGTCACTTGTCAAAATCTAGCCTTTTGCGAGACCTGACTCTCACTCTTTGCTGAGGCGGATCTTGACGACAGACACGTTGAGAGTCAAAGAGGTGGGCTGGGATCACCCAGATGCCTGTGATCTGCGACAGCAGCAGCGCATCGACATCGCCGCTTTGTATGAACGTGTCGACTCGGAGCCAGGCACGCCACCGACGGCCGACGACATGACGTGCTTCTGTGTAGCTTATCAGAACCACAAACCGGTAGGCTGCGGAGGGCTTCGAAGACTTGACAAGAATTCTGCCGAGCTCAAAAGGATGTTTGTCACCAAGCAAGCTCGAGGTAAGGGCGCTGCAAACGCAGTGCTCGTCTTTCTAGAGCAAAAATCGCTCGCCCTCGGCATCCATCGACTGCTTCTCGAGACTGGCGACAAGCTTGCAGAAGCACAGCGCTTCTACGCACGTAACGGATACCGAATCATCCCCAACTTTGGATATTACGCCGGAGTCGATTCCTCCATCTGCATGGAAAAGATGCTCGACACCTCGCAAAGCAGCACAAGTTCGAATTCAGCCATCACTATGATGGAGCAATGCTAATCTTTATTCAACGAAACGCAACAAGTACAGACGAGTCTTTTTATGAACGAAGGTGAGGGAAAAGCTTTTGCGAGTTCTCGTGGCTGATCTTGGCAAGGTCCTCTGCCGAAAACTTTCCGTCGAGCGTCTTGAACCAGTTGCAGGCGTCCTCGAACTTCTCGTATGGGTAGTCGATCGAGAAGAGGATTCGGTCAATACCAATCTCGTCCTGAACGTACTTGAGCGTAAGCGTCGAGAAGTGGCCAGAGGTGGTGACCCAGATGTTCTCGTTAAAGTAGTCGCGAATGGTCTTCTTCATCGAGACAGCGCCACGAGGCTTGTGGACTGTGGAGAGAATCAAAGTCATAGAATGTCAGCCTATCTGTTGCATCCTGTGTGTGATTATTTCGGAATGGAAACGAATCAACTTACCATCCTCAAGCCAGTGGTTGATACGCCACAGGTCGAATGGAATGTGCTCGCCAAGGTGACCGACGATGATCTTAAGCTTGGGGTGACGGTCAAAGACGCCGTTGACAATCATACCGAGCAAGTGAGCCGAGACGTTGTTGGCAAACGAGAGGACGGGGCCGATGAGGGCAGCACGGTCCTTGTAGATGCGGCGGTGGATCTCACCCTTGGGTGCGATAGGGTGGAGGTAGAAGGGAACGTCAAGCTCGGTGACAGTCGACCAGAACTCGTCCCACTCGGGCAAGTCGTACCATGCAGCCTCGTCGTTGGGGAGACGTTGGTTGTCGTTGACAAGAGCACCGACGAAGCCGAGCTCCTTGACACAGCGTCTGAGTTCCTCGCTGGCGTCCTTGGGGTTGTGCATCGAGAGCGAAGCAAAGGCGCTGAAGCGCTTGGGGTTCTTCTGCACCTGCTGATGGACCCAATCGTTGACCTCCTTGGCGGCAGTGGCGGCAGCCTTGGGCTCGTCAAAGTCCTGGATACCCGGAGCAGTAAGCGAGAGGATAGTGTGAGCAACACCATGCTCATCCATCTTGGCGAGACGCTCGCCGTGAATGTCAACGAGGCGATCGGCGTGAGCCTGTCCGTTGCCATCAGCGACAAAGAGTCGGGCCTGGTAGGCCGACTGCTCCGCAAGGGAGGGGATGTTGAATGCTTCCTCGAGAGCGATGAGAGACATGTTTGCTATTCTTGTGTGTACGGTAACGAGGTTGGAAAGGAGAACAATACTGAATGGGTGGAGCTGTGAAGAAGAGTCGTTGGGACAATCTAGCTAGCTTATATGTGTGAACATGAGATGGTTTTCTCATTGTGTCTACCGTGGTCGTTGCCAGCTTTCGGAGAGGGTCCGGTGGGGGCGCGTGTAGTCCGGGGCTGAGGAATGATGGATTCAGCTCTGATGCCTCTGCAAAGTCCCACTCGATAGCGCGGAGAGTGGTCCGTGTGCCCTAGTACTGTAGTGACGATTCTTCTGAGGATATGCAGGGCCGTGTAGGAGAGGCACAATCTCATTCTCAGAATTCAGCATCTGCCTCATGCAATGGATGGCCAAGCCTGAGCCTTTTCCAAGCTGTTTTTGGCTCGGCTACCTTATTTGACTGTGCGTAGAGAGGGTCTGTCGGACTCTGATGGCTTCTATTGCCGTACAGTACAGGTACTGTACAGTACAGCTTCCCCCGCAAAAGTGGAGTTTCTTGACAGCAAACAGCAGCAGCTCACCCTCATTCTTTTTTCTTAAGAAGATATATTTTAGAAAAATAAAAATTAAAAAAAAAGTAGGGAAAAAATGTTTCGGACGGCGTCCGACCGCGGAAAGTTGCCGTCGAGTGGTCGGTTATCAGAGGCAGAGGAGCGTTATCCGGTTGCTCGCCTGCTCAATAGATTTCGGCGACCTGCTCGGTGATAGAAGAGCTTCGCCTATGCAAATATACTCGCCCAAGGAGCCCCCGCACGCCATCATTCTCAAGCACTGAGCGCTCGTAGCTTGCGGGGTTGTCCATCAGGGTCCTGCCTAGCTCTGAGCCTGATTTGCTCCGGCAACCACCCTTTGGCTTTCCTCGACCAACGACAGACACAAGTTTGACCATGAACTATGCTGGTTGTCATTTTGGGCTCATGAAGTAATCGAGCTAGACTTGCCACATCGACCGAGGTCTGTATACTGGTAGACAGTGACCTTGGCCCGGCCTCTCGAGATGATCGATAGAGTGCATGGTGAATTTTCGAAATCAAACTAAGCTCGGTGGCCTCACTACAAAGACTGGCTTGTGACCAGAAACTCAAATTTCAACCAGCCTCGGATTCTCCACGAAGGCAAAGCCCAGCAAAGTCGACTTGCACATTGATACCACAGCAGCCTCGACGAAAGCATCTTGTCACGCTGCTTGTGTTGATGGGTCATTGTACTAGGTGCGTCTGAGTTTGACTTTTGCTTGGTCTTAATCCTGGCTCTGCAAGTTATCGGCATGGATGGCATGGATGGCATGGATATACGAGATAAAAGTAAAGTGGTGTCAGTCTCAATATGGAAGAGCAGAGTCAAAGCCTGCCAAGAGACAATTGCGAATCTTCATCGTGTTGCAAAGCCACTTACCAGCCAGACTTTGTAGGTCTCGATCTTAGGAGAGCCCTGGTCGAGGCTCTTCTGATCAAACACCATCCTTCCGGCCCAATTGAAGTGGAGTGTGGAGCCATTCTTGTCCATCTGGACGGTACCATCGAGCATGATCTCGTTCTCCCATTTGGGGCTGATGAAGACGCCGTTGACAACATGCTTGCGTCGGGTGACGCCTTCCCAGCCCTTTTGCCTCCATGCAACGATTCCCTCACGCTTGTTGGTAGGTTGCATAGGCCCAATCTGGAAGCTCAACCTCTCCTCGTCATGGATAAAGTATTCGTCGGCATACTGCTCGTGAACCTCGGGTGTGTCGGAAATCTTATAGAAATTCTCGACAAACTTGGCAATGGCGGGAGGGACATCCTTGTTGGATGCCTCGGCAGGGTTTCCGGCTGGTGGCAGCTCGTTGTCCTCGTGGTGTTCAGTAGCCATGGCTGGTTGTATACTTGCGAAAGCGTGATCCGGGAGGATTGATGAGGGAAAAGATTATGTAGAGAGAGAGAGAGAGAGAAGCTTCGCCGAGCAAGTTGACGTTCGAGGTACTGTATATCAAGGTGGCTCGAGAGCAAGCGGCTTTCGGAAGTGGAGCATCGGACTTGGTCCGGTCGGCCGATTCAAAAGTTGAAGATGTTAAGCTCGACAGTTGTGCATTTTGGCCTCCACTACTTTTGCGTAGGACATGACCGCTTGATACCGAGATTGAATACAGTACCAAATTTCGAACACCAACACTCGCGATTTTGTATTGTCCATTTCATCATGGCATGCATGCACGACAGTGAGGATTAGCGGATTGCATGTCCTCTGCCCCTAGCCTCACACCATCTCGGGGGAGTACTGGACTTTAAACAGCTTGGTGACACACGAGCCTCGCCTCATCCTGCTCCTATCTTTAGCTCCTTCTCGTCTCCCATCGTACAGACTTCTCTGAACCTTTGCTTGCTTGCAAGCTGTACGCCCTCTCAGCGTACACCTGCACTCTCATCCGCCGCCACCATGTTCAAAGCCATCTTCTCCTCGTCGAGCGGTTCTAAACAGCAAAAGACAAAGCCAGCCACAGCTTCTACCACATCATCGTCCAAAAACAGAACAACGTCACCCTCATCTTCCCCGACCATGTCTTCAAGGCCGCTCCTGCAATCGAGAGGCTCCAGCTCTGCCATGGCAGCCTGGACAGTTCCACCTTTCCCGCATCCACTTCCAGAGCGCCGTGTTGGCATCTTGCCAACCGAAAAGGGCCTTCTCATCTACCCTCGCAGCTCTAGCCATTTGCAGCATCAGCGTCGCCACAACCACAATCATCATCATCATCATCATCATCACTCATATGCTCCACAGCACGCCAAGGCCAGCACAACAGCAGCAGCAAGCACCTCTTCTTCCTCGCGTCCATTCGGCTCTGGTGACGGCTTCAAGGTTGCAACCATTGGAGCCTCCAACGCTTCCTCTTTAAGTACCTCGACGGCTCCGCTCAATGCTACTGGAGCACTTCCTCCCATCACTTCGCTCGATGTCGGCTTCCTCATCGATTGGAGTAAAGACGCAAAGATTACACCTTTGCAGCCTACCGCTTGGAGATCCATCCTGGACAGCGCATCATCGGACGACCCATTCATCGAATGCTCTGGTCTCATCGGATTTTCACGCTTTTTCAGCAGCAGCTACCTCTTTGTCATTACCAGCTCCAAGCTGATTGGACACTATTTCCACGACACTCGCCCCATCTATTGCTGTACCGGTGTGCTTGCCATCCCGCTGCTCCAAGAGGAAGCGTCACAGGCCATCCGTGCCCAGATAGCCAAGCAGGGCGGTGTGTCCATCAGCACACCTTCCGCCCCACAGCCTGCCGACTCCTCCATCGACCAAGACTCCACCTCTGACAGTAGCTCTGCAAGCGAGAGTGAATCTTCCGAATCCGACTACGACGACGTCGAGACACCAGCTGCCATCCCAAAGGAACCATTTTTCTCTACTCTCTCCACTTCGCAGCGTTCTGATACACTTCGCATGCCTAAATCCAGGCCGTGGCTGACTCGTGCTGCCAGAGCTGTTTCTGATGGACGCATCGAGACCATCTCTGAAGACGCTTTTGCGCAGTCACAGATAGCCGACGCCTCGGAAGCGTCGACAGACGCTGTTGAACTTCCCGCGCCGGGCCCTCCTCGCTCAACGGTCGAGATCCAGGAGCCTACGACCGCGACCGACTCTGCTGCTGTCACTGCGACGCCTGAAGAGCAATGGCATGCTGCCAAGCAGGCCGAGCTCGAAGACAAAGCCGTCAGGGAGACGGCGAAATACTGGGCTCGCGGCGAATTCTGGTATAGTCACGACTTTGACCTCACCACCTCGCTGGAGAACAAGAGACGCGCGCTTGAGAGCAACCCAAGATCCGATTCGAGTCCTCGCTTGCGATCTGATTCGCAGTCTACACACCAAGCCCGTAATTCACAGCTCTCGGACTCGGACTCGCGACAGCCGGCCACCTTTCCCTTGCTTGCTGAGCCCTATCCGAACCTTCCGCTGTGGAGGAGGGCCGATCGTCGTTTTTGGCACAACGAGCACATGTCGAAGGATCTCATCCACGCCGGCCTGCACGCTTACATTCTACCCGTCATGCAAGGCTATTTGCAGACTGTCAATCTGCCTATACAACCTATCGATGAGGTCAGCAAAGATGACGACGCTTCATCTGAAGCCGACAATACCGATGCAGTGTTACGATGTCAGATGATGGTCATTTCACGACGATCAAAAGAACGAGCTGGCTTGCGATACCAACGTCGAGGCATCAACGAATCTGGTCACGTCGCCAACTTTGTCGAGACCGAGCAGATCATCTACGTCCTTCGCAGCCTGCCCTCGCCCAAATCTGCTCCCAGCTTGGTGGGAGACGTCTTGTCCTTCGTACAGATCCGAGGATCTATTCCACTGTATTGGTCGCAGAGCCCGTTCTCGCTCAAACCTCCGCCTGTGCTCGAACGCACCGATGCCGAGAACATCGAAGCCTGTCGCAAGCACTTTTCCGTTCAGGTCGACAGATACGGCTCCATCACCTGCGTCAACCTCGCCGAACAAGGTGGCAAGGAAGGCTGCATCTCTAAGGCTTACCGCGAGGCTGTCGAGAAACTCCGAACAGAGGACGCGGCCAAGGACAGCGGAAAGACGTGGGACCGGAAGAAGCTGCATTACGTTGACTTCGACTTCCACAAAGAATGTTCTGGTATGAAGTTCGAAAACGTCGCTAAGCTGATCGGTCAGATGGAGCAGACGCTAGGCGAGATGAAATACTACCACCACCGCACGGTCGACGAAGGCAACACAGACAGAGTCGAGTTACTGAGCAGGCAGACTGGTGTGTTTAGGGTGTCGTGCTTGGATTGCTTGGACAGAACCAACGTCGTACAGTCCGCTTTTGCTCGACATGTGCTGACGGGTCAGCTCGCCAAGCTCGGCATCAAGGTCGGATCCGCGGCGGCTCCCACCGGTGCCCCTATCTCATGAGGTTCACCATCATCTTAGTATCCTCCTTTCCCTCCGCACGTTCTTCTATGGCTCATTAGTCTCTTATCTTCCCGTTCTAGCTTTACTGATTGCAATGCGTCACCTCAGATACCCAATCAACCCTTTTTTTCCCCTTTCATGAGGTCAGATCTTGTGATTTGTTTCCTTAACTTTGGTGGCAAGGCTGTGTCGAAGAGATCCCAAAGTCAACCACTGCAAGGCACATGGGCACCAACTGTAACTTGACTGAACCTAGCTGTGGAGCTGACATCGTCATCAATTACACAGGCCGAGCTCTCCTCACCATGTCAAAGGGTATGGTGAGTGGCAACGGCCAACCAGTCGATCGTCACAGTTGCCAAGTCATGTGAGCAGATCAATCTTGTCGGCCAGTTGGGCAAGCAGATTGTGCTTTGAACGGTGAAAGGCAAACGAGGCTACAAACTGGGAATCATGTATTGGAGGCATCGCACAGTGGTATCTATTTACAAGCGGGCTTGGTGGCCAGCATCCTCGGAGCGGAGGTGGAGTGGTTCGACAGCGCCAATGTCGCGGGCGACGTTGCGAGCGACACCACGGGCGGTGGCCATAGTGGTGATCATGGGGTTGACACCGCTGGACTCGGGCATGGCGGAAGCATCGGCGACCCACAAATTCTTTGCTCCCCAAACACGTCCCTCAGGATCGAGAGCCGAGATCTTAGGATTGGCTCCCATGCGGCACGAGGCCATCTGGTGCGCCGAACCGATGGAAAGAGTGTAAGGTGCAGCGCCAGTGGTAAGGATCTTCTTCTGCCATTCCTTGTAGGCAGGGTCGTTGAGATCACGAGGCACTGTCTCGACCGGGGTCCATGTGGCTGGCACCTGGGTGGTCTCGGTATAGATGTTGTCAGCAGGAGGCGACGGAGCAGCAGGAGCGCCCGAGGTTGGCGCCTTGGTAGCACTAAGCGAGCTGGCAACGAAAGGAGGAACACCGGTCTGCACGGTTGTGATGGTCTCAGCACCGGCCATAAGGTGCGCGTCCGCTCCACGGAGGATACCCTGGAGCAACGTGCGCTGGTCGAAGGGCGAGATGGTGTACTCGACACGCGCTTGTCCCTTTTCGTCAAGAACGATGCGACCGCTGTCACGGTCACGGCAGATGATGACCATGGTATAGCTGTGGCTGTAGCGAAGCATGCGTGCCTTGTGTTCCTTGGCGCTCGAGAAGTTGGCGAAGGCGGCGTGGATCGATGGCGACGAGGCAATCACCTCGATCTTGCATCCCCAGCCGTCCTTGTCGACCATCTCGGCAGAATTGTCCACCATGGTCAGCAATCCACCCTCCCAAGGTTTGATGGGGAAGTTGTAGTATCCGGTTACAACGGTGGCGGGGTGGAGACGAAGCGTCTGGCCAATCATCTTGTTGGCCTTGAGCTCGGGCGAACGGAGGAGCAAGGCAGGCGTCTGGAGCGAACCAGACGAGACCACAACACCCTTGGCAGCGAGGATCTTGACTTTGCGTCCGTCCACGATTGCGAGAGCACCAATGGCGCGCTTCTTGTTGTCGAAGAGGATACGCTCGACGTAGCAGTTGGTCATGAAGGCGGCACCAGCTTCGGCGGCGTCCTTGAGCCATGAGACGACACCACCCTGTTTGTGTCCGGAAATACAGCCAAGCTGGCACTTTCCACAATAGTGGGTGTGTCCTCCGCTGTTCTGTGGAACAGGCTCAACGGGATGACCGGCACGCTGTGCTCCAAGGGCAAGAAGCGAGTTGCCGACGTTGTGGCGAATGGGAGCAACAGCCACGCCCATGCGGGTGCAGACGGCATTGAGGTCCGAGGTGAAGAACGGGCTGTTGTAGTAAGGCACTCCAAACTTTTCGGCCCAGGTTCTACGCACAAAGTGGCGAGGCTTGAGCGAGGCAGACCAGTTGATGGACGAGCCTCCACCGAAAGTGGAACCAGCAAGAATGTTGATCGAGCCATCCTCGGAGGGCATGATGCCTTCGCCTTCGTAAAGCAGGCCGTAACCCTGGTCCTCGCGACCAACCACTTTATCAGGGTGAAGGTAGATACCCTTGTCGACGATCAGGGTACGCACGCCTCGCTGAGCGAGGTAGCTTCCGGCGACACCGCCACCGGATCCAGAGCCAATGACAAGCACTTCGGTGTCGACAATAATCTCAGAGCCAGAGGGCTGAGCGGCGATCTTTTCGTTTTCGAACTTGTAATCATAGACGGGAATGGCAGGCTTTGCCTCACCGCCCTGTGCAGGGCGGGTCCAGTCGTCAGGTCGACCATCTGGGTATCCGATGGCCTCCCAAGCAGGCTGGTGGTTACGGTAGTAAACGAGAAGGGTGATACCTTTGAGACCGGCAGATGCCTTGCGGAAAAGGGTGAGGCGAGAGGTGAACCAGCCAAAGATGATCTTCTCTCGGGTGGCGCGGTCGAGCTGGGCAAAAGGACCGACGTATCCGGTGAGAGCCAAAGTTCCAGGACGGGTGGAGAGGAGGGTGAGGAAGAAGTTGATGTCACCAGCGACCTTGGACGAGAGGGAAGCTTTGACCTGCTGAGCGGCGCAGTCGAGCAGACGAGGCGTCGACTTGAAGCCGTCTTTGGCGAAACGAGGGGCGAGTTCTCGCTGGCGGTCGGTGGCTTCTGCTGGCAGGTGAGAAAGGACGTCTGCAGCCTCAGCGCCGTCGAGTTCGGGAACGATAGCGTCGGCAAAGGCGAGAAAGGCTTCTCGCTGAGCAGCGGTCCAGTAATCCTCTGCCTTGACGACCTTGGGCATAGGAATGGTCCCAGTTGTTGCGACCGACATGATGCCGTGGATGTCTAATGACTGTGGATGTCGATGATGCGATGATGCTGTGCAGGGGAGGTGAGATCGGGAAGACGTGGTAGGAAGGTGAGGATGTATGTAGGGAGATAAAGGTGAATGTAGGTGAGGGAGGAAGGTTGCAGGGATGGTTTTGATCGCTCTGTAGTAATGGCGCAAGGATGTAGAAGCGGATCCCGCGAGAGGGAGCAGCAGGGAAGCATTTACGAATCAGCCCCAGGCTGCGCATCAAGGACGCGGGGAAGGTGAATCTGTGCAGAAGCGAAGGAAGGGAAGGAAGGGCGGTAACCTGAAGCTGTCGCATCGCAGGACCGTGCGGGCGAGCAGCACTTTGAACGCAAGAGGGCTTGTCGGAGTCTGTCACACAGCGTTGCGGCTGGAAAAAGTGCGGGGGAATCTTGGACGCGGAATCGTTTCCCAGCATTGTAGAGAGGTTGCATACGACACACAGTCTTGCATCTGGGACTACCTACAAATTCGTCCGAACTTGCTGTTACACAAGTGAAGTTGTGAGAAGCCCGTGATGAAAACTCCATCATATGACAGCACCAGGAGAGGGAGGAGATTAGCCACACCGGACGCCATATGAATGCACGGGGGGTTGACAGCGAGGTACATTAGGAAAGTGTGCACTCGCAGGGCAGACGTTGCGGCGTAAGAAGAAAGGAAGGCTTGTCGCTTGAACTCCTGCTTGTTGTTAATGAATGGTCAAAGAGCCTCACGTAATACATTTTTGTGGCGGCAGCAGAAGGCGGAGTCAGCGGCTGCTGAAGTTGCGGTGTCTCATGAGGCGTACGTTCAAGCATAGAGATGTCGTTGGATTGCAGTCACAAAATTGAGCACCGAGAGCCCTTTCAACCGCTTTTTCGCGCAGGACTAGCACACAGAGGCTCATGCTTAATCCGCTTGGGCGGTAACCTGTAGATCCCGGCTCAGGTGTCGTTGCCATGTTGACCAGACAGATTGATTAGACTCTGTCTGACATCTGCTCAGAGTTGCACAACCTCGGCGCCTGGAGCCACACCTTTGCTGCCAAAGACCGTTTCGACGCCTCAGGTAACTCCTCAACCTTGACCGTTGAAGGGGTACAATCAACAAGAATGTCAAGCGACGATGGTTGCACTGTTGGTGTACAACCGTGTCCGTGTGATGCACAAGAGAGTCATCAGTGGGCAGGATTGGATGTCCAAAAAAAAAAAAAAAAAAGGAAAAAAAGCGTTAGACTGCGAGCGCGTGAATCCGCTGCCTGCCCCAAGATTTGTACACACCCGCGGCTCTCGCTCTTACGCTCTCGACAAACAGGTAGTGGCTCCTGTATTCGGTCGCCACGGTTTCCTGTCTTCCTGAGACCCGCAAGCGCATTCCGTGCTTGTCGGTTCCTAAGCGAAGCCGTTCCGATCAACAAAACGCTGTTGGACGCAAACACAGTCGCCTGATTGGCAACTGGATGCCAAAAATAAGAGAGTAAAGATGCCGGAGCCAAACATCAAAAAAAAGTTAGGTCGTACTGGGATTCGAACCCAGGGCAAGAGAAGTCGAATCGTATTGATGAGCTTGCCGCCCGAACAATCAGAATCTCCTAAGTTAACCAACTACTCCATACAACCTCGGATGCTGCCTGCAGCGGAAGAGTGTGTATATAAGGCACCTGACTATCACAAGCCAAAGCGCTGGCAGATGTAAGCGTTTTGAGTCATTCATTATTAGAACACATTTCGTTACCAACGTTACTGACCATCAGCTGGATATTTCTCTCCTTGTCCTGGTCCAGTGAGCGTTTTCTGCCGAAGCCTTATATTGGGGCATTGGCATGGGATACTTTGTTTTGGCACCTTTGTCCGGCAAAACCAAATTGATTACTTCCGTTTCTTAGGATATTTATATCTTTTTTATGCCCGCAAAATGATGGCAGAAAAGTCCACCAAATTCGATCCAAAAAAGAGGTCGTACTGGGATTCGAACCCAGGGCAAGAGAAGTCGAATCGAATCACTGAACTCGGGAGAGCTCGTCAGATCAGAATCTCCTAAGTTAACCAACTACTCCATACAACCTTGCTTGTCGAGGTGCTATAGCATTGCTGATATATCCTGCCAGGAAAAACCATGAGACCTGAAACTGCAAATTTGAAACGATTCTCATACACGACAAGGTCACACGCACCTGGACAAAGCGAAAGACTCGATTCAGAATAGCTGATCCACGTCTTTGAGGAATGCTTCGAGGTCGAACGGGATGCAGGCATCATAGAAGCTGGCGTCTACCTGTCCAGCGGAGCCGGAAGTAGGCGTATCAGAGGCCGTTAAGGTAGGATCAAGATGTTCCAGTCCTTGCGCATCCCATGGCAATGCCTGTGCACCCACAGAAAGCGCTATGCCTGGAAGGGAGGCGGACGCAGATTCCAGCAGGTCTGTTGCAGTCGATGTCGCGGATGCGGCGACCATATTGGAGCTGGCTTTCCCTCCAACTAGCGCCTTTTCCTGCGCAGCCTCGGCAGCAGAAGCCAGAAAGTCCATCGCAGTTGCACGAAGTTGCACGGGCGATTGGCCACTTGTCCGGTTGTTGCTCGATCCTCTTCCCGAATGGGACGATGCCGCCCCTTGAGCATCATCCATGGAAAGATTCGAGACAGGTCTGTAGACTCGATAGTAAAGCTGCCAAAGTTGGGCCGTGCCAATCATTTCCTCAATGTATTTGGCTGCGACCTGCGCAATGCTAAGAGCGCCTTCGCTGTTGCATTCTGGATGCAATTCTCGCACCCGCACTGTCACGGCTTCCATCAGAGTCAAAGCCATGTGAGTATCGGAGGACGTGCGTCCCCACGCCACTAGCACGAATGCTATGCTTTCCAGACAGCTTCTTGCTGCATCCACCGTCATGGCACTGACCAGGAGCGTTGGCAGCCGTCGCAGATATCGCGGTGACGTTTGCGAAGGGCAGCTGCGTTTCCACAATACAGGCTGCCGATCGAGCTGTGTCACGCTAGCGAGCAAGGTACGTGTCATCTCCATGCTAAACTTGCCAATCGCCCCTAAACGTTCTCCAGGGCCCAATCGAAAGCGAATGCAGCGTACCAGCTCATTGACCTCGATCGACCCATCCAATTTGTTCGTAAACATTGCCGAGGTGCAATAGTTGCTGAAGAGGGCACAGATAAAGGCACACTCGATATGAATGAACTGCTCCCACAACCGGACAAGGCGTTGTCCAGCGTATGCGGCTGAATCATCAGCGCAGAGACACAAATTTTGTCAGTACTTACCCATGCTACACATTGCCAAGAACAGAAAGGAGACTCACCTAGACGCTCATCAGTACCCTCTCTTGTCAGCAAAATACCTCCTGTAGCGGTGGCATGGATGTCTGTGATTCGCTCAGCCTTCTCTTCGAGCGACAGACTTTCGCTGGACAGTGTCTGCTGTACATCTCGCAGGGAGCTGAACAAATGACATGCCGTCTCTATGCGCAGATAAACCAGAGTTCGACCCGCTGAACGCAAAATACCATCTTTCCCATGTCGCTTCTCCATCTCCGCGCAAAAATCACGCATCTGGCGGTGTGAAGCGGCAGTCGGGCCGTCGGTGTCCTGGAGCCGAGGCGCTGGTGGGAACGGTCTCCCTTCATCATCGACGTTGTCCAAGATGCTTCTTACATCTACTGCGTGCTGGGCGTTCAAGCTGTCCAATTTCGGTCTCCCTCTACCAAAGAAAGCATATAGTGCTTCCCAACTCTCTAGGCAGCACCAGAGGCTGAAGTGCATCAACCGGGACGCCGAATGCTTTGGGGAAGCGACAAGTTTGTCGATCCCTAGCTCCTTGGCAATCTTGATCGCGCAGGTGAGAAGATTTTCCGAGGCCAGACCAAATCCCCTTCCTTCCGGCTCAAACTGCGAAGCGGCCGTACCAACAAGGCCAGGCTCATGAGCCAGCAGAAGCTCAAATGCCATGATGAGGTGAATGTCGCGTGGCGACGATAGAAGCATCTGAGTACCGAGACGGTCGACGTAGCTGGACAGGTTTCGGACGTCGGCTGAAGAGAGTTCGTCGTCGATCTCTTTGAGCCCGAGCAACGTCATCGTGGCCAGGAGTAGAGATCTGGGACGGGTCGAGCTTTGTGTCTGCTGTCGATGCAAGCCCGCCAGCGAGGGTAGATAAGGGTGGCCTACGAGGTAGTCACTGAGCTGCAGGTCCAGCTGCTTCATTCTTTCGGGGGCCAGAAAGGTGACGATGTCTGGAGTGGAGGGAGGGGCGTCGATGCGCAGCTTGAGGTAGTTACTATACTTGGGCTCGCGCTGTAGACGTTCTACAAGCGTGTTGAGCGTTCTAGTCATGGTCTTCCATCCCTTTTGCCGACTAATGAGAAGATTCTGAGCACGACTGAGATCTGACGCAGCCAGCTGTTCACCGTCTGCATTCTGCGAGGGCAAGGGCAGCCCACGAACCTGATTGCTGTCGTTGAATGAAGTGGAGGCAGCCTTGGGTTTGGAGGTCGCATCCTCTTGGATGCGCAATGGTTGGCTGGTCCGTCTGCTCGACGATGCTACTGCCTCACCTACGTTGGATGGAGGAACCCAGTCTCGTTCTACAGAGCCAGTGGGAGTCGAGTCGTCGCGACGATCAAGTTTGGGTTTTCGTTTGCGGTCGCCATCCCAGACAATGCAATCGATCCCGAGGACGTTGCACCGATGACACTGCTTGTCAATAGGGAGCGGTATCCTGGAGCTGTCGACGTAAACGTCTGGAAGCTCACAACGTGCTTTCTTTTCGCGACATTTGAGGCAGCTTCTTCTAGCCAAAGGGCGCTTCCTCGGGACCGTTGAAGGTCGAGCGTCATCTTTGTGATCTGGACCCATCCGCAGGATGTCGGAAGCCTGACTTGTTCTTTTTTGCGCGCGGGTCGGAAGGTGGAGATGGTGACGTTACAGGCGAGTCGTGAGCCCTCAATGGGGCTGAAGCCGAAGTCCAAAAGAAAGCTTCAAGATAGAGAACCAACACGGTGGATGTCAAAGAAGCTTCAACAGCTCCGGTTGGCACGTGTTTTGCAAAGTCCGGTGGACCTGTCAAAATTCGATCAGACAACTCCGGCGGAGATGGCGCCTTTCAAAAGAAAAACCCTGCCGAGATGCCCGGCAACACTAGAGCCACACAGCCCCCGAACGAGCGAGTTCCGCTGCAACGAGACAAGTCCGCCGGACCATCATGGTAAAACTTCTATGTCGAATGGAACCATGCAACGCCATCCACAGCAGTTCACTTTCCTTGCACTGTTGCGTTTGTGGATGAGGAAGAGCCACGACGGCTCGGCAATGCGACCAGGACAAGCACGAAAGACTGGTACACTTAGATGTATAAAGGGAATGATGTCTGATTGAGTTTTGCTTGCAACCCCATCCTTCTATCTGCGTTTACCATTCTGGCATTTCCTCAGAGCGGCAAGACGCGATCCCAAACATGCTGAATCAACTCGCCTCGATCCTTTTAATCGCCGCCGCAGGAGCTGCAGCCCAGTCGACCTCGATCAATGGTGCAACCACTCAGGCAAGCCAAACCGCTACCGTTCTGGCTGCTAGCCAAACTCCCATGGGCATTCTCAAGTATGAGCCCAGCACGGGCGGCAACTACTTTATCGGCGGCCTGTACGCTCTGTACAGCATGATCATCTTCTTCTACGTCTTCCGACGCAAAGATCGTTGGGCATTATGCTTGCCCATCGGTTGCCTCTGTTCTGCGGTCGGCTACTTTGTACGCCCCTCGATCGACCCTTACAACGTCAGCCTTGGCCTTTACATTGTGCAGAGCATGTTTGTCGTCATCTCACCCGCAGCTTTCCTCGCTTTCAACTACCTCTTGTACGGACGCATGATCCTGGCGGTCGACAAGGACTTTGGCAGCTCCAATTTTGACATGCAGTCGCTGGAAAGCCAGCCGCTGTCATCGGCAGAAAAGATCACGATGCTCCACAAGGCAGGAGGACCCAAGCGGGAGAAGTCGCGCTTCTCTTTCATCCCCCCGCGCATCGTTGGACGTGTGTTTGTTTGGAGCGACGTGACCACATTTATCATTCAATGTGCAGCTGGAGGTCTTCAGGCTAGCGGTGGAGCCGACGACCCGAGTCTCGTCAACGTTGGCGACAAGATGTTCCTGATCGGTGTCATTCTGCAAGGTGTCTCGTACATTCTCTTCACGCTGCTGGTGACCTACGCTACGATTCTGGTGGTTCGAGATGGTGCACGCGGCGGCCAAAGTCAATCGCACGAGCGCAAGATCATGGGAATGGAAGTGGCCGTGTTTTCGCTGGTAGCCGGACTTTACTTTTCGTCGATCTTTGTGATTGTAAGTGCTGGACGGAATAGTCGAAACTGACCACGAGAGAGACATATCGCTGACCATTTCTTTCTTACTCTGCTTTGCCATCACAGATCAGGTCAGTGTATCGAATCATCGAGTTCTCGCAAGGTTACTCTGGCTACTTGGTCTCTCACGAAAGTAAGTGCTGGCGAGGCTTTGATTGTGGTTTCAGAGGATCCGGTTGTATGTACATCTAGCTGACACGTTCACCTTTGCTTGCTTACAGTCTATCTGTTCGTGCTGGACGCAGCACCATTGCTACTTGCTGTCGGAGTCTGGGTGGTCATGTGGCCGTCTGGACTTCTTGAAAAGATCTTTGAGAGGAGATTCTCGAACGAGGGAGACTACTCTCTTTCAAAGACGTCTTTTTAGACAAAGGGTTGTTATAGAGTCGCGTGCAATAGAGCTCATCTGTCCAAGTTAGCGAAGATTGATGGTCAAGAGGCTGTGTTCGAGTCTACTGAGATTGTGAGACGGTCCTACGGTTGTGCAAATCATCGGCTGAGTATCAGAATTGGAATGCAAATGGATGGTATTCGGGAGTCCTAGTGTTACAATTGGTGAGAGAAGGAGGCCTGTACGATGCGGTGGGAGGGATGAAAGGAGGCGAAGTCGCAGAGGCCGGAACCTCCTTGACGAATGTGCCAAGTGAGCCGATCACCCCATTTGGGCAAACTCGCCGACGCGCTGAAAGTCAGGCCTCTCTTGGACGTTGGTGCTGTCGGTTGTGTCCATCTCAGAGGTGGAATCGGCTGCAGTTGCCTCGTTCTGCTGCTTGAACTCGATTTGAAGCAGCTTGTGATTGCCAGGATGCATGAGCTTGCATTGCTCGCTGATGGAACAGAGTCGAAGGCATTGAGTATCAACATGGGCATTTGTCAGTCGAAATGGTCTCGCAACGAAGAGGTGATCGTACACAGGAACAATGCCGTCCAGCCAGAGTGGGTCCTCGAGCGGCGTGTTGCTGGCGGAGGTGGATTGAGGAAGGGATCAGCGTTTGCACTCACGGATATTTGGCACTGATGCGAACCATGCGGAAGAGAGGCAAAGCTTGCGGGTCGCCCTGCCAATCTCTGAGCAGTTTGACGTTGGTGACGCTTGTGAGGTCAGGAATCTCAAAGCCTTCGCTGTATTCTTGCTGCTCCTTTGCAATGATCTCCTTGAGTTCGAGCTCACGTTTGTGAGGAGGTCTACCTGGTCTGCGCTCGGATTTGAGCTCTTGCAGCTCGTCCTCGTGGCGTGTGAGGAAGTTTTCGGCGACAAAGGAGTGAACCGAGGCGAGGTCTGGCAAAGCATCGATGTCATCTGGCAGCATGAGGACGAGTGTGGAGAGACGATCGACTTTTGCATTGGAAGAGCGATTGCGGACCGACTTGGCCTGATTGAGTTTGTCCTTGCGATGGGCCACCCTGGCCAGCTGTGTGGCTCTTCTCGAGTGCGGGTGAGTTGGACCCGACTTTTTCTTGATGGAGCGTTCTGAGATCTGTTGTGCGAGTGATAGGAGAGACCAACCAAGGATCAGTACGGTATGTCAGGCTTTGCAATCGATGATGAAGGAGAACTCACCTTCTTTCCACCCATCTTGTCGACTCTGGTAATCGGTTGTTTAGATGGTGTCGGTGGCAGGAAGAGCAGCAG
The DNA here is from genome assembly GCA_900323505.1 of Ustilago trichophora. Taxonomy (NCBI): domain Eukaryota; kingdom Fungi; phylum Basidiomycota; class Ustilaginomycetes; order Ustilaginales; family Ustilaginaceae; genus Ustilago; species Ustilago trichophora. Next base: position 2,154,654 of record OOIN01000003.1, on the reverse strand, counting down.
CCTGCCAAGTTGCGAAGAGCAGAGGACCCTTTGGAAACTCCACAGCCCCAAACGAAAAAATAATTTTAGAAGTGCAAGTGCAGGAGCAGAGTCATTTCCGAGTTCCGACGTGTTGATCGGAAAAGTGCGTGATCGGGAAAGAGATCACCGATTCAAAAGCCTCGTGCACCCTTTTTGTGGGTGGTCTGGAGAAGCCGGCGGTACAAGCATGATGCTGGTTTGACCATTCTACAGGCGCAAAGGACCGTTCAATGCCGATCGCTAGGAGGTGTCGCGCAGATGATGCACATGCATACAGTACTGTACTGTACGTGAAAGATGATCGACAAAGTTTCGGTCACTTGGCGGCATAGAGGAGCGAGCCTCGGTTGCCACGCCACGTTCAACAACGCCCTCTTGGCTGCTTCAGTGCGACTTGTGCATTTCTCTGGCGTAGCTAGCGCAAGGCTCGGCGATCAAGGGGCGCGCCTTCTCCTGGCACAGCCTCGAAATTCATGATTTCCTTGTTTTCAACAAAAATAAGAGCAGCGAAAACCGCGTGGGGTGGTGGGGTGGACTGCAACGGAAAATGATCCTTGCTGCTCTTTGACAGCAAAGCTACAGAGTGGGGTGCATGTGCACTCACACAGGGCCAGCTTGACACGATGTTTGGTAAAGTAGCTGTTGAATGAGGTCGACGAATGAAACTGTGACGCCAAAGCTCTCTGTGTGCTGCGGTGAGTCTGAAAAGCGAGCGAGCCACAGCATCGAACTCAAATCACAGGATGTGCTATGATTAGAAGCGAGTCCCTGTACAGTACAGTACGTGTCCAAAAGTGTGTGAACGGGTCTAATTAAATTCTATTTTTCACCATACCTCAAAATTGTGGGGAACAGCTTGAGTGGACTCAACACCCATCATATCACTACTAAACCCGCTGTCAGACTCAAGGATGTTGTGGACAGGCATCCAATGAAACATTCCATGTACTTGCTTGCTGTACAGGGGTATTCTGACAGCACAGAATGGGGTGTGAAGCTGAATCTTCTTGTCCAGCCACCGTGCCTTCCTCAAACACTACCCATGAGCTTGGACATGGCCTCAGGCTTGTTGTGAAGCATGCTTTGGGCTTCTCTGCAGCTTTTTAAGGATGTTGGAACCACAGTCTTATCCTGGCATGCTTCACAAGTTGATTCATAAGCTCAACCTAAGTACAGAGACATCGGAAGCAAGGTGAAGGTTCAAACAACCAAACCATCTTTGAAGCTGTTTTTGTGTCACCAGCTTCCAGGAATCCCTGTCCAGCCATATGGTCTCTGTGAATGGATATAAGCTCATGGTAGCTACCTTGGAAGGTGGTTGTTTGCACAATGCAATTGCTTCATCGAGATGACCACTTGCAAAGCCAGAATTGAAGCCAAAGCACAGGAGGCCTGATCAGGATCAACAATCTTTCTCAGTATCCATATGCTGCCGTTGGTTTGAAAGACCCTAGCACCGGGCAATGCTGCACAGGTCCTGAATGACTTATCTGCACACCAACTGGATCACATTGGCAAGCTGTCTGTGGGCTTAGCTGACCAGATCAACTCATATATTACTGCCTGGGCAGCCATGGAGCTGTGGGGGGTGAATTCAGCCTGCCTCAAACACGGTTGATGAAGTGATGTCAGACAACTGGCCCAAATCACCTCTTTACTCTTGCAATCTGCCATTATGACTCCATGGTAGGCTGAACAGCCTGTCTGACATTGCCTGTACCAAGTTATAGATGTGTTGAGTAACACCTTTGCGGTCAGAATGGACCAAAATTGATGGTGTACAAGCTTGAAAAAATTAGAAAATAATTCAACAATTTAGACCCGTTCACACACTTTTGGACACGTACTGTACTGTACAGTACAAATCGATGTCGAAAAATGCTTCTCTTTTGTGTGTTGCGCAACTTGCTTAGGGGGTTAGAATTACTGGGTATGCACAGCATCTGCAGCTCAGTGTACAGCGCATTTCCAGAGAGCATGGAGGCGCGGCGGCCTCTTGCTCCTCGCGCGACATCCAAGGAGGATTTTAATTTTTTTTTTCTGTGTCTTGGCTTCTGGTCTGCTATGCGCGTTGCCAGACTGCACCTCTTGTCCCGTTCACATCCATCCGTCCTGCCCGTCGCTCTCTGAGGTCACACTCGACGAGTGACTGTGTCGTGCAACCGCGACTGCGACACAGTCACTCGTCGTTCTCTGAAAATATTGCTTTCGAGTTCTGCTCCGCTGTGTCCGTGACCTTGCTGCTCTCTCTCTCTCTCTCTGTGTCTCTCTCGTCGTTGAATGCTTCGAGTTTCGTCAACCACATCCTTCCCTCCTACCATTCACACCATCCCAACTCCATCATCGGGACCACGAATCATCCCCCACCCTTTGGATTCATCAGCAACCCCCCACACACCTCCCCCTTGGAATTTCCTTCTAGACAAGCAATCTGGATTACCATGGTCAAGCTTTCCTTTGCTGCTGTGCCTCTTGCACTTGCCGCCTTGGCTGCCGCCAAGCCTGACTTTGAGAAGCGTCAAGCTTCCGGCTCGGCCACTCGAGCTTCGTCCGCTTCGGCTGCCGCTGCTGCTGGCCCCACTTCCACCTTCACCGGTTCCCTTCCTGCTTCCGTCTCGTCGCTCCTTGCTGGCGTCTCTTCCGGCCCTGGTGACACCACTTCCACCACTGCCCTCTTCACCACCTACCCTTCGGGCGCCAAGAATCCTCAGGTCACTGGTGCTCCCGGTCTTCCCGACATCAACTCGATCCTCCCTGCCAACTTCCCTACTCTCGATGTAGTGCCACCTACCAACTCGCCTCAGGTTCAGAAGTGGATCTCGCAGATCGACTGGTCCAAGGTCCCCAACGTCACCACCACGGTCGACTCGGCTTCGTGCGGTGGCAACCCTACCAACCTTGCGCAGGCCGGTGCCAACGGCAACTGCTGGTGGACTTGCGGTCAGTGCACCCGTTCCACCGACATCACCACCTGCCCCGACACCAACACCTGGGGTCTCTCTTACGATGACGGCCCTTCGCCCTACACCCCCACTTTGCTCAAGTACCTCAGCGACAACAACCTCAAGTCCACCTTCTTCGTTGTCGGTTCGCGTGTCATCTCGCGTCCCCAGATGCTCCAGACCGAATTCCAGCAGGGTCACCAGATCTCGGTTCACACCTGGTCTCATCACGCTCTTACCACCCTCACCAACGAGCAGATTGTTGCTGAGCTCGGCTGGACCAAGGAGGTCATTCGCTCCGTCATTGGCGTCACTCCCAACACTATGCGTCCTCCTTACGGTGACATTGACGACCGTGTTCGTGCCATCTCGCTCCAGATGGGCCTCACCCCCATCATCTGGACCACGCCTCCCCGTGGCCAGCCTTACGACACCAACGACTGGCGTATCGCTGCCGGCGTCGTTTCCCCCGCCGAGGTCGTCTACAACTTTGAGCAGATCATCAAGAACGCCTCCTCGCTCTCCACCGGTTACATTGTGCTCGCCCACGATCTCTACCAGCAGGCCGTCGACATTGCTGTCAACATTGTGCTCCCCGCTGCTCAGCAGATGAGCCCCAAGCAGAACCTCATGCCCATCGTCCAGTGCCTCAAGAAGCCCGCCACGGATGCTTACGTCGAGACTTACTCCAACAGCTCCGGTTCGCTTCCTAACGAGACCGGCGCATCTGGCACTCACGTTCTCACCTCGACCAAGGCTGCTGCTGGCTCCTTGGCTTCGGCCACTGGCGCCAACTCTGGCTCCTCGGGCTCTGGCGGTTCCAAGTCGGCAGCATCGATGGCTTCCATCCCCTCGTTTGTGCTGCCCACCACCGTGCTTGGCGCTGTCATGCTCTTCTTCGGCCTTCTCGTCTAAGAAGTGACACGCATCCGTTGCCAAGACACAACAGTCTTTCACCTAGGACAATCAAAAAAGCTCTCTGAACCCGAGCTTCAAGAAACGCCATCCTCTTGGACATTCCCTTTGCCTCTTTGTCTCGTTTCATGCTTTCATTTTTCGCGATGCCGCATTTGCGCCTGTTTTGTGGGCCGTGCACTTTTTCGCTCTTGCTCGATAGATTCTTACTGAGCCGTGCATCGTTGCTCACTCGAGCTTGGAATGACCACTTTTTTACGTTGTCTCATCCCGTCTTCCGTCTGGGGCCCCACTATCGATTGTTCTTGATTCACTGGTGTTTCGAGAGATGTGCATGGCTTTTCTTGTGGAAGGATGAGAAGCTTGGTTAGGAAAACACTTGAAATTCTGCAAGGTCATGATCGGGCAACTGCTTTGAACACCAGACTCTTCTGAGCCTCATGTTTGCGTGCACTTTGACATACGAGATGCTGTGGAAGCTGCCAAATATCCGCGATTGTCGCATTGACTCGGTATCAAGGTGTGGGATCAGGGAAGTGTCCGACAGGTACTTGGCCAGCTTATCTAAAGGAAGAGTGACCACCTGCCAAGGGGTGAGTGATGCTTCGTCGCAAGCCGGGTTGGCAGCCATTTCCAGAGGCAGATGCAGGAGTGGCTCAGTTCGACTTGAACCATCCTGTTGCTCATCAGTCATGCTTGCGGGTGGCTTGCCTCTGAAATGCTTAAAGTACAACCTTGGCTCGGTCTGAAAGCTGCTCAGACGAATCGCTCCTGGTCGTCCATCGTGGTCCCAGATGCCAATCTCGAACACGAAAGGTCTTGAGCTTCCGATGGATCTGAATTGAAAAGTGACGTGAGGCAGCTTGATGCTCAAGTCGGTATCTTGGATGGGCGGAGAGCGGATGAAGGTGTTGCGTATGGCAGGCGATTGAATGTGTAGCACTGGATCAGAGCTTGAGCCTCTGACCGTCTCTTCGATCCGCAGAGTGAATGTCTCGGGCGTTATGCCTGGGTCGGACGATGCTACCTCGTCGGTGGCATCGATCAAGAGACGGATGCCAGAGTCTTCTTGTAGATCAGAATCTTGATGCAGCGACCAGAGCGCGAAAGGGTCCAAAGAGATTGATGAAAACAGACTTAGCGAGTCGGGCTGCACCATGTCTCCGAATAGTGACTGCGACACATGGTCCAAAGGCATGACATCCCTTCGATGTCTCTTGATATGAAGGAGAAGAGGCTGATGAGCGAGAGGGTGACAAGGGCGTCTAAATTTGGTATGAAAGCGGATTTTACCGACTGTGCTGTCGAGGTGATTTTTAAGGCGGAATTCGGCTCTCGGTTGTGTTGTTGTGGTGGTGACTTTGACTTTGGGACGAAGCGCATTCGCCTTTCTGGCAATCAAGGTTCCCAAACCAACACTTGATTCATTTCTACCTCTCTCATACTCGTGATCCTTGCCGTCACACCACCATCATCATCCTCAGTTCATCACCAATTGCCCTTGTACAATACAGCATGGATCAGCTTAAACAGCTCCTTTTCGGACCAACCGATTCACGCTCCCTTACAGCAACCTTGTCCAGATTCGCCGAGTCCATCTACACCAATCCACTCAACATCCTCCTCCTCCTTGCCCTACTCTACATTGTCATCCCACTCATACGTCCAACTTCACCCTCTTCATCACGCTGGACACCCACCGTCGCCGAAGCACGTTCCCACCTCGCCGCACCATCCGATCGATACACCTACCTCCCACCTGCTCACCCAGACACGGTCGAATGGACAAAATACACCCCTCGCACGCTGGCAGTCTACGATGGAACCGGTACAGGCGATCAAGATGACGGCTCTCGCATCCTGCTTGCCATCAACAGAAAAGTGTTTGACGTGACAAAGGGAAAGAACTTCTACGGTCCTGGAGGTCCCTATGGCAACTTTGCCGGAAGAGACGCCAGCAGGGGAATGGCAAAGCAGAGTTTCGATCTCGAGATGCTCACTCCGCTCGACAAACCCATTGACAAGCTTGAGGATTTGACCCCTAGCGAAGTGTAAGTTTAGCTCATCATGGTAGAGAAGATTAGGCGCTGGAGTGTACTGTAGACAGCTGACATGGCAACATCTTTTACCTCTTCCAACCCTTTGGCAGCAAAAACATGAAGGAGTGGGAGGGCCACTTTACCGGCAAATACGGAATCGTGGGCGAGCTCATTGACGAGGACGAAGCCTGAGCTTTTTTCGACTTACACATGCTCTGTCTTGCAATCAAATCTCTCAGACTCATCCAGTCACAGCTCATTCAATCCTTTCCAATGGTGTGAAATTACGATGCGATGCAGGTGAACGGAAGAAAAAATGTGATATACAGCAGGCAACGGATGCGCTTCGATGATGATGAAGAGTTTGGACGTGTGGGCGATCATCGCGAGCCGGTTCCCCAGAAACGGTCGCCGATGGAGCCGCAGCCAGGAGTGATAGCGAATACAACCCGGCTTCCCTTTGCCGTCAAACTTGGCTGTCTCTGAGATTGCAACGAAGACGCATGTTGATGCCTTGATTCATTGCTGGCTGCAAACCTGCCATCGATGCTGAGCAGTGGTGGCGAGGCCAACAGATGCAGGTCGTCACGACGGTTGAACCCAGGCGAGAGATCGTCTTGGTCGATAGGGGCATTGTCTGTGTAGCCTCGTGGGTCGTTTCGCTCGTGCTTGGCTGCAACAGAGCTGATGGTGGCGGTGGTGGTGGTGGTGGTGGTGGTGGTGTTTGATGTTTGCCAAGGAATGCGAAGCTTTTGCAATCCTGGATCGACACCAGCCACGACGATGCGAACGCGTGGGAAGGCGCGGTTCAAAGCGTGGATACCGCCCTGAGAGCTGGCCAACAAAGTCAAAAAGATGATCTGATCCTCTGGCACCGAGTGGTCCAACAATACACGGATGGCCATGAAGGCGGCTGCACCCGTTCCGATCTGGGCATCCAGCAAAAACACCCACGACTTTTCCGCCGTCTCCCTTCGACGGATGAAAGACGGAAGCGAGACATCGTACAGGTGTGGCTCACCATCGTCTTCGTTGGACTGAATGAGGAGGCTTCCCAACGACATGGCGGGGAACGCTCTTCGCAACGAAGGTTCGAGCACGGCACCGGAGCGGAGAATCGAGACAGAGCAGAGGCTCGAGACGTTGAGCTCGTGACCAATGTGCTTGCGGCCACCATGGATGGTGATCTCCTTCTGGCGGTGAGGCAACAGCGTGGTAGCCAACTCGACGACGAGGGTGCCTACGCGTTTGCATGCAAAGGTGAATTCGGAAGTAGGTGTGGATCGGTCGTGGAGGATGGTGAGCAGGCCTTGCAGCTGGGGAGTCTGGGCGAGCATGATAACGTTGGGTGGCAGACCAGTGTCGTCGGCAGCCGAAGTGCTCGAAGGCCCTCTAATGAGGTGTGGTGCTGAAGCGCCAAACGACTCGTTGCGGTTGAGCAAAGGTTTCATGGGGGTTAAGCTCGTCCTTCGCTCGTGCGGAGATCCAAGGCCGTCGTAGGGGCTCATCGCAGAGACGTTCTTGTCCTGTACAGGTAGCTGTGTTGCGGGCGTCTTGTAGAATTCGGCACGCAACTTTCTCGACCTGTTCCTGAGCTGCTTCTCCATGTGCTGGCTGATGACTTCGATGGCGACCTCGTTGTGCGAACCAGGAACGATCATGTCAGCATGTCTAGCTGTCGCGGACACAAAGGTATCGAAAGCAGGCTTGACAAAGCGCAAATACTGGTCGAGCACCGAATTGACCGACCTTCCCCTCTCTACGATATCCCTCTTGATCCTACGGGCCAGCATCAGATCCGAATCGGCCTGAACAAACACCTTGAGATCGAGCAGATCGCGAATCTCGGGGTCGTGTAGGACAAAGATGCCTTCCACGATAAGCACCGCGGGGCCGTAGAGGTAGTTGGTTTCCGAAGTTCTTTGATGTTGTACGAAGCTGTATACTGGAATCTCTACGGCTTTGCTCTGACGCAAATCCTTGATGCACTGCTTGAGAATGTCGTAGTCGAAAGCGTCGGGATGGTCGAAGTCGTACTGTTCCTGGAAGGCCATTTTGGATTCTTCGGGAGTGAGTGACTTGTAGTATGCATCTTGACTGACGATGGCGACCCAAGGAACGTTGGGGAGCTTCTTTAGGATCTCTCTGGCTACCGAAGTTTTACCGCTCGCCGATCCACCTGCAATGCCGACAACGTAAGCGGGGACGGGTTCTCCTACCGAGTTGTACCAGGGAGCACGTCCAGCGTCGGTGAGAACGATGGTCTTGGATCGAGTCGCTGCGGTAGCACCAGATCCTCCAGCTTTCGCCGTTGGAGTAGCTGCGCCCAGCGAGGCTGTCGACGACATGAGAGACGGTGCTGGTGTAGGATCCGCAGCGGCAGCAGCTGCAGCTGCAGTCGCGAGAACGCCGTGGGGTGAGACCTCGGCTGGCTTTTCCAAAGGGGTGACGGGTTGCAATATGGGAGTACCATTGCCCGAAGGCCTCTGGACGATCTTTTCCGCCTGCATTGCTGCGGTGCCGTTTGATGACGAGAGGGAGTGAGTTGTAAAGGCAAGCAAGTATCTGTTCGACGTTGAACAAGCTCCTCACCGAGGTTCCCTTTTTGGCAGCATACGACCGTGCGTTGAGCAAGAGAAAAAAATCGAAAAAAAAAAAAAAAAAAAAACAATCATCACTCCACAGCTAAACACAAAAAAGGACGGGCCACTCTTTTTATTTTTTCGAGTTGAGCCAAGCAACAGCTGCTGTTGCTGCAAGGAGCAAGCTGCAGCATTTCAGGGTCCTAACTTAAACATCCCAAAAAAAAAAAGGGGAGCTGCTTGTTGCAGGTCGGGCTTAAATCCACATTTTTGAAGCGGTGCAACGAGATTTGCTGTGAGTTTCTTGGCAGCTCTCCTGGTCAAGATACTGCTGCCATCGATTGTTGCAAGCTCTTGTTCAGCTACATTGTTCATCTACATCGAACAAGTGTACCTTGCTGCTGGTTTGACTGGCAGGTGTAACGGTCTTGAATGGAAGAAGGAAGAAAAAACGTGTGAATTATATGTATAGTGGAGCTGCTGCCTCAAATTTTGAAGAAACAAAAAGAACGGAAACGTTGTTCTTTTGACGTGTTTTTCAAGGACGGAAACGTTCTCGACGGAAACTGGCGGGATCACACGACCATCCGTGTCGTTCTCTTGTATCACTGCCTCTCTTCAAGACTGTCAATAGAGCTGGGTTGCGAATGTCAGCTGCGACTGATGCCAAGGAGCACACCATCGATACATCCGATGACAGAGCTCTAGAGGCGTATCTCTCGCTCAAAGTGCCTCGTCTGGTGCTCGATCTACGTCCAGACTCCGCTTTTCATCAAGCACACATCGCCAACTCGTACCACATCTCGTCAGTCTCGGAACTTAAATCGAGGTACAGCTATCTTCCGCCTCGAAATGTCCCCTTCCTGGTGATAGCGGATCAAGAGCAGCTCCGAGAAGTAGTGGAAGCATTCTCTTCGACACCATCAGCGCGACTGCTCTTCCTCTCGGCTTCGACGCTGTCCAACTCATCGGAGCAGCAAGTACATAGCGATAGCAACCCAACTCAGACTCTGAGCTGCAACATCTTCTTTGATTCAGCCCAGCGCTTGGGACTAGTACGCAGCTCGGCCTCGCATCGTGAGCGAATCACATTGCCACCACGATCATCGAGCAACCATGGACACGATTTCCCACAACTCCTCTTCCGACCCTCCAATGCGGTGCACAGGTCAGTGTTGAATCTGGAAACCAACACTCATCGTGATGGTGCACTCCGAGTGCTCGACCTTGGATGTGGGGCAGCCCGCGACCTGGCATGGATTCTTCATGGTTCTCGCACCCGCCCTTCATCGCGCACTTGGACCGGTGTCGGCGTCGACAACTGGAAAGCGGTGCTCAAACGAGCTCAACAGCTGATTGAAGATCTCTACCTCAATTCTCGCCAACCAGTGCTATCATCGCAGGCATCGTCCGCTGCTCCATTTTGCGAAAAACTTTTATGGGCAAAGTGCAGCGATGATGGATTCCTCGAGCCCCTCACAGGCACCGGCAAGGGAAAATCAATACAAACAGCTTCCGACGACGAGCAGCTGTGGGGCGAGTACCTTCAGGCCGGACTTGCGCCGCTCCTACCTGGCGCCGACAATGGCGAAGAATCGAACAGCGTAGATGCAAAGTTCGACCTGATCCTATGCATCCGCTTTCATCCACGAGCGCTCCTTCCCCGCCTATCCCATCTCGTCCGCATCGGCGGTATCGTCCTACTGAGCCACTTTGTCACGCTCTCCGAAGCAGAACGAGAAGCTGCTATTCAGGCGCATCCACAAGCAACAATAGACTACGATTCGCCTCCTCCCGAAGGCCGTATTCAGCCTGGCGAAATCGAGAGCCTGATCGGCGCCTGGAACGCCTCTGCAGTGGAAGCAGGCTTGACATGGACCATCGAAAGCCAAGTGCTCGAACCCATAGAGGATGGGCGTATAATCAAGAGTGTTGCCCTTCGCAAGGTGAAAGCGGCAGCGGCAGTGTAGATGTCAGACTTTTCACTTGAATGTACTTGTATCGACCCTCGTCTTTGGTTTGTGTTGCCTTTTTTTTCTTTACGATTGCGACTCCGTGCTGTGCCGCTAGCGCCAGGATGGATCATCTATACTTCTGACAAGAGTATATGGTTTCAGGAGATGCGACATGAGCCAGTCGCCGTTTGGGAGATCGTTGTTGTCAGCTGTCCACTCCACGCAGCCATCATATCGAAAGCAAATCAAATCAGCATCAGCTCTCTCTTGCACTCTGCACTCTGACCCCCTTTGCATTGGAGTTTACTTACCTCTCCACACTGCCTCATCTTCATCCCTCGCCACACCTGTTTTGACATGTCTTGCAACCAACCTCTTCTTCGCTTCCTCCTTTTCAATCTCGAAGACCAGCCTAGCATCAAATTGCCTCGCTGCTCTTTCCCATTCCCCGACATCACAGTTGCAGTACAGCCCTTCAAAGACTACGACTCTGTGACTTGGCAGTACTGCTACGTCGTCTTCCAAAGGATCCTTTTGGGCATGGTCAAAGCTGGGTGCGGTGAGTTTGGGTGATGTAGTATCGTTTTTCACCGTCACGACAAAATCGGCGAATCTTTTCGAGTCAAAAGTCCATTCCGAGCCTCGTCGATCGAATGCTTCCTGAGGATTCGGGAAGGTCGAGAGAACAGAACGGGGATAGTGCCATCCATCCATACCAACATAGATTGCAATCTCGCTCCAAGATGAAGAAGACGATGCGTTGAGAGCGGTAACTAGTCGAACGGCTAAACTTGACTTGCCAGATCCTGGTATGCCCGATACCCCCACAAGTAGCCGTTTGGTCGGCTCAAGTCTGTTACAGTCCAGTACAACAAGGTCAAGTCAGGGTGAGTATAACGAGAGATACCTACTCTATTGGGTGCGATTCCATAGCCCGACACTCACGTTTCTAGTTTGCTATAAAGCTCTTTGACCAGCTGATCAACCTGATCTTGCATCTTGAACCCTCGAGTTGATCGCTCTCTAAAAGATGGGAAGGGATGTTGACTCGATTGTGTGATGGCGGTCGACAAGGATGATGGAAGAGTGGTGGAGGCGGATCGCACGGTCCACACTTACTGCGTTTTAAACGCCGGTCATATCGTGTAACTTGTCTGCAGTCGATTTCAAAAAAACACCGACAAAAATCGAGGCTCAAAAAACACTACTACGCTGAACCATCTTCCGATCTTCGATACAACGCCAACTCTTTACGTCCTACCAGCATCATTCAGTGATCCTCTCAACCTCTTATTGTGCTATTATCAAATCGAGCAAGTATAAGTACAGCAAGGGTGTATTCCATGATCCAATCCTCCTCCAAAAGAAAGAAAAATAATAATCAGCAAGCCTTGGATCCAGCATTGGCAGATACAGCAAGAATCAAGTTGAACGCCTCATCTCGATTCGGCAAGTTGGCCAGCAGCAACGGTGCCTTCCCATTATTCCTGACAATCTTGAGACCCAACGAGCTCCAAACCATGAGACGTATACTTTTGGTCTTGACGATCGACTCGATGGCATCCACGGGCGTACGACCACGCTTGTGCGAGGGAGAGTGGAGCGGTGTGAAATAGAGATACTTTGTGTTGACGTGCAGTCGACCGGGAAGGCCTTTATATTGACAGAAGAAGCTGCCCAGCTTGCGCGGTTTGAGCGTGGCATCGTTGCTCATTTCGACATAGTCAAGACTGGCACGAGATGGATCCTCGATCTGATCGTACGCAATGCCTTCTTCACGTCGATCGGGACGCGGTTTGAGTTTGGAGCTACCTCCATGAGAGCGTACTGCACGGCGAACATCCTCTGCGGTAGTAAGCTGGCCGGCGAAACGATCAATGTCAAGATGACGTTTGCGTAGCAACTGTACGGCAAACTGTGCATCTGTCGGTGCTCCAAATGTTGCCCACCACAGCGGCGAGAGTGCCTTACGATGCGAAGGGAAATAGCTCTGCAGCGGCAAAAGGCAGAAAAAGGTAATGCCCAAAAAGAAAAAGATGGCTTTGGAGACGTACTGAGCTGGTGCAAACGTGACAAACAGGTTCAGTACACCAAAAAGGATCAACGTCCGTCGCGTTGCTCCCGTATTTCGCCACAGGATGAGGTTCTTGACCTTTTCGTGGAAATCAGCGACGAGACCCATGGCTTCTTGGGTCGGTGCGCCAAACGTGACGACCCATCGTTTGTAGATGTTGAGAATGTCGAGTCGACTGCGACGGCGAAGCTTTTCAGAAAGTGTGTTGGCGGCCTGACCTCGAGCCATACGCATCTTGACCTTTTCGTGCAGGTAACTCTCGGAAGGGGGGAAGTACTTGAACCTCATAATGTAGAACATGATCATGAGGATAAAGGCGGTGGGGATCATGTTGGTGTACCAGAGGACAAAGTAGATCATGGCCGCTGCTGCAGTCGTCTTGGGATCCTCCCATCGATACAACCGTCGGATGCGGAATGCCAGTTGCTCCCAGAAGGGCGCGATCGTATAGAGGCGCTCGAGATGAGAACGGATGAGGCCCTCGCGGTAGCCCCTGTCAGGATGATGATCAATCTCTTCTGGCGCAAGACGCTCGACCAGCGCAAGGATGTAGGCGATACAAAATGCAACACCATCAACGCCCTCGTCTTCTGCATTGACGCGGAGCTCGTCGTGAGGTGATGAAGCCTGATAAGTATCCGGATCGCCGGACGAGGGAACGATGAGGTCCCAATCTTCGTCTTCATCGTTGTCGTCATCCTCGTAGTGGGGGACGCTGTTCTTGACAGCAGACGATTTGCGGTGGACGGAGCTTTGCTTCTTGAGAGATTTGGGCTTAGTCTTCTTCTTGGAAGGCGTGGCAGTCTTGATGTCGCGTTCGTTGATCTCGGACGCCGATTCGACGCCGAGCTCGTCCTCGGCAGACTTGGATCTGGACATCGCCTGCATGTCTGCCTGGCTTCGATCGTTTCCAGACAGCTTTGAGGCTCCCTTTGCGATGGATTGAGGGCTCAGATTGTCAGAAAGGTGGTGAAGACCTCGATCGACTCGTGTCAGCATCGAGGGCCTCTTCTTGCCAGGACTGGTAGCTTTGTCTTCCTCTGGCGAAACTCGAAAGTCGGACCACTTTGGCATCCTATACTTTTGCATGCCAGCAGGCCGCGTGACGGTGACTTCTTTGGTATGGCGAGCAAAGTTTTGCAAGAATGTCTCAAGCTCAATGTCTTCGAGTTCCAAAAGCGGCTGACTGAGAGCCTTGGCAGCTCCTCCGGAATAGGCGCTATATCCGCTCTGCGCGTCCTTGTTGTCGCTGAGGGAGCGTTCTTTCTCGCGAACGGCGTGGAGCGTGTCAAAGTCGAGACCCCCAGACAGTTCGCCGTTCTTGTTGTAGCGCAGGTTATCGTAGCCATCAGCTTCACGGATGAGATGGGCGATCGTGTCATCAGAGTCATCCGAATCGTAATCGTGCTGATTGTCCTCGACAGGCATTTCATCGCCTCTGTCGTCGATCGGTGCAAAGAGATCTTTCTCCCGATGCAATGCTGCAGCAGTCCGTTTCGAATCTTGACGGTAAAGACGGGCGCTTGCGGCACCATCTTCATCAGCATCGTAGAGACCTCCAGGAAAGTGTCTAGTTGCGTCACTTTGGAATCGATCGAGATTTGCGGGCTGTGCTGAAATATAGCGTGGCACCTCGTCCGAGTCCTGACCGTCGCCATCTTGATCAATGTCCGAGTCAAGCTGGGTTTGCTTCGACTTCTTTCGAAAGAGGCCCCTCTGTCGAAGCCCGTCTGTACTGTTGAAGGAGGCTTGCTTGATCTTTGCTCGACGCTGTTGCTCCTTGGTCAGAGCCTGCTGGAGCCTGTCCGCTCCGAGATCTGCGTCGCTTTCAGTGGCATCATGGGCGTGGATGGGCGTTTGTGATCCGCTGGCGGCCTGTGAATGAGGTGCACTGGATGGATCGCCTCTGTGGTCGGGAGAATTGTGCTTGAATTTGGAGAGCAGCTTGGATCCGATCGATTTCTTCTTTTCCTGTAGATCGATTGCTGTCTCGCTGTTCTTTCTCGAGTGCTGCGTCGGTCTAGAGATGTTGGGATGATGGATGGAAGAAAGTTGATGTCCTTGTCTTTGCTGAGCGCCCACTGGTTTGACGGTGGTGGGGTTAGTGGCCGCCGTACTATCCCGGCTATGAGGATGCAGTGGAACAGCGCTGAGTTCGTGTTCGCCGTCTGAAGATAATTCATCGACGTCCCCATCGATGCTGAATGGCTCTGATGAGCCAGGAATCAGAACAGGTGCCATGTCGATGACTAGTTCACCAGTGTCTTGTATCTACGCCATTCTTGTAACAAAGCTTCGTGATGGACGGTGATGGGATGTCTGGATGGTTGTACGAATTCAAAGATGGTGGAGAGCAAGATCAAGGATGAAGCAAACATCTGTGTTGCTTTTCAACTTCATGCCTGCAACCTGCTGCACGCCGATGATCCACTGTTGCAGCGCCTTTGCGGACTTTGATCGTGAATGTGCTCAGTCCAGCCCAGCCCAGCCGAGCGAAGGTTTCTTTCTTGTGCAACTTGAGCCAGGGCCTTCCCCGCAATTGCTCGTGTCAAACAAATACAGTATAGAAAAAAAATAGCCGAATTAATCTGAAAAAAAAAAAAAATTGGGGAAGACAGGGAGCCAGTCTGTCACTCTCTGGTTCCCACCCGATGTGGCACAGATTTCATCAGGTTCCACAAAGCCAGATTCAGCCTGCTTTTGGATCGTGTTGGAAAGCAACACCAACACCCTTTAGATAACGACGCCTGATGACATTTTCCCCTTGATTGACCATGAATCACAATGCCATTCATCAAGGAGAGCGTCAACTCGTAGTAGAGCATTCCGTGTCAACAAGGCATGTTCCTCAGCTCACCGTCGTCAGGCACCAAGCGAGGTGGTTGAGCAAGCCTTGATACTACCCACGCTTTCTCATTTCGCCTCTCACCCCTCACCCCTGCACCTGAAGTGATTGCACTACAGTATTGTGCTCGGCCCCACAATGCCATGTACAAGATCGTCCGACAATAGCCCCGAAAACTTTCCCAACAACACCCTGCGATCATCTCGATTTGCAATTGCTAGACGATCGCTACCCCTCCCAGACGCCATTTCTCGGACCGCAACTTAAGTTAGCTTGCGCCAGATTCCGGCATCGATGCGTGACTCAGCGCCAGTCCTGGAGGTAGGCATCAAGATGACCGGCATCATCGGATGCTTGGCCCGATTGGGTCTGAGCTTGTTCAAGATCACGTCAGTGTCCTTGTGCCGTAGACAAAGTATGTACACATGGCTCTGGAACTCGGACGTCGGACCGGACAACCCACCCTGCACAATAAGAGTGATACATAGGGCGTCCCACTTCAGTTCACTTTGCAGCCCTCCGACGGAGACCTTGCTTACAGCCGCTTCTTCATTTGGCAAACTTCACTCCCAGCCAGATCATGATCCCTCAATCTCTCCTTCTCTCCACCATCAACACCGATTGGCATCGACTGCCGCCGACTTATGCTTCGATTTTGTCATCTCTACCTTCCGTAATCAAACTTTGGCTGGCTGTTCTGCCAGCGTAGTCCCCAAGTTCTTTTCCGCGCTCCATCACCTCACCCCACCTGCGCCCGACCATAATAGCGCCTTCGTTTGGGAATGGTGGCCTCTTTGCCTCCGCTTCCCCCTTCCTTGAGTATTCATCTCCACGATGCGCATCTTTTTGCCCAATCTCTTATTGCTCTTGCTCGTCGTCTCTTGCCTAGCAAATTCCTTTCATAGATCTCGCAAGGACGTCTCCGCATCGCCAGCTCCTCGGCTTTACAAGAGGCAAGGAGTCTCAAGAGCCAAAGGCTTGTTCGAGGCAGAGGTACCAGAGCGCTTCAAAACATGGAATATCTTCAAAGATGGCAACAGCCTTCGCGAGAAATTTCGAACACGTTACATTGGCTTTCTTCGTCGGATCGACAAGATTCGACAGCCTTACTCGTATGCAAAAGACATCAAGAAACAATGGATCTACAAGCCTGACCTCCGCAAGCAATACGTCCTTCCTAGGGTCTTGCGCATCCCAATCATCACACAACAGGGTCCGGTTCCGTACGAGGAAGAATTTGCCGCCTTCATCAAAAGCGTCGACGAAGATTCTAAACTTAAGGAAGCCGCCATCGAACACGTGCCTAGCCTCGAAGAACAGACTGGGTCAGAAGCTGCGCAGTTGGGCCCTCAGACGACGGTCAAAGCGGGTTCGGGACGGTCATCGTCGTTCAAGGAGCCAAGTCAACACACAAGTCCGCCCAGGCTCACTAGTAGTAGGAGGCGACCGCATCGTAAAGCCATTGTGCGCGAACGCGCACGCAGCTTCAATCAGCTGGTCCCCTCTCCACCCGGAACGCCCCACCGAGAAATCCTGTCTGACGATCCTACGCAGTCTGGCCAACCTGGACAGTCCATGTCTCCGGTGAATGAGGCAGAGACTCCCAGCGCCCCTCCACCAGGATCTTCAGACAAAGAGCAGCTCGAAGGTAGGAACAATCCAATGACACGACTGAGCTCTGCGCTCATCGGCATGACGGAGCGTTTTAAAAAACTCAAAACATTTCAGGACGAGCAAATCAAGAAAGCAGCAATGCGCTACGTTGGCCATCCAGAGTACCGCGCTCCAGAACAGCAAGCCGAGAAACAAGCCGTGGCAGAACCTGGTGCTGGTCTCGCTCGTATTCGTATCAAAACGGCCAAATCCGAAGAGATCAGCCCAGACCCAACACCGAGGGGGGCAAATGATCCGACGGGGACGGATGCTGATGAATCGAACCCAATCACACCTAGCGACCGCGTTAAATGGTTCAGCGATTACCCCGACTTCACGAATGAGCCGTTTGTCGGTGGCAAGTATCCCCCTGGCCGAATACCTCTCGGCTCAGGTCGGCCAGAGACTCCACAGCCTCGTACGCCTGCGGGCTACTTATCTCCTCTCAGGTCGTCATCTCACCTTACTCCCCAAGGATCTGTCAGCAGTATTGATGGTATCACGCCGGGAGGCTTTCAATTGCCCGCCGACTATGCCGAGCTGCTACACGCGGCACGTCTTCAAAGAGAAAGGAAAAGTCTGCAGAGTAGTGCTCAGATCAATGCTCCGTTGCCCCCTGTTTCTCACGTACGCCAGATCGAGACACATCTCGACGAAAGGCTGAATCCGGGCTGGGGCGAAGGTCGGCCCTCTGATGAAGGCATACGAAGGATGCAAGAGCTTGCCGCGTTGAACGACGCCGGTCACGTCATCTACACGGACGATCTGCCGCAAGGTGAACATATGCCACTGTCGCCCGCAAAAATCCATCCGCTCGGCGGACCAGACGAGAACAGCAAGACCTCTCCAGAAGTGAAACCGCAAGACTTGTCTCCAATTGATTCAGCCAGGCTAGCTGGCCGACGGGACACGGACCTGCTCTCAGCCTCACGGAGATTTACTAGCCCGACACGTTTCAGGCCCGACATGAATCAAAAATCTCTTGCGAATGAGATCGAAATCGGAAGGGAGGAGGAGCTCCAAGCCGAACCAGAATCTCCGGGTCGAAAAGATGGTGCTGATCAGCAGGCTGGCAGCGCCTCTATTGAAGAGGAATCCGGTGTCCCCCGGAAGCGAAGACGACCGTCGCCTTTGATGGGGCCCTTCAAAAATCCCATGGATCGCCTTGGGTCCTTCTTCTTCCAAACAAGGACACCAAGGGGAGAGACGCCCACACCTCATATGGCAGGCTTCAAACCCTCTCTGTCCATTCAAGAAGCTCCCATTCCCAACCACGACCCCGCCGACCCTAACAGCCCCAAATTCTTGGTCTTTCGTCGTAGAAAGCAACAGCACATGATTCTCTCGACTCACTTACAAGAGCTGCAGGAGAAACTGAAGAAACTTAGGCACACGGATACGCCAGCCACAGTAATCTACCATGATCTCCGCCGTTCTGAGGATGCAGGCAAAGTAGGCGATCCGCGACAAACTCTTTCTGCCCGATGAAGAATAGCGACGTGGGATACTTTTCTTTCCTACCCACCTAACCTACCCACACATGTCCATCCTTGCCCATGCTTGCTTGCCGCTGATAACGTTGCTTACACACACCTTCATTCGCCATTGTCTATTGTCACAGCCGTTGCTCACATTCCTTTCTGTTCATATTTGCAATCAAAGATCAAGTGTCCTGATGCGGCTAGCGCAGTGTGTGCGGCGATGATGCATTGTTCTGTGGGGACAATGACAGAAGAGTGAAGTGGAGCAGATTTGAACTTACAGTATGTACACATCATGACTAATGAGGACGGTTGGTGATACCGCAGATGAGCTCAGCCAAGAGTTCATCCCCCGATCCGGACTCGATGATAGCCTGCTGCTTCTTGATCTCCTCTTCGGTCCTTGCTCCTCCTCTGAGCCTGTTACCGAGGCGTTGGTTGCGGAAGTAGTGAGAGAGGAGGAAAGCGACATCGAGCGACTGCTCAAAGTTGAGTCTTGGGTCGCAATGACTCTTGTAACCCCTCTCGAGGTCCTTGGGCTCCAAACGCATCGAGCCACCAAAGCACTCGGTGACGTCCTTGTCGCCCGTCAATTCGAGATGAACACCGCCAAGGTGGAGGGTGGGGAAGTCGGACGAGATGATCTGGAGGAAGGAGAGGATCTCGGAGATGATGTCACCGAACGAGCGCGTCTTGAGAGGCTGAGCATTGGGGTCAGAGGAAGCAGGTGGGTAAGGGCTGGTCTGCGTGTTGCCGTGCATGGGATCGCAGAGGAGGATAATCGAGTCCTTGTGGTTGCTGGCAGCAATGGCTTCGAGCAGAGGTGGAAGATGCGAAGCAACTTTGGAAGCGCCGAGACGAATGATGACCATGACGCGACCCTTCTCCTTGCCGTACACGACTGGAGATGCGCCGCTCGGAGTGGCCCAGCCACTTGTGCGGCCAGAGGCGGCTGCTGCAGGAATGGGCACATCCGGGTTGAGAATGTCGAGAATCTCGATCAGCTCTTGGGGCTTCATGGAAGGACCAACCTTGATGCCGACAGGGTTGCGGATGGAAGAGAAGAAATCGACGTGTGCACCGTCGAGCTGTCTTGTCCTGTCACCGAGCCAGATGGTGTGTGCAGACAAGTCGTACCTTTCGAGCACTTCGTTTTCCAGTTGACCGCTCGCCAAATCAGAAGGATGGACGTTGCGTGCAGGGTTGGGATTCGTTGGTGTAGGCTTGCGCACAAGTCGGGTCAGGGCCTCTTCGTAAGCAAGCGAAAGACCTTCGTGACTGATGAAATAGTCGACCGAGTTGAGTACACTGCTAGACGAAAATGTGCTAGGGTCGGCGCCAATGGTTTTCATAAAGTCGAGCGCATCCGTCAGAGAATCAACGACCGACTCGAATTCGGCCTGCAAAGCGCTGGACTGGACATGTTGGAACGACCACTGGCGAGGAGCATGCAGATCAGCGAGACCGCTTGCAAGCTCGGAGCGGATGTGGTTGAGGGTAGCAGCAGAATGGAAATAAGCCTGAAGCAAACGTTCTGGATCGGGAATTCGTCCGCTGGCAGGTTCGGCGCTAAAAGCGTTGATGTTGTCGCCACGGAAGGACATGATTTCGTGCTTGGAAGCCTCTCCAGTTACAGGGTCGACCTTGGTGATGATTTCGGTGGGCTTGGAGCGGGGCTTTGCGTACTGACCAGCGATACGGCCAATTCGAACAACGGGCTTGCGAGCACCCCAGATGAGGATGAGACTCATGAGAAGCGAAAGCTTGAGCTTGGCCTGAATCTGTTCCGGGTTGCAGTAGTCGAAGAGCTCGGCACAGTCACCAGTCTGAAGCAGAAAAGCGTTTCCCTCAGCGACGGAAGCAAGCTGAGATCGGAGTCGATCGATCTCGTTGGGCGAGACAAGACCTGGAAGACGCTCGATCCTGCCCATAACCGACTGGAAGGCTTCTCGAGACGGGTAGTCAACCTGCTGGGCCTCCTTCTTGGACTTCCAAGTTGGGTTGGCCTGGTACTCGCGCGCAGAGGCGGAGGTACCTGCGATGGGCGATGTGGACGACATTCTTGCTGGTGACGGCAGATGAAAGGTGGTGGTACTGACGAAAGCTCGATGGGGCCTACGTACAGTACTGTACTGTACTGTACTTACGAGTCATGTTAGCCATTCTTTTCTGGTCCTTCCAGGGTCTGTGCGAAGAATCAATTTTTCGCTTTTTTCTCCGAAAACTGACACGCGTGAATCTCAAACAGAGCACAGCAGACACCGTCAAAACCGACCTTTCCGCCGGTCCCATTTTTTGACAATCGTGGTGTTAGAGCCAGACTCGAAGATGAGCATCGGCCCGGCTACGAAATTACCGGTCCAAAAATATGGTAGGACAAAGATACAGGGAGTCACGATGGTCAACGCTGATTTGTTCGAGGCTCATGCATTGATCTCGGCTGTCTGATCGAAATGCGAGCGACGGAGATGCAATTCATTGACAATCAATGATCAGACCGAGTGGGATGGGAAAACCAATCACATTTGTCGTGATACCCCGCATATTCATGCTGTTGATTCCGCGCCGCGCCTTCACCACGGACGGCGTAGAGAACGTGGTAGCAGATAGCGTCAACGGCTTAAGCGGCGTCTGCCTATCCGTCTGTACCGATGCTAGCTTGTGCCTGGGCATGTCAGGTACGCAGATCTGAGCTCGCTTTTGCGGGGTTGATGTGGGTCTGCGTGGGGTAAAAAGGTTTGTCTCGAGTGGTGAGATCACACACAGAGGCTCAGCATGGTCGAGCGGAATTTGTTCAGAGCTTGCAAGCGAGGCAGCGCGGGGAGGTTCGCAACCCTTTCACCCCGTTGCCAAGACAATCGTGTTGCCACATCAAGTTAACACTGTGGGGGAGAGGCTAAACCGAAGGGTTGCAGTCGAAACATTCTACACAATTGCGGATGAGAAGAAATGCAAGCGGCGGGACGGAAAGCTTGATCGACGCGGGGGTGGCTTTGATTGCCTTCAACTCAGACCGTTGCTGAGTCTGAGAAGAGCAAAGGCACATTTTCTTCTCCATGTCGGCGTGAGCAACCTCTTTGGGTGACTCGGCTAAACCTCAAGTTAGTTAGTTTTTTTTTTTTTTTAGTTTTTAGTTTTTTTTTTTTTTTTTTTTCTCTTTCTTTCGTTCTTTTTCGTTCAATTTGTGTCGCAAAGGTTGGACTTGGTAGCCGCCGTGCAGACGTCCTCGAGCTTTCGCTTAGCGCCAGAGCAGGCTTGTTTGCTGATCTGCCCACTCTCGACAATCTGATTCAATCTGCATGTTTCCTGATGCGTCTGCCTGCAGCATTTCAGTGACCTGACTCGAGTTGAGCCAACCTCGCTTGTGCTTTTTGTCCTCTCGCGCTTCTTCTTGCCGGCGTTGCCCACTCATTTGTGCGTCCCACCCACCAACAAGAGTGGCTGGCTTTATTAGGCTGGCCCCAGCTGTGTTTTGCAGCTTCGGGAAATGGAAAGCGTTTGTACTCGCCACAGGCTGCACCTTTGACAGGTGCCAGAGTTGTCTCCCCTATAAAGAGCTTCTGCTTGTTCGACGAAACCGTTACATTTTCCTTCTCGAATCCCCCCTCTGCTTCTTCACATAAGTTTTGTGAGCGCCGACTCGCCTATCATGTCCGCCCAAGCTGTTCCGGCAGAGTTCTCTCACCAGCCCGAAGCCTCCTCCCCGACCGACAGCATTCACGACACGAAAGACAGCCACCTTCAGACCGCTGTTTCAGCCGACGATGACATTGACAATCTGTCCAAGGAGGAGCGTTCTGCCCTCGAAAAATCGCTCAAAAAGAAGCTCGATTGGCAGATCGTGCCGCTCTGCCTCATGCTATACCTCCTCAGCTTTTTAGACCGTACAAATATCGGTCAAGCTCGACTGAACGGCCTCGAGAAGGATTTGAACATGAGCAAGGATGGCAGGGACTATCGCATCGCTCTTACGGTTCTCTACGTCCCTTACATTGTTTTTGAAATCCCCTCCAATCTCGTCGTAAAGCGCTTCGGTCCCGCGCGGTGGATCCCTGGCCTCGTTATTTCTTGGGGTCTAGTCTCAACACTTCAAGGTCTCGTCACAAACAAGACTGGTTTGTACATCAATCGTGCCTTTTTGGGGGCCACTGAAGCTGGTATATTACCCAGCATTGCGGTATGTCTCTTTATTTCCCAGCATACCTGCCCTTCTCGAGCTGTAGAGATGTTTTCTATATGCTTTGGTTTCAGTGACGAAGCGGGTTGCAGCGTCTCTTCGCAGTTTTTCTTTTGGCGGACAAAAATACTAATGGACCAACCTTTTTGCTTTTGTTTCGGATTTGCAGCTCTACTTGACATTTTTCTACAAAAGAGAAGAGCTTGGAATCAGACAAGCTCTGTACTTTTCTGGAGCATCACTTTCTGGTACCTTTGGCGGTCTTCTCGCGACTGCAATTGGTCTTATCAAGCACAAGCCAGGGGGATGGGCATGGATCTTTATTATCGAAGGGATTTTCACCATCTTCTTCGGCATTGCATGCCTATTCATTCTGCCAAACGACATCTCGAAGCTTTGGTGGGTGACCCCCAAAGAGCGAAAGTTGGCCTACGCTCGCATGGCACCTCCCGTCACGACGACCACCCGCGATTCAGAGAATGTTCCAGACATGCCTGCTACTGCCGAGAAGCGGGTTGCCGCTGTCGCTAACGAAGCTGCACTCGAATATACTGGCAAATTTGTTCTGCGCGAAGTCATCCGTACCTTCACCGACCCCCTGGTTCTGCTTTTCGCCGCTTCCGGCTATGCATACGCCACGCTGCTTTACTCGTCTGCTTTCTTCAGCCCTACCATCATCAAATCACTCGGGATTGCCAAGTCTACAGCTGAAAGCCAGCTCCTCTCGGTTCCACCCACTGCTTGCGCCTTTGTCGTTTCGATTACCGCAGCTTTCCTTTCGGACAAGTACAGGTGGCGTTGGATCTCAGTTGTCATCCTGATTCTTCTTTCGATTGCTGGTGTCGGTCTTGCCTACGGCTCTACAGTCGGTGCTCAACGCTACGGTGGTATCATTCTGCTCTCTTGCGGCACCTACTCGATCCCTCCTCTCGGTATCAGCTGGATGCTCAACAACACTGCCGGTCTCTACAAGCGTGCCACCGCCATCGCTCTGTACATTGTGTTCACGAACTCGGGCGGAATCACATCTACGTGGCTGTTCTACAATAACGAAGCTCCTCGTTTCAAGCGAGGATTCCTCGTGAACCTCTGCCTCAACGTCGCTGCGCTGGTGCTCGTTTCTCTCGCCGAGCTCTACATGATTTGGGAGACGAAGCAGCGTAAGGCCGGTAAGCGCGACTACCGTGTCAACGAGCTCAAGGAACTCGGCTGGGGCGATGCCAAGATCCGCGAGTATCTTGGCGACCAGCATCCCGAGTTCACCTATGTGCTCTGATTCCTTTTCGTATACCATGTCCCGCTTCCGTTCGAACCCTAGCTAGGCTGTACTCTACATGCAATGGCAACATGGATCTCGTGACAAAAGTAACAGAGGGCCGAATCTGCCTGCTTTCCAGTGAGACGTGACCCCTTGTTGGCCCTCTGAGAATAGCGTCGTTTCCGTCACCGACTTAATCACACGCTCCTCGAGAAGTTGTACAACTTGGCAGCGTGAAATAAGGTTGTGCAAGCCGAAACGCGGGTTTCGGAAAAAGCAATAAGTTTAGATTTTAAGGCTCAGTTGGCGCTGAGTCGAACAACGCCGGCAAAATCATTTCACTCGGCATTCCCGACTTTTCGTCTCAACTTCCAACCTCTCACTCCGTACCATCAACTCAGTTCTCCAAAGCATCAAAATGTCCAAGCCGACGCTCACTTTCGTCACCGGCAACGCCAACAAACTTCGCGAAGTCCAGCAGATCTTTGCGCTCTCGCCCAATTTTCCCTACGAGCTCACCAACAAGGACCTCGATCTGCCCGAAATCCAGGGCACGACAAGAGACGTAGCTCATGCCAAGTGTGCCGCTGCCGCCAAGGCGCTCGGTGGGCCATGCATCACTGAGGACACTGCACTCGGCTTCCACGCACTTGGCGGCCTCCCCGGCCCCTACATCAAGGACTTCATGAAGACTATCGGCCACGACGGACTCAACAAGATGCTCGACGGCTTTGAGGACCGCACCGCTTCGGCCATTTGCACTTTCGCCTACTGCGCCGGCCCCAACGAGCCCGTCCAATTGTTCGAAGGCAAGACCGAAGGCGTCATCGTTCCTCCTCGCGGACCGACTTACTTTGGCTGGGATCCCATTCTCGAGATCAAGGGCACCGGATTGACGTACGCCGAGATGGACCCTAAGCAGAAGAACTCGCTCTCGCACAGATACAAGGCTCTTGCCTTGCTGCAGGAATATCTCGTCACCCTCAGCGACAAGAACTAGGACTCCGAAAGCTCAACATCACGTTGCAGCACTGAATCGCAAATTATAGATCTGGCCAAGCTTTGGCTGTCGCACGCAGTATACCAGCACGTCTCCACGGGGTAATCAAATACCATTTCATCAAAATTAATCGGCAAAAGAATAGGGTTGGGGAAGAAACCGAATGTGATGCTGTACGTGCTTAGAGGTTGGAGCCGAGACCGCCAAGAGCTTGGACAGTCGAGACAAGACCGGTTGAAAGGTCTGGAAGGGCAACAGCGAAAGGCGTAGTGCCAGTTGCAAGCTGGATACCGGCAAAATCGTCAAAGGTCCTTGCGTAGGCGAGCTCCTTGGCGAGGTCACCGACACCGTTGGAAGCAGGAAGAGGAGCAAACTGGAGAGTGCTGAGGACACCGAAAGCGTTTCCTGCCTTATCCATGAAGCCGCTTCCACTGTCACCAGGGATACCAGGCGAGACGGTACCGACGTTGTGCGACCAGCCATCGCCCTGGTCCTGGATGTTGACGCCGTACTTGGGGCTGAGCAAGGTGACGCCCTGGCGAAGGATCGAGTTGCCGTAGCTGTAGACCTGCTCGAGGCTTGCGAGACCCGAAGTTCGGAGACCGTTGGGACCACCAAAGGTAGGGACGGTGGGGTTGACCTTGTCGTGATCCGCAGGGTCGATGAGGACGAGAGCAAGGTCGTTGTAAGCGCACGTGTTGGCGTCCTTCTCACCACGCTGCTGCATACGTTGCCAGGAGGAGTAGGCAAGGATACCGGGCTGGGAAGCACCGGTGATGGTCACCTTGGTGCCTTCAGGGAGCGAGGTCGAAGTGCATCCATCGGTGTCAGTGGATTGGCCTGTGCTGGCGCAGTGTGCTGCCTGTCCAATGTAGATGTTGTCACCGTTGTAGTAGATAAAGTTTGACGTGCAGCTGCCGGCTGTGTTTGTGTTGACACCTGGGTGAATGGTGGCGGTCTTGGCGTCAGCCCAGGTAGGCGCACGCTTGACGAGGACAGGCGAGCCTGAGACGGACGAGACGACCGCAAGAAGGGCAATGAGAGCGTTGAAGGAGGTGGAAACCATCTTGAATGAATAGAGTGCAGTCTTGAGTGGGGGTAGAAAGAAAGGAGGATAGGACTTGATGAGGAATGACGGACTCTTCGGAAAAAAGGCCTCCCCTTATATCTTCGTAAACCTCTGATTCTTCCAATGGAAGAGACTGGTATCGACACCCTCTTCTTCATTGCGGTCACATCCCTCAAGCTGGACATGTCGTCTCGTATAATCTGCAGGCCTGGTAAAGCTCCCATTCGAACTGGGTCGGCGGCAAAATGGACGCTTGAATCGATGCTGTGGGTTCAACTGCGCAAGCGGGGCCCAGTTTCGCCTAGCTTGCTTTGCCGGTGAACGCAAGCACTTAGAATCGCTGTCAGATGGGCGAACTATGATCCTGGAGCAGGAATACAACCGAACAACGGCGCAGCATCTCGTAACTTTTCCTAACCGAAAACAGATGTTCCTTGATGCAAAGGCGCAAAGACCTCCGATTCTTCAATTTGTTTACTGTATTGCCGGTTCGCTCTACTACCCTCCATGGCCTCTGATAATGCGGCAAGCCTAGGCTAGGCGGGCGTTGGCAGTAGCTTCGAGCTCGGATCCCAATCGGCCCCTGTCACAAGATGCTGCGCTTTTCTTGCCGTTCTGGTTTGGGCCGCTGACAATCATTGTTGCGATGCGTGATCTAATGGTATTGTATGCATCACTCTCGGACTAGTCTTACCCCGCAACCAATGTTCGATTGGTGTCAAACTTGAAAGGCGACGGGTCAACGAGGTGTGACCCACCATTCCATTTGCCAAGAGAGGCAATCGGGCTCGGCTTTGAATAAGCGCGGCCTCGCTTGACAGGCACTGCAGACGAGATGAGCATGGGAAAAATGGCTGTCCAAAAAGGCAACTGCAGCTGGTAACAATTTTAGGGGTCTTGCTCTTGCGAGTCCAACTTTCACGCGTGGGGTTTTCACCGGTCAAGCAGAGGGTGTTCCAGGCTTGAATATTTCAAGAAGATGGTCTAGTCGAGACGGATAAGCTTGTCGTGAGCCGACGCTTTGCATGTTACCCCGCACTGCTGATGTTCTGACAGGTTAAAGCATCACTCGGCGTTAAATAAGTGGGTAGACTACCTTCGGAAGAGACCATGCCGAAAGCGAAGCTAGTCTTGGCATTGTGAGATCCAAGCATGACTCCGTCGGCAGCTAGGAAGGGCACGGGCGGCTCTTGTCACGGGTTCGGAGAAGCAACGTCTACAAATAGATGCGATGCGGTCGGAGTCTACGTGCATCAAAGAAGCGAATCTACGAGCGGATAAAGACCCGGTCATGCAGCAAACAGCATCACTAAAAGCGCACATCACTAAAGCAGCAAATATTGGATCGTCACATCAAGTACGCAAGCGTTGTAGAAGCAAGTATCTTGGGAAGAACTCCCGGCCGAACAGAGCTTTTCACTAGACGGCAATGCTAACACATATATGACCATAAGCTATCGTCGCAAGGGACTCCGAAAGGGAGTTGCCAGACATTTGATACCGGTAGCGAAAGAAGACACTGCTCTTGAAGATATGTATCCGAAGCTCAGCGTGTTCAGCAGGCTTGAGAAGATGGTGTGAAGACCAAGACGTGGCTGAAGGCACGATACCCGATGATCGGGACTGTGGATATTCGATCTGATTGCCAGAGGAGATCTCGGTGAAATCTGAAGCCGTCGAGAGGACCCTTTTTCAGGTCACGGCTGGAATTTCGTCGATTTTGGTCCGTTTGGCCTTTCTTCGCGACCAGCCGCCGCTTCGGAAAAGTTACAAAATTGCGGAGACGACACAAAATTCATTTTGCGCATCACACTCAAGTCAGTTGGTTGATGCGGCTTGCTTTGTCTCCACCAACATTTTCTCACGCACAGTGGCAACGTTTTCGAAACTCACTGCAACCTCTCGGTAATAGCCTGGTCACTCGAGCGTCCGTTGCTGGGCTATTTCAGTCAGCCAGCTTCGTGGATGAGCTAAAACAGCGCAGGACGAGTGACAAGGCCGACAGCCTGGCTTACCATTCGACTCTACTCAGCCCCACAGGTATCATCGGACTCCATGCTTTCGAAGACATAGGCGGCCAAATTGAAGCACCGATATCCTTAGCACGCCTCTGCTAGGTGCCTTTTCGCCAAGATGGATCTCAAGATTCTCAGCACCACCGTCAACGACGTCTTTCTTAGCCCACAGGTCCGATCAGAGAACGAGACCCCTGAAGATACAGAGCCCGCCATTGTTCAAATTATCATCCAGCTCAGCATTCCTGCCAAATACACTCCGCCATCCAAGCTCATCAGCCTCAGTGCCAGTCTCGTCGGCTACGAATCACTTGGTTTCCCTAAAGGTGGCTTCGAACAGAACCAGCCCTACTACAATAAGAAGATCATCGACTCTGCGGCTGACCTCAAGCTAGAAGCAGGTTCCATCTACCAGTTTGAGGTCTCATTTAGCGTCGATCACAGCACAGCACCCTACCAAAGATGCAAATACGGTAGACATCATCAGAAGGTTCAAGTCAAGGCGACCTTCCCAGGACTGCTGGGCAAGAAGACATTAATGGCAGAGAAAAACCTTTTCTTTATTCAGACCGTCGCAACCACTGGCTTTTTGCCTTACTATCATGTACATCGATCAGCAGAAGAGGGCTTAGGTCCCATCTTTCTCGGTGTTCGCACACAGCATCTCACTGTCGGAGGCTACCTCCGCATCACATTTTCGCTCGACAGCCCTAGCCCCACCCTTCAATTGCATTCGCTCAAAATGTCGCTCCTACAGCAGACGACGCTCAAGTCTCGCATCCGACGAAACTATATGGAATATCCACCATCAGAGCGATTCGTCTTTTTCGAAGCTGGTCCAGAAGAGCTGAAAGGCTGTCTTCAGCATTCGGCCGATGATGGCGGCCTCGACGGTTTGCTCGCGCTGGCAAAAGAGCAGCAGCAGCAGCAGCAGCAGCAGGCGGACGGCGCTTCCAGCGGTTCATCTTCGCATCCCACCGTCTACACGGCCCTACAGCTCGGACAGTGCAATTGGGTGGCACGTATACCCAACGACGCCGAAGCTCGGGCATCCACACTTCCAGGCAGCGACTGTGCCATCCAGATGGCGCATGCCCTCGAACTTACTATCCAATACTCGGATCCATCGCTTGGCAACTCTGATGTGCGCACCTATCGAGCATCGTGGGGTCTCATTCTTCCCTCCTGTGCTTGTAGATGGCAGACCATGCGCCTTCCTTCGTACACACCCGAAGATGCAAACCCCGTCCCCAAGATCTCGCGAGACTTTTGGGCCGGACGCAACGAACAAGAGTCCTTTACCCAGTGCGTCTGCGGCGAGGACATCGAGCACCTGCTCGAAATGGAACGACAAGCGGCGTCCGAAAGTGAGATCCAAGCCTCTTCCGAGATTTGGCGCGAAATGCTCAGCCACCGCCTCCAACAACGACTCCTCCGAAATGGCTTTGGCGCGCGCAGTTCGAGCTCTTCATCTTCCCCTGCACTATCGCGGATGGTTTCACGCCGAGGCAGTATGGAAGACGTCTCTTCTCCACCCGGATACTCTGGACCGTCATCATCCACGTCTTCAGCAGGAACGCGGGATAGAGGACGTCAAGGCCGCGCCACACCACCCAATCCCCCTTCGCGCACCAACTCATCCACCACCGACGACGGCGTGCGGTTTGGCTTGATCGAAGCAGAGGACGAGATCGAATTTGAGATGCAAGCGCGCGAAGTGCTGCGCGATCTCAACCTCAACGAGCATGACTACGAGCGGGAATGGGATCGGTTGAACGAGATGCGTCAGCGCAGAAACAAGGCGAGGAACGAGTACACCTCTGTACCACAGACGCCGCGAGAGATCAACGAGCGAAGACACAGGTCACAATCCGCACATCCTGCACTGAGATTCTTCCAGAAACGCTCGGCTAGCAGCGCGCCCAGCAGGAGCAACAGTCGGCCGCCGAGTCCGCCTACTCCATCAGCGGTAGCGGAGAGGCTAGGGGAGTTGGGGCTCGATGACAAAAAGTGAAACTGTCTAGAGTCAAAGAAGCATCTTGTATTTATAAACATCATCACGCACGACATGCAATTGATCTTGGTTGTCGCAAAAGTAAGGGCCATGGAACGCAGAGATCGGGTGAAGCCTCCCGAGTTGTCAGCTGTGCAGATGATGTTTGTCTAATCCTCTGTAGGGGGGTTTTCAGCCTTGTACTGGTTCGCCCAGCCAATGAACGCATGTACATCATGTGCGATCTCTCCCGGCATTGCCATCTCCTGCATCATTGTCGGAATCCTTCCCCTTGTATCGGATTGACAGGACATTTTCCAGTTGACCACCTTGCCTTGACCTTCGGGTGCAGGACCTTCGTAGATGGCTTCGAACGATGAGTATACCGCGCGGACTTTGGGAGCTGCTTCGGGGACGTCTGGATGTGAAACGGGGAATTGAAGCACGACAAGGGATCGGTATGCTGGTTCGGTCGTCGGTGCAGGAGGGGTGAGGGTTCGAGAAGGATCGCGGATCCAAGCGAGAGTTGCTGCTTCGTGATCTTCCGAGTAAGGATGGGGGTGGGGTGGGAGGTCGATTGTCAAAAGCATTTGAACAAAGTCTCTGTCGGCCGTCACGATGGGTAGTTTATCTGCAAAGTATCAAAGGGTGACAAAGATCAAGCATGGATCCACGACAGCATTCCTTCCCAGGAAGTCGACCATGTCAAGCATGGGCATGAGGTCTACTTACACGCATTGTGCCAAATCTCGGCCTCGCCTTCTTGAACCTTTGTCACGCACTCTGTCAGCACGATATCCTCAATGTACAGCCTCTCAAAAGTAGAGTGTTGAAACCTGATATAGCGTCTGAAATCGTCATACGTCAAACCGCAATCGGGTCCATGTTGAGATTCGCGCAGATGCCAGCCCTTTTTGGCAATCTGTTGAACCTGACTGGGTAAGACTTTGCACTGAACGTTGCCTCCAACAGGGGTGTTGAATGCCTTTGTCTTTTTCCACTCTGGTGTGCCACGGATGAATGTGAAAGCGGAAGAGATGTAGTGGGAGAGGAAGGAGGCGTATTCCGGGGTGTTGGAGGCGGGTATAGAGGAAAAGGCGATTTCGATGGCTGCAAAGGGAGCGTAGTTGCGCTTGCCGTTGGAGTGTGTTTCGGCCATGGTTGCTGCGGTTGACTCTAGCTCCTATGGGTTGTTGTTGAAGTTGTTGGTGGTGGTCGTGAAGCAGATGGATTGGACGACAAAGGTGGAATGGGGTTGAGAGCACACACGAGACACAGCCCCATGCACCCCCTAGCCTGTGGAGGGAAACACCAAACTCGCATGATTCCTTGCCTGGATGCAGCTCGGCAGCCAAGAGCCTCGCGCCAGACGCGGCCTGAGCCGGCGGCCGAATATCATTGCTTCCAACTCGGACCCTGGACAGAATCCAACACTATTGTCCTCCTCGCTCCGACCTTCGATTGGCTACACTTCACCCTGATGGGGCAGCTCGCTCGCTTTTGTACAGTCACATCACGGTCTGCGGATAGTATACTAGCTGTGTACAATCTTCTTTTTGCTTTCGAGCTGGACGCATGGATGACGTCGATTGTGGCTCCACAACGAGATCGAATCTGTTCAGTCGGCGTGGTTCGAGACGTCGCACCATCAGATGTGTCGTTGGTTTCGGAAAGGATCGACGCTCAGCTCTGCAGGGAAAGGATGGTCGACGCCTGGGTACGATGCGCTGAGAATCTTCCACACGCTTGTGGTTGCAGATCAACGGGCTCGTCCAAGTCGACGTTGAATGTCTGCACACTATTGGCATTTTAAGGGGGACAACCATCGGCATACTGAACGTTGAGCTGATGATCTTGGACTGACTGTGGGGAAATGGCGTCACCATCGGCTCGACATTGATAGCGTCAAAGGAATAGAAGAGTACATACTGACTTGACTGTGTCGACAGAATGAGCAGGTCAAAAAGTGCTAGCAGCGTTCGAAGCTCAAACATGGCGGCCGAGACATATCGGACGATCCAATGACTTGTCCTCAATCGGGCCTGCAGCCCTCAACCCGATCCAACTGTCATCAAGCCAACGGCGAGTAGATTGTTGCGGGGTATTGACACACTCGGGCAACAGCATAGAAGCGAGGCTTTGTGACAGACTCGACTCACATGTGGAACGGGCTTTGGTCGGGATCTGTGGTTACGGAAGAACAAGCGTGACCGAGATGCCGGACATGTTCTTTGCACGTCCGGAGTTGAGAAAAAAAAGGTTGCAGACGCCGAAGTGGGATTCCGCTTGAAAGCTCATTATCAGGCCATTCATTGTTGAAGCAACTGTAGACTGACGGCAAAGTGTCGGACAGCTGTCAGGATGCAGCCCACCTGCGAATGGCGATGTTGTGGCAGCTGGCGTGCCAATCAAGTCGGAGAGTAACATCAGTCCAAAGTGCAGGTCAGACAGTCGAGGCGAGTAGTTGTGTGCGATCAATTAGGACCCTATCTTTCTTACCGAGCGTGGTTCACGCGGCGTGTGGGGTTATACTGCTGCTCGCGGATGAAAGGCTGTTTCTTTTTTTGTACCCGCTACCCGCTGCAACAGATGCCTAACCTTGGAAAAAGTGAGACACGCTTCTGCAATGAGATTCTACAACGTGTTCCCAGAACATGATGCTACTTCGATCGCTTGTCCTCAGCTCGACTCTTTTCTAGCTTGGTGCTGCATGTCCAGTTAATGGGATGAGGATATGGACAACCTCTGAAGTTGAAGAAGTCTCGACTCTGGTGGACTTCCCCGACGGCTTGACACAGGGATTGCAGCGCCAAGATAACGCCAGCAAAAGCAATCACACCTCGTGCACGAGGCCAAGCAGATGATTGCAACAAGAACACTTGCACGACCAGGATACTCCGAGTGCAATCATCTTGGGTCGCAACCATATCGTGGGCTCTCATGCGAATCCATGTTGGGAACCGCTTGATGCCGTCGACATGAATCGATGCCATCTGAACGCCGCGATGCCACATTGTTGAGAAAGGGTGGACGGTAATGGCTAGCTAAATTTGTACTTTTAACCCATGAGATGTTCCCACGCGCAAGACCGTGTCGATGTGCCTGATCGCTTTGTCTTTGACTGGTTTCCCGTGGCCCCCCATCTGTTTGTGGCTCTGGTGCCGCGTGGCAAATTTCATTTGAAATTGGCGACAAAAGAAATTTCGAAAATCTTGATTTGGGGCGCGGGTAACAACGAAATTGCCATTTCCCGTCAGATTTTGTGTACAGTACACTGTACGCATCTCACACACACACACATACAGTACGTACACAGCGTTGTGCCTAAAAACAAGACCTCCTTGCTTCTTCCTGACAGTTCACTCTTCAACCTTGTTCATGGTCCCGATCCTCAGCATCGAATTCATGCTACTCAAGCGTATACATGGTGGCTTCTGCAATCACATCTGACTGGTTCCCAAGTGAAGAGTGCGTAGACAGTTTTGTCCCTCTAGACAGTGAGCTGGATGCTGGTTTCCGTTTCCGTCCTTTTCTATCTGTTTTCAGAGTGAGTGTGAAGCCCAACGCCTTCAAACCCCGAAGACTGCAGATTCCAACTCCGGCCTTTCAATCTCTTCTGGTCCTCCTCCTGTTCCTATGCCACCCTTTCTTGCTCTTTTGCTCTCCCGTCTTGACGTTGTTCGCTGTTCTTTCATCTGCACCTGCCTCGTCGTCGTCTCTCTCTCTCTCTCCGCGAAAACCACTCCGCTCATCCCCTTACCTTCTGCTCAGCTCAGCACAGCCAACGAGTTCTCAGAACAAAACAGCTTTACAAAAACAAAAAGTTCCATGCGTGTGAATCTTGCTGACTGTGATTGTCAAATGTCTTTTGACTGTGGTAGCGATCGAGTCAATGCCAAAACAGAGCTCGAATCGACTCTCTTGCCGAGACGGCCACGCGAGCGAGCAAAAAAGGGTTCTTCCTGCATTCATTCGAGACTGCTGCTTCCCCTTGCCCCGTCCTCTTTCCCTTGCCAAAAGTCTCGCCCCCTTCCTAGCTCTTGACCCTCCTGGCCTCTTTAACCATCCGTCGGTCGGTTCCTACCGCACTTTGACTTGCACTTCAGATCCTCTCTGCACGACGCCGCGCCGCGCCACTCCGCTCCGTCTCTCCCTCTCCTCGATCTGCAATGGCTCCTTCCTCACCACTTGCGTGCTTGATTCGCATGCAGCCCTTCACCCTCCGATCCTAAACCTATAGTGGACAATCTGTCTCAACCCTGCTTCCTTGCGCCAGCCACTTCAAGCCCAGCTGCTGCCATCGCCAGCACCTCTCTCTCCCCAAACAACGCCTCCCTCCGCTCCGTTTCTGCAGAGGTTGTTTGCACCCACGCACCCGCTCACTCGCTCACCCGCTCACTCGCTCGCTTACGGTATCCCTATTGTCACTCGTGCGCCAAACTTTGCCGAGCCTTCACTTTCATCCTTTTTGACGGCATTGTCACATCTTTGGCCCTTCACCATCAACTTACCATAATCTCCATCTTGACCATACAGACCCTTTCATCTCAACATCACAACATCACATACACGCTACGTTCACTTCCACCAACCAGCTCTCCTCGACTCGACGCCACGCAGCCACAGCATACGCACCAGCGTGCGTACTTGCATACACACACACTCTCTCTCTCTGTCTGCCAGTTTCGCATCGAGCAACACCTCCATCCAGCAACTCACGCCAACTGTCTTTGCTACCATCTGCTTTCAGTTCTCGTCATCTCAACATGTCTCACACCTAAGTCGCCATTCCGACTAATACCACAGCACTTTCAGCTTGACCGCGATCTGCTCGCCTCGTCTCTCTGGTTGCCATCATGACTCTTCCCGCAGGAACAGCGCATGTCAGCGCCAACACTGGCGGCACTCCACCCGCTGCTCAGTGGCGCTCAGCAACAGAGCACGACGTGTACGCCGACAATCGTGACGAGGATATCTTTGGTTGGATCCAGCCCGACGAGTGGGACACTGTCGCCGGTCCCAACAAGGACAATTTTTTGCGTGGCGACTGTGTCGAATGCGTAGCCGACCAAGACAAGTCCACCGTCCCTTCCACACTTCAAAGCTGCGGTGGACCCAGCTGTGGCTATGGCGCGCAATGCTGCGAGTACAGCCGTCGCGCCACACACACCAAAGGACCATCCGAGCTCGCACCTGCTCTGCTCCTGCAACGCTCCAACAAAGCTACAGCCAAATCAAGGATCGACGACCTCGCCAAGGTGGAACAAAAAACTAGCCTCGGGGTTAGCCTCATCGACATCATTCATGGTCGCAGTTGTCGACCCATCAGTCTTTTGGACCTGCGTACATTCCTACACTTCCAGCGACAACCTCATAAACGCTTGCCGTCGTATTACCCGGCCTCCGATATGCAAAGTTCGGCAATCGATGACTTTGATCTCAACCTCGACCTCTCCACATCGCCACCTTCACCACATCTGATCAAGGAAAAGCAAGTAGCCCAACGATTGCATTATGATGAAGTCGATGCACTCGACTTCTTGGTCGCCTACGAGCGCTACCTCACCAAATTTAGAGATCAGTCTCGTGCAGATCGCCTCAAGAGCCCCGATCCCGCCACTTGCAAAGCCGCAGTGCGTGCCTACGTCCGACGACAGTGCAGGACCCGTGTTTCTTCCGACTTGACCGCCATGGACGTCTTGCTTCAGGGTGGCGACGTTGCCAATGAAGAGGTCGAGATCCCAGAGGAAGTCGAGCGCGAAGTTCTTGCTCGACTCAAGCCGACAGACCTTGGCCTCAAACCAGAGACGCAACCACTTCGTGTCGAATTCGACCGTATGGTTCATCGTTACCTCTGTTCGCAACGTGTCTGCATCCTTCCCAGCTCTCGCAAGAACAGAAGAAAGCGCGACTCGGGTTCGTCGTCCGACACTGCTGCTGGCGGTGCTGAAACCCCAGCTCTCCAATTAGGTTCCTCGAACAACGACAAGATGCCACGTTTGCGCTGGATGGTCGACGTCGGCCTCATCTCCGAGAGTGACCTGCAACTTTCACTGGCCGAATGCGACTTTTCGACCCACCCCGATGTGCTTGCCCCCATCGCAGAGGCAGTCTATGCCTACATGTCGCAGCACGTCGTTCCGTTCTTCTTTATCTCGGTGGCTCGAAACCTCAGCCCCAACACGAAGCGTGGGCGTCTGTTGGTCGGCGTTGTTTGCACCATCATCGCCCTCGTCTTCAGCATCCTGCTGATCGTGACGCCTTCTCCTCTCGCACCTCGCGCCAACCACGGAACCGGTGAGATCGTGCGATGGTGGCGACTCTTGACCGCTCCGATCTGGTGTGCCGGCCTCGGTTACATTCTCGCCTATTTTTCCGGTCTCTGTGTGTGGCTTACACTGCGTGGCAATCGAGAGCCGGATGAAGAGGAGGAGCGCGAACGCGAAGAGATTCGCTCGCGCATCTCTGGCGAGGATGTGGTTGGTTTCGACCTGGCCGAGCTGCAGGCGGCTGTCGACGAGCGAGACTTGGATGCCGAGCAAGATACTAACCGCTGGATGGCCCCCGAGATCGCCGACATTCTCACCGGCATCACCGGCCAGAAGAAGGACAAGCACAAGAGGCAGCGATCTAGCTCCGACATTCGAGGTTTGCGACATCTCGAAGAGGGTCGACAGCGATCCAAGTCTGAAGTCACCGAGGCTGCTCTGTCGGCAAAGGTGTCTTTTGAGCAGTCGTTTGCGCCTTCCAACGTCATTTTAGGCTTGGCATCACCCTTGTCCATCGAGAGGGATTCGGCACTCACCATGCCAGCGGCCGTCATTATGCACACCCTACGAAGGCCTTCAGCCATGATCGGCGCTACTGAGGCAGTTGGTCGTCCATCGGCCGCGTTTTCGGTGCTGGATCTTGCTGCCAACTCGGTACGACCAAGTCTCGATCGTGCAGGCAACTCGCTCAACGACCTCCGCCAAGCAGATGCCGTTGTCGGCAGTGGCAACAGCCCATCAGCACCAGCTTTGATGAGGCAAAAGCGTGTGCCGCTGTTCAACTTCTCCATTGGCATCGTCACAGCGTCGGGAAACGACCTCGCAGAAGAGCGCGTCGACGCACCCGTGCTCACCCGTGATGCTCTGTTGTTCGACCCTGAGCTCGCCGCAAGAATTGGCTCTCCGACTTTTGCCACCGCCCCACTTGAAGGGGCTGCAGGCCCTGTTGCCGGTGCATCTACTCATAGCTCGCCTCCTCCGGTCACACGACGCAAGTCATTGGCGCACGCATTGCTGCCACTCAAGTCGAGCAATCGCATGCAGGCGCAGCTGCAAGGCATGGAGCTCAGTTCACCGACTCGCGAACGCTCCGACGATGCCGACATGGAGAAGGAGGACCTTGCACTCCCCACGTTGCCGGAACCTACCGTTCTGCCCAAGTCGCCACTCAACCCTCGCGATATTGCGCCATGGTCAGCACCCTCTGCGGTCAGCGTTGATCTGGCGTCCTCTGCGCGACCGTTGCTCTTCTCGCTGCCAGCAAGCCGAAAATCGCGTCTATCTGCCACTACCAGCACCACCGCCGTAGGACCCATCGCCGCAGCACCCTCTGCACCCAAGCGAGCCTACGATGAATCGCAGTCAACCTCGTTCAAAGAACGTCTGTGGACAGCCATACAGCGTGGTACTGGATTCGCAGTGGGCACTGAGCGTGTGCTCGATGAACGCGTTCGACGCGCACAGCAGATGAAGGCGCTCCGCATCATGGCGCTCAACACGCTCGCCACTGTTGTGGTGGTCGTGATTGTCGTTGCCATTCCGTGATTCTCTCTCTCTCTCTCACACACACGCACACGCTTGCTGGCTCTGGTTCAGCCGCTGGTGTAATCCCTCGTTTGTCTCCATCTGTAAAGCGTCTTTACTGAAAGACCTGTACTTGTATTCCACACTCCTCCAACTTTGTTGGCTACTGTTTACCGATGTCACCTCCACAGCTCCGGACTCGCATGTTGTCAATCGATACCCGCATTCAACTCCATCTCGCAGCGTTTGTCTTGCTGAAGTTTGAGCGAAAGGTTGTGGCAGAGCGTGCGGCGACAGAGAGAGTGCGTCTTAAACATGGACCGAGTTAACGCATGTCGATGAGCACTGTCACAGATTTCGGACCAATCGGCTGTGTCGGGTTGTGCATCTTGAAGGCTAAAAATTGCCGATCCAAATTTCCCCCACACCACACGGCGACATTTGTTTCGATCCGCCAAAAACCTTTGCAAAACAGCCGGTGCCCCGCAAATTTGCTTTTCCCGCCGGTCACTTGATTCTGCCTCAGAGTCACATTTCATCGACTTTCTCCTTCCTGCTCGACCATCATCTGTTCCTCCTGTCCATCTTCACACCTTGTTCTTCGAGTTACGATGATGCGACAGCTCCTTTCGAGAACAGCACAAGCCGCTTCAAGGCTACCCAACCAGCAATCCACTCGAAGCCTGGCAACGGCAACCAACAACTTTGTCAAGATCGTCGAAGTCTCCCCGCGCGACGGTCTGCAGAATGAGAAAACCATCGTCCCCACAGCAACCAAGATCGAGCTGATCCGAAGACTCGCCGAGACTGGTGTACCTGTGATCGAGGCAGGCTCTTTTGTCTCTCCCAAATGGGTTCCTCAGATGGGTGACACGCCCGAAGTGGTCGCTGGTATGCCGTTGCATTCCAACATTTCGTACCCAGTTCTCGTTCCCAACATGCGCGGATTGGAAGGTTTGCAAAAGTTGCTCTCTCAATATCAAGACGGAAGCAAAGGCCCGAAGCCAACCGACGAAATTGCGATTTTCACTGCTGCCTCCGAGTCGTTTTGCAAGGCCAACACCAATT
Organism: Ustilago trichophora; assembly: GCA_900323505.1. Lineage (NCBI taxonomy): Eukaryota > Fungi > Basidiomycota > Ustilaginomycetes > Ustilaginales > Ustilaginaceae > Ustilago > Ustilago trichophora. The sequence goes on along the minus strand of OOIN01000003.1, from coordinate 2,115,774 downwards.
GCTCGATTGCAGAGTCTTTGCAGCGGCTCGAGGAGGTGACTTCAAAAGCGAAAGCATCCGGACTCAAAGTCCGAGGATACATCAGCACAGTAGCTGGCTGTCCCTACGAAGGCAAAGTGGATCCCGAAGCCGTCGGTCGAGTTTCGAAAGCACTGATGGACATGGGATGTTACGAGATCTCCCTTGGCGACACTATCGGCGCCGGAACGCCCTCCGTCATGGAAGCAGCTCTCAACGCCTCGCTCAAGCACACAAATGCCGATCCAGAATACTTTGCAGCCCATTGTCACGATACGATGAATACCGGGCTTGCCAACGTACTGCACATGGTGCGACTCGGTGTCCGCACGGTAGATTCGGCAGTGGGAGGTCTCGGTGGATGCCCATACAGCCCGGGAGCAACGGGAAACATCGACACTGAAAGCGTTGTCTTCGCCCTGCACAGCGAAGGGTATCAGACGGGGACGGATCTGGACAAGTTGGTGGATTTGGGCGCGTGGATCAATGCCGAGATCGGAAGGGCCAATGCGAGTAATGCCGGGAGGGCGGTGCTGGCCCAGAGGAAGATAAAGGCTGAGAGAGCGGCAAAGACTGCTTCTGCTAAGCTGTGAGGTGGTGGCAAGGAATGATAGCATTACACACATCGGTACAGTGACTACCGGACTGCATGCCAGTGTCTGAGTGTTGAGTGTTGTGCAGCTGAAGAGATGTGACTAGCTTTGGCCGTACGGCCCTTGTTCACAGGCAAGATAACGTAATTACAGTAGTTCCGACGCATATGTAGTTCCGACGCGTTTTTGAGTATGAAATCAAATCTGATGGTAGTACACATCGTGATGATGAGCACGGCTGTTATGAGGTGCAAACAACATGAGACTTGGATTGCGCGTACATGAGATGCTATGGTACATACTGAAGAGGCTGAAGTCATGTGTGCCTGCGAGATGGGCCAGCAACAGGAAGCAGTTCGAAGAAGCCAAAGGGATCTTCCTCGTCATCTCTGATGGCCGACAGAGGCTCACTTTCACTGAGCTCATCATCCAGATTCTGCATGGATGGTGTTGTGAGCGTGCTTGATGATGACAAAAGAGCCTCGTCACCATCAATACCTGCTTCGTCGCGATCAGCAGCAGCTGCAGCTGATGGAGGTACAACCTCCGTATCCACCTGCCTGCCCTTCCCCTTCGACTGTGATGAGCTTCCTATGCCCTTTGTCACCAACTCTCGTTCTGCATGCTCTCGAGTGATCATGACATCCTTCGACAGCACTCGCTGATCACCCTTTGCCTTGACTCGACGTACCTTTTGAGCCAATTTCTTGCTGTGATTCTCTTGGACATGAAGTACCGTGTTTTCAGCCTCCAGGATCGCAATTGATGCATGTGCTTGCTCGTTTGCTTGTAGCACGGCCCTCTTGAGACGTCGGGCTCTCCGGATATCCGGTTTGTTCCTGAATGCATCCAGCGTGGCGTTCATGGCTGCATCCAATGCAGGAACGGCGACTTCCTGCAGCGGGGTTTGTGTTTCTTGAGGAACGGGCGTGCAATGGCCTGGAAGCCGAGCGATAACCTTGTCCGGACTTGGGCTCATGGTAATTCCGGAGTCCACAAATGCCTTACGCACAGCAGACTGTGTCAGGACCTGTTCCCGAGCCTGTGCATAGAATGTGGCGAAGAGCGCCTTGTCGATTGTGTCCACATGCTGTGCAGCTTCATTAACGGCATGCTGATACCGGCCTTTCAAAGGCCGAAAGATCGAGACATCCAGTGGCTGCATCACATGTGTTGCATGGGGTGGAAAGAGGAATGGTATTATGTGTCGAGACCACATTGCATTGCAGAACTCAATGCTGGTGTGAGAGCCGTGACCGTCCAGTATGAGAAGGCGCCATGCTGATGGTGGCGATGGCGTAGTGGAGGGGTCGAAGATGGTTTCGACCCATTGGACGGCAAGCTCGTTGTTGGTCCAGCCGTTGTTTGACTTGGCGAATCGCCATGTGGCCGGAACATCCTCCATTCGCCGCTGTTCTCCGACTGTATGAACACGGCCTTTGGTAATGACAAGCGGCGGAAGTACCTGACCAGCACTTCCGATGCACTCAATCACAGTTGCAGATTCCCGGTTGCCTGGCTGAGCCTTGAAGGATGCAGCTTGATCACCGGAAGGCACAACCACTCGCTCTCTGCCGCCGACACCAAACATGAACCCTGTTTCATCCATGTTGTATATGTTTGTTGATGAGACATTGTATTCACGCAGTATGGCAGCCAATTGAGTGAACCATTGTTGAATGCTGGCCTCGTCTGTGCCTGTGAGCCGTGCATTGTCGAGGCATCGAGACCAATGAGACTTGATTTCAGGATGCCGAAGCAGGAACGACTGCAGCCATGCATGGCTGAGCTTAACCAGCGTGCCGCCGGCAGGCAAAGGCCGAGACCCGGCGTTTGCATACTGCATCACAACGGCGGGCGTCAGAGGGAAGCCGCTGCAGGCACAACGCTGGATGTGTGTGATGACAGCGTTCTCGGCGGCACATGTAAGTGCCTGTTGAGCTTCATTGGCGGCCTTTTTGTTCTGCCGGCCCGACATCCGGTGGCGTAGCGTCGATTCCGAGACATTGTGGGCAGCCGCTGCTTTGCGAATGCTGTTGTGCTGGCCCTGCTCGAGCTCACTGATGGCCAGCTGCAAGTGTCCCTCACGCTGGTCTCGCTTGCTCGCCGTTGCAGCTCGATACGTCACAGACCGTTTTGACAGAGGGTTGCGTGGCATAACAGTGGTTGATATTGCTGAGTGATGGTGTCAAAAGGTTGTTGTAAGCAGTTGATGATGGAACGGCGATGGTGGAGATGGGGTCCGAGAACTTGGGATGGTGGGGCTCATGCAAGGAACAAACAATGTGCTCACGATCATGCAGGCCACTACCATCACGTGTTGAATTAATCTCACATTCGAAAACGCGTCGGAACTACATATGCGTCGGAACTACTGTAATTACGTTATTGAGTCCATCTCTGATTTCGTCAACAGCATTCTATCATGGTCACCGCTTCGGACAGCTGAAATCGTTCTAGCATAAGGCAAGTTGAACTTTACAATATAGGATTACCTCTGGCTTTCGCCCAGAGCGAGCATCAGTGCAATGGTCTTTTCTTTCTGGCAACCTGACTACTCATCCGCACATTCGCTCTGTGTCTCGTTGGAAAAAAAAAAGGTCGGACAAAACATGAAAGATAGCTTTGGTATGATACAAACGATGAAGGCTACAAATCGGAAAGAAAAGGTTTCGGATACACTGCCGTGTGTTTTACGGTCTGGCGACCTTTTTTTTTCCCTTCAAACAAGAATGGCGAGAAGTTCGTCGAGGAAATAGGTGACGCCGGCCAGCAATGCAAAAGTGGTGACGAGGAGAATGGCGATGTTTTGGCTTGCGATCCAGCTGGCTGCGACGGGAGGTTTGTTCTGTGGCTTGCCTGCGTTGGTCTGGCGTGGTGGTGTTGCGGAGGAGCTGCTTGTGGTACTCTGTGCCGGTGTCGAAGCAGAGCTCGAGACGGAAGGAGCAGTGGTTGGGCGGGCAGAAGAGATGGAAGCACCGCTTGAAGTCGAGGAGGGTTCAAAGATGGTGACGATTCCAGAAGAGGGGAGGGTCTGACCGTTGATGGAGGCGGTAGAGTGGGGTTGGAGTGTCATGCTCATGCAGTTGGGTTGGACTGTGAGTGGGCCAATTCCGTGTGCGGCTGATTCGGTGGCGAGGATCGAGTGAAGGGTGCACAGGGCTGCCGAGGCAGCACTACCCGTGATGAGCGGGTCATCGCTGTAGCTCTGCACTGGAAGCGACGCAGGAGGTCGCGAGATGGATTGAGAGTTGCTCAACCCCACCAAAGCCAGGCACAGCGCGATAGCGACGATTTCAAACCGAAGTCCAGCCTGCATCTTGTCGCAAAGTCGTAAAGAGGAAAGTTGAGATGATGGTGGAAAGGTCAAAGGGGGCCAAAGCGCGAGAGCCAAAAAAAAAAAAAAAAGAAAGGAAAGAGCAGCGGATGCACTGTCATGCAGGGTATCTCTTTAAAGTGCGAAGGCCATCTCCGCTCCAAGTCAAAGGTGACAGCAAACGGCACAGCGGCGAATGCATTTTTAGCTTCGGAAGCCAGTCATGCGAGCGCCCAAAAGATGCCACACCACTTCTCTCTTCAGCCATTCATTCGAAAAAGAAAGCCAGAAAAGACGTCGGCGAAATTCAACCCCACACCGTCATTTCCACCGGAAACCCCATGTGCGATCCGGGGGTGAGCAGGGTCCACCAACCGCACCTTCTCTCCTTCCTTCATTCCATCTCATCTGCCACTTTGTTTTTCTCTCCCAATTTCATATCCACCCATCTTTACAACATGGATCACTGCATCGGAATACTTCTCGAACCCCTCGTCGGCCTCTTTACCGTCTGCACCGAGGTGGTTGCCATCTGTCTTGATGGATGCCTACAAACCTGTCGCGAATCGTTCCGCTGCATCGGCTGCAACTCTTCCCTCTGCCATAGCAACTACGATGACGAAGAGCAGCATGAAGAATCTCGACCCATTCTGCAGCGGTCGCACCAGCCGACAGCACACGCTCAGCCGAGTCTAGATGGTGGACAGCAGAAACGATGGAGCTCGGTCAGAACGCTGCGTGAGGACAGCGCTCGGTCGTAAGCCACTTTCTCACTCGGAAAGCAGGAAGATGGGGTATAGATTTCAATTACATGTTTAAGAGCAAACAGACACAGAGGTGCACTCAACAAGCCGGGATAGGAGGCGCTTCAGCTCGTCGACGTACAGGGCAGATTCCTTAGACTGGGCCGGCTCGGCAAGCTCAGCAAGTCGAGCTGCGGCGAATCCTCGGATTCTCGTACTGCGTTGCACACCAACCAGGTTCAGCCGGACAGTGTTGCTACCTTGCGCTTCAGCTTTGTCCTTCCCCAGGCAGAGTGAGAGCAGTGCGTTGGCTGCACTCACTCGGATCTTGAACACCTTGGCGTTCAAGTTTGAACAGAGCATCTCGACAATCCGATCCATCGTTCCACCGGACGATCCAAGGATGCGCAACAGTACAACCTCCGAGCTTAGCGCACGATCCAGTGCAGAAGCCGCATTCCACCGCGACTTGGGAGGCTTCGAGGTGGTGCTCAACACCTTACAGAGCTGTTCCAGCATATCTTTGCCTAGCGAGCAGGCTTCGGCAGACGCTTCCGGCGCCAACATCGCAACAAGACTTCCCGAGGCGCGGTAGGCTGAGACTGCGATCCCCTCCATGTCTCCACCTGCTTCCAGGCAGTACCGAGCGTGGTAGAGCCAAATCCGATCGTCTGGAATCTTGGCTGAACGCACACGCGCTTCCATCGCATTGGAAAAGGCCCAAGAGGCTCGTTGGCGGACCAAGCTGGACTTGTCGTGCAGTGCACCGCTACGAGCTTGATCCAGATCACCCCACAGAACAATCTGCAAAACTTCCGAAATGCCTCGCTGGTGCGCCTCTGCTGTGCTTTCCCCCTCCCCTTCGCCAGCGGCACTGTCAGGCGGTAGGACCAGCAATCCCAGAGCGCGCACCGCTGCTGAACGTACGGCCTCGTCAGTATCCTTGCAACGGACCTTTATGTACTCCAAGATGGCTAGTGAGGTATCGTCGTTCAGAGCCGAGTGCCTCGTTAGCGCCCTGTAGAGATCTGGCACAGTAGCCAAGATAGCGCATTGCTGATCGGGTGAACCAAGCTCCGTCAAGCTCAAGTCTCGCCAGACCTGGCAGAGCCGTTGGCACGCTTCAACATCAAGCAGAAGCGGCGGAGCATCAGCCAGACTCTTGACAAAGACCGTCCATACCGGCAAAAGCTGCTGTGTTGGCTCATCAGCAGCTTCGAGCAAGTTCAGCGCTTGTTTGCATAGCTCCGTCGTGATTTCCGACGTTTGACTCAATCGAGCCGTCAGCTCCATCGGCGACGACCTTGAAGACAGGTTGGCATCGTAGGATGTTGTGGCGACGTCCTTGATCTGCAGCTTGTCGATGCTTGGAACGAAGGCCGAAGACGTCAAGTTCTTGCGTGCGCTCAGACTAGGCGCAGCTCCGGCGTTCGGCATGGGTGACAGCGCAGCAATCACTCGCTTTGCAGAGGTTTGCACCTCCGGATCGCTATTTGAAGCAAAGGGGATGACCATTGGGCTGAGCACAGTCGCATTGGGCGTGACGAGCTTGGCCTTTGCCGTGCTGACGACAAACGTGCGAGTAAGCAGCAGCAGCGCAATCGTCAATGTCGACGGATACCTTGCCGCCTCTCCGTTCGCCGACGCCCTCGGTGCACTAGCAGCACGCTGTAACGCAACTACCAGATACGATCGCAGATTGACGATCCATCCCGCCAACTGCGACGAAAACGAAGTGAACGATAACGCACGCTGTGCTCGTTCTTGCGCCATCGAAAGCTGTAACGTACCATGCGATAGAATCGATTCCAGTGCTTGCATGGATGCGATCCGAACGGATGTTGATGGGTCCTGCGTGAAGAGTGTGCATAGCGACGAGGAGGCGCTGGAAGTGAGTGTTGCTGACAGACGAGGGATGGCTGGCTTGTCTGTGTTCCTTGCTGGTTGAACAAGAGGGGCAGGTTGGTCTGGCAAGAGGTCGCTCCACCGCGATATGAGCGCGCGCGATTCGTGCCGATTGAGCTCAATCAGGCAGTGCAACGAGTTTTGACGGATGAGCTTGGTCATGGCTTCCTGCTGTCGAGATTCGTCTTTGCGGGATCGGGAGGAGGTTGTTGCAGCAGAGGCGGTGGAAAAGTCACTTCGCTCGCTTTCGCTTTTATCGCTCTTGCGATCTGTTTCGCCTGCCGAAGAGTACTCGAACTGGCTGCTTTCTGCATTGGTTGCTGGTCGAGAACTGAATGCATTTGCGGGAGTTCCTGCTGGTGACGGAATGTTGCGAGATGAAAAGGCGCGAGAACCGTTGGGCTGCTCGCTCCATGAGAAAGCACCCGCGTGTAGAATCGAGCTTGAGCGCGAGATAGACCCATTACCTTGTCGAGCAACCCTCACACCGGCTGAGAGGCAGGGCAGAAGGATGTCGAGCAGACCAGAGAGGCTCGGGGCCTCGTTGGCCATGCTTTGTAGTGTCGGCCTTTCTTGCTTTGGTAGAACACGAATCAAAGCGTGAAGAGTCTTGAGAGCAGCTGCGGTAGCCCGAAGTGCTGATGTTGGCAAACTTGCCACATCAATGCTTGGCCGAGATGAGACAGCCATAGACTTTGAACTTTGTACCTTCAGGGTTGATCTGACGAAAGCGTCGATGATTGCAACCAGCTCGCTGACCGTAGACTGTACAAAATCATCTGTGACCCATGTAAGCTGATCCGATTCGATGCGGGTGGAAAGGGTTTGAAGCACAACTCTTCGCACATCATTCGGTCCTTGATCGATTGCTGCTTTCACAAGAGACACAGTTGCATCGTGAGGAACATGTCGAAAGACACCAGTGGTCAATGGCTCCAGAGACGCACGAAGTGTCTCGAGAGTCGCACGCCGTTCATCAGAGGAGAGTCGTGACTCGCGAAGCTTCAGGAGAAGCTCCTCGATTTTTGTGTGATCCGGCGTGAGGTCCATATTGAGATTTGAATCGCTATAAGAAGCTTCTCAATGTCATTTTGCTAGTCCGATGTCAAGTGAGAGCGTATCAAGGGCCGCAGTGTGTGGTGTAAGGTCAAGAAGGAGCATGGTTGAAATTCAGGGTCCACTTGATGATGGTCCTCTTCGGATTTCGGCCAACTTTATTTGGGTTTGATGCACTTGCTTCTTTCCACCTTTCAGCCTCTACCAACTCATCTACACATCGCACAAACATCGAACAGCAATGCTGTACGCCTGTAGACTACTACTGAGTGCCACTCGTACATCTAGACCATTTCTGCAGCTCCCTGCAACCTCGCGTTCGTTGACGACCACGCTTTGCGCGATGTCCTCGCAACCGCTTCAAGCACAAAAATGCGAGCCGTGCACGGCGGCGCTTCCCGCCATGTCACAGGATGAGGCCAAGCAGATGCTCACCACTCTGACTGGCAAGTGGTCGCTCTCGCCACAGCCAAAGACACTGCTCTCATCGAAGGCAACTCATCCTGATGCACTGCACCGCACCTACAAGTTCAAGGATTTCACTTCGGCACAGTCCTTCGCCAACAAGCTTGGAGCGCTGGCAGAAACAGAGGGCCATCATCCTGCGATCATGGTCGAATGGGGAAGAGTGACTGTTTGGTGGTGGAGTCATGCGATCAATGGAGTGAGTATCGAAGATGTCGGCCTAACGGAAGAACACGACGCAAAGCTGACACTTTTGACTTTGAGCAGCTTCACAAGAACGACTTTGTCATGGCAGCCAAGACCGAGGAACTCGTCCACCAAGCCGAGGGATACACTCCGCCCAGGCCAAAAGCATAGCTCAAAGATGTTACTCAGCAATAAAGACATTTCTTCAAGCCGTCCCTTGACACAGAAATGAGACCTTAAGACTTTGGTACCAAGGATGTAAAATTACAAGGCAGTTTGAGCCATTCTAAACTCATGCACGCTCGAGATCTCTGACATGGACCTTCCACATCTTCCTGGACCAGCTCACCAGCCACGGACTCTCGTCGAGCACCTGCTTGAGCTTGCGAAGCGGGTCGTTTGCGAGCTTGTCCTGCGATTGGGGGGTGGCGGCAAGCGTCAGCACAGTGTGAATGACGCTGAAAGCCAGTGCGTCGAGCGAGGTTGGCTTCTGCGCACCCAGAAGGAATTGCAGTTCTGATGAGCTTTCCGACAGCTGGACTTTAGTTCGAGCTGCAAGTGCACGCAAGCCAGCAGTGGCGTCACGGACCACCTTCTCCTGATCCACTGAAGGGCTAGCCAGGGTAGCACCGGGCGTGTCTCCGCCTCCACGCGAGTCGAGGTCCGCAGTGGAGAGAGCAGACGTAGCTGATGAGGCGGTGGCACCAATCCAGCCGAGGAAGCCGACTTCCCAACCTGGAAGACTCGTGGTCGGCTGGGCTGACGAGACGCTGTTGGATGAAGACGCGGAGCCGAGGGAAGCGGAAGGGTTGAGTGCCGAGATGCGCCGTAATTGTTGGTCGAAGAATGAGTTCTGGAGCTGTGCGGAGAGCAGCGAAGAGAGGTAAGGTTGCGAGTCGGTTCGGGCGTATATAGCTGATTGGGGCGAGAGCAGAACAGCAAGCAAAACTCCAGCCATGATGCGACCCTTGAGCAGATTCTCCCAACTTCTCGCCTCTAGCTTGGTCGAAGCGTCCTGCCATACGGAATCGGCCTTTTCGCCAAGTTCTGGTTTCGAAGAAGGATAGTAGTTGTCGAGCAAGTGTGGAATTTCGATGGCGGATAGCAATGAGGAAGAGGCGGCGTTGGCTGGACGGAAATGCGGGGGAAGGTGAAGGAATGGCATCGACTTGGCTGGTCCCCAGTTGTGTGATGGGTCGATGAAGCGCACGTCAAAGTCTACTTGACGAAAGACGAGCTCCATCTGCCAGCGCAGGGCAATGGGGTCACTGCTGGACCAGCCAGATGGCTGTTGGCTGAACGCCTTTTCGTCGTCGACAGCATCTGTGCTGAGATCGACATCATCGTGTACGGTTGAGAGCGTGCCATCTCTGTTCAAATGAGGTGCGACATAGAGTGTTGGCTTGATCGGAGGTGCGGAGGTGGTCGGTGAGTATGCTCTTGCTGCTGGGAAGGTGTGAAGAGGGAAGGTGGAGAAGATAGCAGCAGCCCATCGTGGTACCATTGGTGATCGCCTCGAGCCCGTAGAGGACAAGGTAGAGCGAGGCGGGGCGGGCGGGATGGCCTCCAGCTCAGGATAGTCCTGCAAAGTCGACATTATGAATCTAAGCTGAGCTAGATGCTGTGTCGAGGGAGCTATGTGGTGTTGGTGATGATGATGATGATGATGATGATGATGATGATGATCGAGAATACAAGACGTCAAAAAGTCCTCCACCTTCCTCTTTCTTGACCGTGCACCAATATTATAAATGTTAGATCGTTTTGACACGTCGAATGAGCCGAAAAAGCGCAGTCGGCGGCGGAACAGCCTAACCTTAAAATTGGCTAAGAGAGAAAAGCTCAAGGAGACCCTTTCCTTGCTTTGCTCCACAACAACAACGACGAGTAGGACGACGAGTTGACTCTCCTCTTGTCTTCGTTCCACCATCTTACAACGCAGCACTCGAGCCACCTTCACAAGTTCACTTATCACACTCATCCCCTCACTCGATCGCATCTGCCGCTCTCCTCCCCGAATCATCTCCTCAAAGAGAGATGGCTACGTCGGGCCGTGGAACGACCATCAATGACCTGCCCACCGAAATCATTCGAGAGATCGTCGGCCTAGTGTGGCTCGACTCGATCCCCAAATCCTCCTTCCGTAACATTGATCCGCATGGTCTACCTTCATCATACCCGGACGGTCGTAAGATCTCCTCTACTCAAAATGATACCCGCAAGACGCTCTACAACCTCTGCCTCGTCAACAAGGCGTTCTACCACGAGGCAAGAGTGCTCTTGTTCCGACGTATTCAAATCACCTTGCCACACAGCTTCAATCTACTCTTGAGGACGCTGGGTGCTTCCCACTTGGCCAGTGCATACGAGAAATATGCCTCTACTGGAAGCGTCAATGTCGACCCCTCTGATCCCGCATCGTTCGTCAACATGGTCGCAGCGGCCGGATTTGCCCATGCGCTCGGACACAAGCTTGTCATTGGAAGCACAGCTACACCAACTCCTCCAGCCAGTCGGAATCAGAGCCCGGCTCCGTCCAAGCACAATGCTTCTGCTTCTGCTTCTGCTTCTGCTGCTGCTGCTGCTGCAGCCGAGCGCGCTGTTTCCTTGACTCGAGGCACATCTCGCCGTGATGTCATTCGCATCAATGCCGACGAGGATGGAGAAGTCGAGCTCGTCTGGACCGAAGATCCTACTTCGACCCCAGAGAGTCCTGTCTACCACGTCACACTCCGAGAGGAGAACGACCAAGAGGCTGCTACCTTGCATCGCTGGGTGCGTCTGGTCGACTTCTCCAACTTTCGAACACAGGGTATGCGACGAACCATCGGCCAAGGCATGGATCAACGATTTGTCACTCCTGCCCGTCTTCTCGCCCTCGTCACCGCTGCCGAAGGTTTGGTCGCTTTCGGTGCTAGTGAGACCATGGACTCGGCTCTTTCCAACGACGTCCTCGAAGCACTGCTTTTCCGCGACGGCGAGTACAGCAAGCCCAGCCGACTTCGCGGCGTCTCTGTCGAGCGTAGCGCTGGCCGTTCTAACAAAATGCTCCAGAGTCTCGATCTCTGCGAATGCGTCTCTCCGCGCTTCGAAGAGGCCATGAAGGAGTTTGTTGCGACCCATCTCAACAAGTTCAGTGGCAGAATCACCGACACTGTCGAGGAGGAAGACGAGTCGGACGACGACGACGATATGGATGTGGATGAGGAAGAGGAGCGCGGTCGTGGACGCAGCACTTCTGCCAGGCGTCAGAACAAGAGTCTCAGCCGTTCGGTCTCAACTCGTCGCAGAGACGGCGATGGGCCAAGTCGTCACCCTGCACGTCCAACAGCGTTCCCGTCGCTCAACAGATTGGGACTCTCCGGTGTCACACTCGGAAATGAGCTTCTCAATCCTTTCGTTCTCGCCTTCCCGCGCCTCACCCATCTCGACCTCTCAAGGACCAAAGCAGATGCTGCCCTCCTCAGCGCACTCAGCAGTTCGCATCAGTTGCAGCTTGAGAGTCTCTCGTTGGCGTTCTGCAAGCGTATCACCTCGGAATCTGTCACAGAGCTGCTCGTGGACGCCCCTTGCACACAGGGCCTTGTCGAGCTCTCGCTTGCAGGTACACTCATCTTCCCTACACCCATCGACTCAGAGGATCTCAAGGTCATCATCACTCAGGCTCCCTGCTTCCGTTCCGGAAAGCTGCGCTATCTCGATATCGGAGGCTGTGCCCTCACCGACGAGCTGCTTGGCCACATTGGTCCTCAACCCTCCCTGCTGGATTTAGGACTTTCCCACTGTCCCAACATCCGACTGGAGGCGATCAGCAAGCTGCTCAGGGAGCGCGCGCCCAACGTCCAAGTGCTCGAATTGTCGGACTCGTGCACTTCCCGCTCCTCTACTGAAGGGCTCACCACCAACATTCCCGGCTACGACACTCACGATGCTAGCGCCATCAACGCCGTGCACCTGCAGAGCATTCTCGTTGGACCCTGTGCAAAGACGCCACCCATCCCCATCTCTGTCCAGCTCGCCATGATGGGTTTCAAGACTGGCTCAGATCCTCCGCCCAGCTTGCCAGCGAACGCAAGGGCAGCGACAAACTTGAGAGTAGTTGGACTGAATGCAGCCTCGCTAAAGAGTGTTCGGGGTGGATTCGGAACATGGAAGGTCATCAAGGGAGCTGGCAGGAGAGGATGGGTGGTGGACGTGGCAGCAGGTCCAAACCCAGAGGCGCGCGATGAGGTTCTGCTCGAGGACACGGGTGCTATCCCCACTGCAAGCGAACCCACTGACCCTGATGCGGGTGAAGACAGCCTCGGCGGTATTGAAAGCAACGCCCGAAGAGGAAGATCTGTCCGATATGACGAAGGATCCCTCGACCCGCGCGAATCCGCCGACCGCAGCTCCCGGTCGCTTCTTCGCGTTCCTCCTGCCTCGAACTCTCCCTCAGCACGACCCACGATCCCCAGCATCAGAAGAGCGCACTCTGTCGGCGGCGGTTCCGGCTCGCGCTCGCGTTCACGTCACATTATCGCCGCATCCTACTCTCTTCCTTCGGATGCCAAAGTCACTCCTCGCGATGAGGTAGTTCGAGATCTCCCACCCGAACACCCTCGCAGGATCGCACTGCAAAAGTTGGTCGACTCGAACGGCCACGTTACGGGAGATATCGGGTGGCACAGTCGCAAGATGGAAGTCTTGCTCGGTTTCGGCTTTTTGGGCAGAGAAACGGGCTTGTACGCCCTGCCCAGTTTCCAGGTCTAGTTTCGTTTTGCAGCTTGCATTTGACACACCTACACACGCACACACATTCAGGATTCGGAAAATGACCATCACATTGATACCCTGTCTATCTCTAAGGTGAAAGGTGGGAAGGAAGCTTTAGTGCGAGTCGGACCAGATCTAGCGCGCCCTCTGTGAGTTGGTTGTGACCGCCATGCTGAGTTTCTATCAGCGTCACTGTCCCGGTTTGTTTGTCTGATGAAGGTGTGAAGCGTTTGACACGAGCGTATTGGTGGATATCTCTCTCCTGCACCGTTGCTGCGGGTGAGTGGGAGAGGAGGTTGTCGAAGAGACGATGGGAATGGTGGACTGGGATGACGGGATCGTCGGTTGCGTGGAGGAGGACGATGTTTGTCTTGTGTGATGCCGAGGTGGCGGTGAGGTTTGGAAGGGTGTCTAGGGTGTTTAGGTGGGTCTTGAGGAATGCGTTGAGGATGTCTGTGGCATGCAATGCGTTTGATATGTACAAAGAGAGTCAGTCTTGACAGATCTCGAATCGAGGTAAATGATAAGGTGAGGGTTTGGACTTACAGTTGTTAAAAGGAATAGCACCAATAGGAGCCAGCACGGGGAGTAAGCCGCCGATTCTAAAATCCTTGACGAGAGCCTTGAGGTCGGTGTAGGGAGCCATGAGTACTGTTCCTTCGACCGGTGTTTTGTTGCGTTCCAACTGGGCGGCGAGGAGGGCCGTTATTCCGGTACCCAAGCTCTGGCCGAAGACGGTGATGCTCGGCGAAGCTTGCTTTTCCTCTTGCCCTGCTGTTTTCTGCTGAGCTCGAATCCATCGATATGCAGCATTCGCATCTTCCACAAGCCCTTGCTCACTCGGCGTACCAGAGCTGTCTCCAAACCCACGATAGTCGATAGCAATCACATTGGCATCGATCCTACTCGTCAAGGCAGAGTACGCTGCGATGCGCCAGGGCGCCGCTCTGTTCATCGAATTTCCATGCAGGTAGAGAATCGTTGGGTATTCCCTCATTGCCTTTTCATACACTTTGTCTGTCCATGCTTCCTTCGTGTTGGCTTTGGAGGAAGAGATGTGGGACTGGTAATATACCTCGGGCAAGACGTGCCACGCACCGATCCGTTCCCCGTCGTTGGTGGCCAAGTGGAAAGGGCGGGTTTTGAACGGTGCCAGGCCATATTTGGATGGCTGTGAGTAAGAGGGGAAGAGGGGGAACTGGATCGCGTGCAAAAAGATAAAGTGACGCTGGAAGTAGGGCGTGAGAAGGGCGAAGAAGAATGTTAGGTATACTGCCACAAGGCCGAGGGGTAGGTAGAGGGAGCGTCGGAGGAGGTCGAGGCGTGGAGAAGCGGATGGTGGATTGGCTTTGGTCGTCATTATCAAAGTCTACGGTGGTGACATGGTTGGATGTTGAGACGGCGAAAGAGAGGAAAAGATTTGGTGTGATAGGTCTGAAAGGAGGACAAAGGGTAGCAAAGATGTCCACGTTCTCGTTGGAATTTCTTTTGGGTGGAGGTTTTCGACAGATTGGCCTGAGCGAGCAGCCGCGCCAAGACCGAATGCCGAAGCTGGAACCACACAAACTTGGTGTCGCACTGACAAAGGTCACACTTCTTCTTGCACTTGTATGTACTACAATAGAGTGGCTCCACCAAGGAACTCCTCAAAGTGCAAGGAGCAAAGTCGACATCGGCTTTAGAGCGATGCAAATCTTGACCATCATTTTTGCATTTTGCTTTCACCGTTCGCATTGCTCTTCACCTCCCCTTATATTGACAGAGACCGCCAAGACCAAGTATGCCTGAGCTTATGGCTACAGAGTTTGACGATGAGAAGTGAGCTGATACATGCCTGCCTCTTTCGACCGAGTCTCCGTTGACATTGAGCTTTGATTCATGACTTAAAGAAGAGCCTCTGTTGCACGTCGCTCGTCCTTGGCTGTGAGAGACACTCGCTTGCTCTGTCTGCATCGCAATGTGACCACCACATGGAGCGCATGAAAAGTATCGTCGTATTGGGGTAGACTGGCAGTGGAAATCGCCGTGCAATAGGCCGAGTCTCGCGCAATTCGAAGGAAACAACGGAGGGTTTTCCTCCGGCTATCAATTCTAACTATGAGCGAATTGAAGCGTGCAATCTCAACTCGAAATATCCTTCGTCCGACATCCGACATCCCATATCAGTTGGACCAAGCTTGACCGTTGCGGAGCCCCAATTGGATTTCCTTGATAGCCGTCCATCACTTGCCACACCTTCTTCTCTTCCTTCTTTTCCTCTCCTTCCTATTAACCCTTGACTAACACTTTGCCCGCCGAATCTTTAAACCAAGCTCGTAATCATGGTCGGCTGCTTCGCCTTTCTCAAGCATACCCGTGGCAAAGCCGACAAGATGAACCAGAACAACACCAAGTCCTGTAGCTGCGACTGCAAGTGCTCCTCGCACAACAAGACTGCTCAACACGTAAGCAACGACGCCACCTCGGAGAAGAACCCCCTCTCGGCATCCATCTACTACGATGCCTGCAACCCTCCTCCCTTTGACGCCAGCGCACAGATGCAGCGATGCTGCGGCGGCATCACTGGTACCGCTCTTGCCCATTCTCACCTCCCCACCTACGGCGACTCGCAGAAGCATGCTCACCACTCTGTCCGCTACACCGACGATCGAGCTGATGCCAAGCTCAGCCAAGTCATGCAAGATGTAGCAAAGAGCATCGAGACCGAAATCCAAAAGCTCGACCAGGAGCTGCGAAAACTCTCGCTCGACATGCACGACCATCCCGAGGTCATGTGGGAGGAGCGAAGCACTCACGACCTCTTTGTCAAGTATCTCTCTGGCAAGCAAGGATGGAAGGTCACGCCGCACGCCTACGACCAGGAAACCGCTTTCCACGCCGTCTTCTCGCACAAGGCCGACAAGCTGTCGCGTGTGGTTGGATTCCAGTCGGAGCTCGATGCTCTGCCAGGCATTGGTCACGCCTGTGGACACAACCTCATCGCCATCTCTGGTGTAGCTGCTGCTCTGTCGGTGGCTGCCACTCTCGTCGCAAACGACATCCCTGGAACCGTCGTCCTGCTCGGTACACCCGCCGAAGAGGGTGGAGGAGGCAAGATCCGCCTCGAGAAGAATGGCGCCTACAAAGACATGGATGCCTGTCTCATGGTTCACCCTGCCTACATGTCTGGTACTGGACCCATGCTTGCTGTGCAACCCGTCGTTGTCACATACAAAGGTCGCACCGCCCACTCTGGCGCCGCTCCTTGGGAAGGCATCAACGCCCTCGACGCCGCCGTTTTGGCCTACAACAACATCTCTGCTCTTCGTCAACAGATTCAACCCTCCGAACGTGTCCATGGCATCATCAAGGGCAACAATTGGGCACCCAACGTTGTCCCCGGCGAGTCTACGCTCATTTACAACGTCCGTGCACCCACCGTTTCGGCACTGAAGGCGCTCACCGCTCGCGTGCAAAAGTGCTTTGAAGCTGCCGCCCTCGCCACCGGCTGCACAGGCGAGTACGACTGGCAAACAGCCTACGCAGACGTTCACAACACTCCTTCTCTCTCCGCCACCTACGCCGGTATCTTGGATCAACGCTACGGCCTCCATGTTCCCGACGAGAGCTTCGCAGCTTCCACCGACTTTGGTAACATCACCTATGCGTTGCCTTCGCTTCACGCCGAGTACGCAATCCATCTCGACGATCCCAAAACCCAAGGCAACCACACGGTCGGTTTCGCCCAAGCAGCAAGATCCCAAGAGGCTCACGATAGAACAAAGGAGGCTGCCTACGGTATCGCTGTTACTGGCGCAAAGGTGCTCGTTGAAAAAGAGTTTCGAGATCACATCTGGTCCGAATGGCAGAAGTGGCGAAAGTCCGCAGACGGCCCATGAAGTGCTTTACAGTTACATTCACGGTCTCGGTCACAGCGTGTTGAGCGATCGGCAATACGAATTCTTTTGTGATTCCTTTGGGTTCGAGACAAATCTGCATGATCACAATGTAAAAAAAGAGACATCTAGAGCTTCGAAGGACGACCAGCTGTGCTGCTACCCTTCTGGGCAACGAGGCTACTGAGACGGTTGATGTGGGTCTCGGCATCGCGCTCAATGTTGGCGCATAGGTCCTTGCACGAAGGCTGTTGCAAACACCAAAAAAAAAAAAGGGGGAGACGAGGTCAGTATTCTGATCTTGTCCGTACCAGCAAAATCCACTATAGAGCGAGGACGACTTACAATATCGTGAATGAGACCGATAGTGATACCGGCGGACCAGATACCAGCGTCAATGTCACCAGTCTCGTAGACAGTCTTGCCACGTGCACCCGAAACGAGCTCGCGGACGTCTTCGAACTTGGCCCCCTCGGGTCGGTTCTCGAGGCGGACGACTTCCATCGAGACCTTGTTCCTATGGGCAGCGCAAGCAGCGAGCGAATGAGGAAATGGGGAAGGCGAAGAGAAGGGAAAGATAGCATTGCGTGTAGAGAAGAGGTTAGTAAGATTGTTCAAGGGTTGCGGAACGACCAAAGATGTCTTTCAAGCTTTTTTTGCAAATTTACGCCTTGGACTGCTTGGGCGCGCCGCTCTTCTTTCCCTGAGGAACGAGCCAAAGCAGAGCCAAGACCATCTTGAACCCAGCACAGATGGCAATGCCGCCGCCCAAATTAGCGCTCGTGTGCAAGAGCGACTCTCCGACACCAGCACCGACGCACAGCGCCAAAACAGCAAGCATCCTCCTATCCCTGCCCCTCGTCTTCTCCGAAGGAACCAGGTGGAACAGATACGGGTCGGAAGCGATCTGCGTCAGCGTGGCAGTGAAAGCCACCGTGGTGGCAAAAGCCGGCGAGACGAGCTTCTGCGCCAAGATGCTCTGCATTCCCATCGAAAACGCGACCAGGACGATCACGCCTGGGTACCACTCAAAGGTGGGCATCTCGTTCTTTGGCCGGCTGAGCAGGATTCCAGCGCCACCGAAAAGGAAAGCGCTCTGGATCATACTAGACAAGATCAACCAGCTGCGCTTCTGATGACCAACCCTTCTGCCTAGTTGGAACCCAAGGAATGAACCTAGGAAGAAGCCGATGACACTTAGGATGCGCAACAGCGTCAACAGCGGCTGCGTCTCGGCCCCAGGAATGATAAACTGCGCAATGTTCGACGAAAACTGCACCATGTTACCCGTCTGGAATCCGAGCCAGACCGAAGATCGACTGTAGAGCAGCATGTCGACCATCCCTGTCAAGAAAGCTTGCCAGGCGAGCGGCACGTTGGCTGCGCCATGGTCAATCTCATCGTTGAGATAGCTCTTGGCCAAGCCCCACGCTTTCCACTTGCGCTCGTGGTGAGCTTGCAGCGCGTAGCTGTCGGGATCGCGCGTGCCGAGCAGCTCGACGGCGCCTTCCTTTGTGGCTTGGCGTTGAAGCTCCTGTTCGCGTGCCTGGCCTCGATGATTGGCAATGTCGGGCGGTTTGTCTGGATCATGCGCTGGTTTAGTTGCCTGAGCGGTGTCAGTCTCGGGGCCTGAATCGCTGCCCTGGTCCGAGCTGGGCTGACTGGAGTCCTTGCTTTCGTCACTGCGGATGTGCAAGTAGAAGGAGGGATGAAACTGGCGTCAGTATGGGTGTACAAGATGGCGTGGGCCAGGCAAAGACGCTCGAAGCATAGGAAAAACTCACCCAATGAAAGGGCCCTTGGTCTGGTACTGCGTCGACCAAGGACCGGCAGTGTGTCCGGTCGACGTATCGTATCAAGGCTCAAAGTGGTTGTAGCATCTTTGTTTTGTGGGCCCTTCCATTGGTGCCTTTACCAGTGGCACGCTCAGGGAACCAAGCGCCGAAATGCTCTCAAGACCATAACTCGAAAAGAAGAAAGACAGAAAAGCTTGTGATACTCACTTGAAGACGCGCGCAGTGTTGCGCATGGTGCGGAAGATGTGGGTGGTGTTGCGCTCGTCGGACTCGACGATGGCACGCTTGATATTTTCGTGGATCTCGGATTCCTTGGTGCACATGAAGCGGGTGCCCACTGCAGTGTCAAAGAAAGGAAGAAAGCATCGGGTCAGCATGTGTTCCGAATGTACCGTTCAGAAATAGAAGAGATGAAACTTACTGTTGGCACCAGCAGCACCGAGAGCGAGGGCAGAGGCGAGACCTTGGCCGTTGGCGATACCACCAGAGGCGATGAAAGGAATCTTGAGCTCCTCAGCGGCGCGAGCCATGAGCACGAGACCGCCAATGTCGTCCTCACCAGGGTGGCCGGCACACTCGAAGCCGTCGATGGAGAGCATATCGGCACCGAGACGCTCGGCGCTGCGGGCGTGACGAACAGCGGTGCACTTGTGAATCACAAAGGCACCAGCCTCCTTGACGACCTTGATCACCTCACCAGGGTTGTTACCGGCGGTCTCAAAGATGCGAACACCTTCAGCGAGGGCGGCCTTGGCGTAGCCGACGTAGTCAGGAGGGTTGATGGAAGGGAGAAGGGTGATGTTGACGGCAAAGGAACCGTAGAAGTTCTCACGCTCCTTGCGGATGTCTTCGGAGATGAGCGACTTGGTCTTGCGGATGGCTTCGCGAAGAGCCTCGGGCGAAGGCTGGGTCAAGGCGGTGAGAGTACCAAGAGCACCAGCATTGCTGACGGCAGCGGCGAGAGCAGGAGTGCCGACCCACTGCATACCACCCTGAACGAGGGGGACGCGCAGGCCGAGCTTTTGGGTGAGAGGGGTGACGATCATGTTGGATACAAGCTGCAAGTGATGATGTTACGGAGATGATAGTATGAGGAGAAGTGGAAGGGGAGGAACAATGCCGGATGTGGGGAAGAAGAATGACATATATTCGTCCAAGATCCGGGGAGAGAGAGAGAAAGAGGGTGCACGAGCAGTAGAGATGCGTGCCGTGTCTGTCCTACCAAAAGAGGAGGGTCGGATGCCAAGAGTAGCCGAACGACCGGACACAGGCCGAGACGATTTTCTTTCTTTTTTCGCCTTGGAATGTGTTAAACCTCTGCTCTAGTTTTACCGAAAAAGAAAATTGGTCAGATATGCTGACCAAAAACGAAGACCTTGCTGCTATGCGTTGTTTGTGCTGTTGCTACACAAGCAGCCGCAAATGTCCCAACCGATACGATCAAGGCGTGGTCTTGAGCCTGATCCAAGGCTGAGCGAGAGGTATGGACAGCTGCAGGTTCGGTTTCCCCGCAAATGCCTTTCCGAAGACTCGGTTGAACTAGCTCACCCTTTCACAGAGTGTAACCAATGCTAGAGACTGGTTGGCTTGGTGGTAGGACAAAAAAGAAGGACAAGAGGTAGGCGTGTATATATGAATCGACAGCCAAACAAGCCACAGATGGCTCAAGATGGACAGGTGTTTTTCTCGGGAGACAAAACCAGAGACGCCTAAATTGTGCAAGCGATGCACTTCTGACGTGCTGAAGCCGCTTTTCAGTCGCCCACCTCCAACGCACAAATCGACACCTTTGAATGCATTCGCTTCATTGGTTGACATCTTTGGGTGTGTTGAGCGGCTGAACGGGACGAATGCTGAAGCTTGAGCGCTCAAAATGCCATGTCGGACCATTTGCCGGCCACTTTCGCCGCGCGGGTGTGTACTGTACAACTCTAGGAGAGATCCGAATAGCGGCTATACGATGAATCTATCGATCCATGCATCCGCAGAAGGCCGCATCGATGAACGATTCGTGAGTTGTTAGCAGACGTCCACAAACACATACAGTCGTAAAACAAATCGGCGAGATGACCGGCAGGGTGGAGAAAGAGGTCGAATCTCGGTTACGCATTCCTGCAAAATCAGTTGGTCGGACAAGGACCCTCCGAGTTGCTCAGCCTTTTGAGACTGTATGCAGTGCACAGCGTGTAACACTTCAATGGTCTGAGCGCCGTCCTGCACTGTTGTGTAAAAGGGGACATCGTACACGAAAATGTGACTTCGTCGCCTTCCGCTGCTACCTACCGTCACCTCACGCTGCCTCTGAGTCGACGTACATCGTCTCTGAACAGCATTCCCATCATGGTCAACTTCGACAAGCAAGCGGTTGAGGACCGCTACAATGCGGTTGAATCTTCGCTCCCAACGCCCAATCTTCAAACCGCCGGCAACGAGCGTCGTCAGCGAAAGCCAACTCCACCGCATCGCTGGGTAGCTGCCGGTCTCTTTATTCTCGCCTACTTCTGGTTCTGCTCTCCAGCTGGTCAAGAGACCTTTGATGGCATCCGTCGCAAGATCCACCGCCACAGCGGCAACTCTTCCGATGCGCCTTTCCTGAGGCCTGAGAACGAGACCGACTTTTCCCAAGCTGCTCGCGGCCAAGTCGTCTGGTTCGATTGCGCCGACGAGAAGCGATATCCTGCTCCTCTCAAATGCGGTCGTATGAAGGCGCCCCTTGACTGGACCAATGCCGACAACGACAGTCGAAATGCTTCGATCGCCGTCATTTTCTATCCTGCCGGTGCCGGTAACACGCCCAAGCAAGAGGTGCTCGGTTCGCTCCTCACCAACCCTGGTGGACCTGGTGGATCGGGCTTTGAGTTCATCGCTCGCAAGAACGCTGCCAAGAACAACGAGCTCCTCGCCGCCAACTTTGACACGATCCTCGATCACAAGTACAACATTGTCTCGTTCGACCCTCGTGGTGTTGGTCGTACCTTCCCTCGCATGGACTGCTGGAACAACACTGAAAAGAGTTACGTCCACCGAATCGAGGCCGGTTCGTTTGGCGCTCTCTACTCTCACCCTGGCGCGCTCGACAGCGAGATCGGTCAGCAGCTCGCCAGCACCAAGCTTCTCACCGAGCTGTGCAGTGCTGACCCCTTTGTCTCGGAGCACGCTGGCTACGTGGGCACCACCGCTGTAGCTCGCGACATGCAGCTCCTTCACCGATTCTTTGGCGATGAGCGCATCAACTACTGGGGCTTCAGCTACGGTACCGTGCTCGGCTCCACTTTTGCCGACATGTTCCCCGAGGATGTCAATCGTTTCATCATCGACGGCGTCGTCGATGTGCCCGACTACATGCAGGGTCTGTGGAGCACCAACCTCAAGGATACCGATGGTGGATTCGACGGCTTCTTTGAAGAGTGCGTCAAGGCAGGATCCAAGGCATGCTCTTTAGCTTCTCAGGCGTCGAGCGCCAAAAAGTTGCACAAGAAGTTCCTCGACCTCCTCGAAGAGCTCAAGTACAGTCCCATGCCCGTAGTCCAGGCCGATGTGCCACAGCTCCTCTCGTTCAGCATGGTGCTCGAAACTTTTTTCTTGGCTCTGTACAAGCCTGCTGGATGGCCCAAACTCGCCGACATGATCAACGACGTCATGAACGGCAACGGTACTGCCTTTGTCAACGCCTATGGTGACTCTACCTATCACGCTCCCATTGTACCTGAATCGGAGGAAGCCAACGCAGCCATCGCCTGTGGTGACGGTCTTCGCGAGCCTCCCAAGAAGCCGTGGGGCATCGAGCGCGCCAAGGAACACATCCAGTCCCTCGAAAAGGACTCGCCGCTGTTTGGCCAATTCTTCGCCGAACAGGGTGTCAAATGCGTCGGTTCGTGGAAGCTTCGTTCCAACGAGCGTCATCGTGGTCATTTCAACAGCAACACATCGTTCCCCATCCTGACGCTCGGTAACGACTTTGATCCTGTTACACCCGGTCGATTTGCCGAGAAGATGGCCAACAGCTTTGGTTCAGCCGTGTCTGTGCGCCGTGCAGGCTACGGACACTGCAGTTCGTCGCAGCCATCCAAGTGTATCAACAAGATCATCCGCGACTACTTTGTCGATGGTACCGTGCCCCGCAAGGGCATCAAGTGCGATGTTGATGAGTCGCCCTTCCCCCCACCCAAGAACGAGACTGCTGCATTCGGCTCGCTGTCGATCGAGGAGGCTCGTCAAGAAGAGATCAGCCAGGCTATGGCTGCTATCAACGAGGCGGTTTCAGAGTACAATGCTCGTCGACTGCTGTAACATGTAGACGCTGGGAGACCTTTTCTATCAAGAAACTTGATCAATACAGTCTATTCGTTCTTCGCTGTAATGTTTGTGTGATAAGCTGCCTGTCAAAGTCGTGTGCTGAGTGTAGGCTGTTGACACGGTCTGTACTGTATTTGCGGCTTTGCACTTTTCCAATCCTCCACATGCACGGACCTGGAAGTCATTTTCCAGATCCGACGATTCTTTTCCTTCTCCTCACCATCCACATTTCCTCTTTCAATCTCGCAGCTTGACCTTCTTCGTTGATTCATGCTCAAAAAGGAGAGCATCCAAAGCGGCGTGAGAGTGCTGGTCACTCTTTGAATGCCGCAGTCGTTGACACAACCCATGAACTCACATCTCGGCAGCCTCGGTCTGCTAGGAGCGCTACCTCTGGACCTCCTCGTTCCCATCCTATCACATCTACGCCATCGAGTACGAGACTTGGCAGCATGTGCACTTGTATGTCGCCTCTTCAGCGAGATCGCCACGCCTCTCCTCTACGAACGCCTCTTTCTACGTGACCAGGCCCGTCTCAAACTCGTCTTTTCCTGCCTTGGCAGCAATCCAGATCTATGTCGCCTGGTCAAGGTCATCGAGTTGCGAGTATACCCCTTTGGGCTCGATGCTGAGCGCTTAGAGCAGCTAGAGATCGACATCGATACGACCTTTGTCCATGCAATCAACCTGGAAGAGCTCGTCTGGACACGTGCAGGGAGCTTGAACGACCGAGTGCTGCCGACTTTGCTCAGCTCCTCGCCGAAGCTGCGCAGGCTGGAACTCGCTGGCGATGCGCGGTTGTGGACGACTTCAACGCTGCTCAAGTATGTACCTCTCACCATACAGGGTCTCAGCTTGATTCTGCCGGAGAAGGCTACGTTGAGAGGGCTGGTCGACATTGCCGAGAAACTAGTCAAAGGATCTGCAAGCGACTCGGCCACGGCGACGCTGGCATCTCGCATGGATGCAGCTCGGATAAACGATGACATCTTTGAGGAGCCAACAGGCTTGCGTAGTCTGAGCATCCTATGTCAGCACTCTCCACACCTCACTGATGCGATCCTGATGGCGCTAGCACCACACCTCAAGCATTTACGGCGACTCTCGCTTGCAGGCTGCCGAGCAGTCACAGGACGAGGAATCGAAGCGATTCTCCGATGCGCTTCTCAAGGTGGGCAAGGCGTCAGCGACCTTGCGATGGAAGGTCTCAACATTCAAGCCCAAGACGTGGGCCTCTTACACCCGTATGCATCCTCGTTGCGTTTGCTTTCGCTGACATATCCCAGATCTGCATCCTCTTCCGGGACACGTTCGTTGCCGGCATCCTCGCTCAACGATTTCTACAGCGACTTTGCAAAGTTGATTGAACTAGCGGAAAATCTGGAGGAGCTGACGCACTATGCTGGATCCGGCTCCCGACCAGCGATGGACGGCGGTCACGAGGGTGACGATGGGTTAGTAGACCTCGACAATCTGGACGATGAGGAGTCAGACTACGACGAGCAAGGAGAGTACGTCCAAGCGGTACGCACCGATGCAAATGGCAACGCAAGTGCTCCTTGGACATCGAATGACTGGATTCGCCGTTTCTCAGGACCGCCACCAGAAGGTAGTGTGCGATATGGTGCGTCAAAAACATCAACTCCTCCCAGCAACCTTCCCTTGCTGCCAACTTGGTTTCTTACTCGCCTTGTCGGAAGCCGTGGCGCCCAGCTAACAAAACTACGACTCCACGGCATCGGCCTGTCCCTCGACCAGCTTGGAGTAATCACGCAGCACTGCGTCAACGTGCGTGATCTGGTGATCCAGATCTGGGAAGACGATCTGCCACGACTCGCCGCTCTACTTTGTCAACTTGCTCATCTGGAAACGCTGCACATCCTCGCATCCTCGTCCTCCGAAACAAGTCTGGGAGAAAGAGAGATTCAGTGGATCGCTCAGGTGTGCACCGATGCCAATCGAGAACGTCGCATGCAACGGCAATCGCAACACGTTGATCTGAGAAAGGATCTGCCCGAAGCAAAGTTGGCACAAGAGGGAAACGGATTGCATCAAATTGGCTTTCGCAATCGTGTCTGGTTGATCGAGCGTCACTTTGGCTTGCTGGAAGAGAGGCCGGATGAAGCAAGACAGTCGTCCACGACTCTACCAAACGTGAGTCGCACCAACCCTCTGGATAGACGAGATGCACGTGACGAGGAAGAACCGATACGTGTGTCTCTTCAGCGATGGGACCCCGCTGCAGGCACTTTTCCTGAGGTGCTGCTTGTCGTCAAGTCCTAGCTCAGCCAAGGCAATAATAAGAATCTGACACCCAACACTTGCACCTGCTCGCTCTTTCTCCTGGGACGATGTACAAACTCCCACAAGTGGCCTCGAATTCGGCTGAGAGAGACGATGCAAGCATTTGGTGCGTACGCTCGAAGCATGTGAGCACCGGGCAAAAAAAAGGCTTCGTTTCAGAACCATGATTCCATTGGATGCTGCTTAGGCCGAGACGAGGGTTCTCTGAAAGCAACATACCGGCCGCAAGCGAGTTATGATCGACACAAAGGGGTCGGAATCACAGCATCGCCCTCCGACGCCAAGGCGATCCAGCCAAACCACGAGGTACGAGAGTCTGAATAATTCTCCGAGACCCAAGAGTCGAGCGAGACCCATTCATTTGCTCTTTCCATCGAACTTGCAACGGGCATGGCACAGTCCAGACCGCACTTTAGCCTGGGCTGAACAGCATGGTTGAACTTGTCTGTGTTGCCAGATGGACAGCACCACGGTCATAGGCGGCGGATATCCGGCTATTGAAGGGGTCACCAGTAACCGGTTGCAGACACACGAAAAGTTTTGAGAAATGTGCATCTTGGAAACTTTCTGATATACTGTAGTACTGTATGCGAGCGAGCTGGATTAGATGAGGTATGCTACCAGTATGCAAGGTACGACCGATCGACACTTCGGAGAGAAAAGAAAAATAAAAAGTTTGCTGAAGGGTCCAATTGCAGATCCTTCTAAGGGACCAGCAGTCATGGTGGGTTTTGAGGGAGAGCTTTTCTCGTCCGACGTTTCGGAAAAAACGGATCGCATTGCAAGCAAACGTAAAACGAAGAAAAATAAAATAAAATTAGAATTTCAATTAGCCAACAAGGTAAAAATGACCGACTTGAATTCTCATAGGCTGTGCTGGTGTGCCAATCTCAAGGCCACTTTTTTTTTTCCTCTTCACCGCGCGGTACCGGCAACTGGACTTTGATTCAGCCGGTCAAATAAAGGGTTTCTTACGTCTGCACCAAAGACATGTGTCGTTATCGATATTCGATTCGGCCCCTTGTCCACGCAAGTCATGTTGCCACAGAAGCTGACCTTTTGTCAAAGAAAGAGCTGCTTGTTGATGACAGCTTGGATTGCGACAGGGTCAAGCTAGGAGCAAAAGACCAACAAGAAGAAGAAGAAGAAGAAGAAGAAAAAAAAAAAAAAAAAAAAAAAAAAAGAGAGAGAGAAAAAAAAGGAGAGGATGACGACATTCCCAGATGTCGGAATGTACACTCTGTAATCTTCCGCAAGCAGAAAAGGGCATATTCAACAATTGGTTATTTCAATTCAGAACTTGCATACAGTACCTATCAAATATCTTGGTAAGGGCGAAATTCGGAGATTGAATTCGCTGCCGTACAAGGTCAAAGTCCATGGAGAAAGGTGTACAGTACAGTATACGATGCAACACCATACAGTAGACTGACCAACATCATCTCTGTCGGGCCATTATAGGAAAGATCTGATAGCAACAACCATGCTGCCACTCACCCACTCATGTTGGAACACAACAACTTGATGCAAGCTCTCTTCAGGTTGGTACAATGTCAACAAATCAAGGAGGTCTTTGCGCGAGGGCAGGAGCGTTGTCCGCTCCTCCTCCTCCGCGGAGGAAAGTCGTTTCAGGACAAATGGGCGAATTTAACCGATGTGTTGTTGCTATTGTTGTTGTCTGGAAACGCCGCGGTCGACGATGTGCGATGTTTGTCTCTTCTCCGAGGAGCAAATTTCACAGCTCAAAGTTGCACCACTCTATCGCATGACTGAACTGCCTTCTAGACAGTGTGAGCTATTGCTTTCCCGAGCCTCCTTACCACCTTGTCCATGCACCAACGGATATAGCGTTCTGGACTTTTCAGAAAAAGAAAGAATCCAGTTAACTGCAAGCCACACAAAGCGATCTGTTTCCCTCCGGTTCGACTCTGTGTACAGTATTCCTCCGATGATGCATGCAGGGAGTGTCCAACACCAAACTTTTTTTTTTCTCTCTCTCTCTTTGGCTTTGCGATGTTGTTGCTGCTTTCGGTCTTTGAGTTCCGTATGTGTTTAGCATGTGGTTCATCCGTGGTTGATAAGTTTTTTTTTCTCTCATCCCTCGTCGATCCTCGAGCAATTCTCCAGGCAATATATACACCCTCATCTTGACGTCAACTTTCTTTTCCAGCCACCCATCCACTTCAACCTCAACCCCGTCGTCTTAGACTGCCTCGTACACAGGCTCCCGCCCCCGTGCGACACAAACTCACACACACCATGTCGTCCCACCCAACGACCAACACCGAGTCCAATCTCGATCTCGAGAAGCAAAACTCTTCGAGCAACGGTGATGCTGCCACTGCCGTAGGACACGGCGACAACTCCATGTCTGAAAAGGAAGACGCTGTCGCTGCTCCCGCTGCACCCATCAAGGGCGCTTCTGTCGGCTTTGTACCCCAGACGGCCCCTACTTATATCCCAGCTGATGGCTCCGATCCTAACGCCACGCGTCCCACCCGCACCTTTTCCCGTCGCGACCGTAGCGAGGCCAACGACACCACACATCCCTTTGGCGGAGATCTCGAACGCGCAGAGACCGAAAATCACCTCGAGCGCTTCCAGTCGCAAGCCGGCAAGGATGTCGTCATTGTCCACTGGGAAGGCGAGAACGATTCCGAGAACCCTTTCACTTGGTCGCGAACCTACCGATGGTATCTCACCATGCTCGCCGGTCTCCTTGTGCTCAACTCGACGTTCACCTCTTCCGCCCCTTCCGGTGTCATCCCTCAACTCGAACGTCAGTTTGGCTTCGGAAGGGAAGTCGCCGTCCTCAGTCTGTCGATCTTTGTCGCTGGTTACTGCCTCGGTCCTCTCCTCTGGGGTCCCTTGTCCGAACAGTTTGGTCGTAAACCCGTCTTCATAGTAGCCATGTTCATCTACACCTGCTTCAACATCGGCTGCGCTCTTTCGCAAAACACCGGCTCCATCCTCGTCTTCCGCTTCCTTGCTGGAACGTTTGCCGCTTCACCATTGACCAACTCTGGCGGTGTCATTGCCGATCTGTGGGATGCCAAGACTCGTGGTATCGCCCTTTCGCTCTTCTCCCTGGCTCCCTTTGCTGGACCTGCGCTGGGACCCATTGTGTCTGGATTCATCTCAGTCAGCGGCACCTCGTGGAGGTGGCTCTTCTGGGTCTGCACCATTTTCTCGGGTGTCTGTCTGGCGCTAGTCGTCTTTACGCTGCCAGAGACATACGCACCCATCATCTTGCTCAAAAAGGCGCGCAGGATTCGAAAGGAAACCGGAGACGACCGTTACAAGGCCCCCATCGAACTCGTCAAGATCGAGTGGAAGGATCGTCTCAACAAGACCCTTCTCAAGCCATTCATCATGCTCGCACAGGAACCCATGCTACTCGTCATGACCATCTACCTTTCTTTCGTCTATGGTGTCGTCTACCTGCTTTTCGAGGCCTTCCCCATCGTCTTCTCCCTCGGCCACGGTTTCAATGCCGGAGTATCAGGACTCATGTTCATCCCCTTTTTCCTCGGTGGATGTGCCGCAGTCGCCCTCTACGTCGTTTACTTCAACCCCAAATACGCCAAGCTTGCCGATAAGCTCAAGGCGGAAGGCATCATGCGTGTACCTCCCGAGGAGCGTCTCTACCCCGTCATGTTGGCAGGCCCCTTCCTCGTCGTAGCCTTCTTCTGGTTCGGTTGGACCTCCTACCCTTCCATCAGCTACTGGTCTCCCATGATGGCTGGAAGCTTCATCGGTTTCGGAGTACTCTTCTGCTTCCTGGGCATCTTTAACTACCTCATCGACGTCTATCTCATGAACGCAGCTTCGGCGTTGGCTGCCAACACTGTCTGCCGTTCTGCCGCAGGATTCGGATTTCCCCTTTTCAGCACGGCCATGTACTTGAACCTGACTCCACAGTGGGCGTCGTCCCTGCTGGGCTTCATTGCGCTCATCCTGGTACCCATTCCCTTCCTGCTGTATAAGTTTGGTCCTAAGATCCGCGGCATGTCCAAGCATGCCATGTAGAAGCGCCGCCGCTCTGCTACTCCATCAGCATATACCCCATCCTGCATTTAGATTCTTTATTCGCCGCAATAGCATACATTTCTGGATTCATCCGATGCGAGGGAGACAAGATGTGACTTGGATTGAGCAAAGTGAGTCAAGCGCTGCACCCATTGTATCGAGTGGCCGAACAATCTCTGTGAAGGATCATGGGCGTCGATCCGTGTAATCCGGTGCGTCGGGTCGAAATCGCTCGTCAAGCTCAATCTCGGGCCAGACAGCGAGCTCAAACCGGCACAGATTTGCCCGCATTTTGACTTGGAGCGACCCGGCCCAATCGTAAAAGCCACGCAATACACAGAATGTCGTGCCACATACCTGTGGGGTCGCAACGGCCGACTTCAGGCACGCACAACTGGCGTCGATCTGGTCGAGGCAGTCGACACCAACGAGTCTCTCTTCTCAGACGTCCAGCCAATCCAAGGCTTGAATGGCCGAGACAAGCTCATCAACATGCTCCTCCGTATCATTCCGCTCGCATTCCGCTACGTCCCTGATGTCGATCTCAACCTCAACAACCACTCTAGCTTGCAAGTTCGCGTCGACTTCAACCGCCCCTTTTACGGCCAGGCAGTTGATTCCTTGATCACCTACACAAACGAATGCTACAACTTTGCATGCAGGAATAACAACAAAATCTACGCAAAGACGTTTCCTATCCTACAATCCTCGGGCACTGGCAAAACGAAGCTCGCCGTCCAGCTCTCGTCCCAGCGCCCAAAAAAAAGGGCTCAGGCACCGTCTCGTTCGAGATTTGCCAAAAGCCACTTTGATCCAAAAAAGGATGCGAATCAGGAAACTACGACAGGTTATTTGACGGAGCATGCGACTGAGCACCAGGAAGGCATCACAAGTGACATGGCCAATGCTTCTGCCAAAGATCAGGAACCGGTCCGGTACGCCCAATATGCGTCTGCCAAGTACATCTGCCATGATCTCAGGCGTCTCGAAGCTCTTCTTCCCAAGTCGTTGAATCAAAAGCACTTCTTCTTTCTCTGCCTTGACGAGGTCGCGGGCTTCCAGGCGCTCCTGCCTATCTTCCGTCGCCTTTGGCGGGAGAGCAATCCAGAATTCACCTGACTCTGCTTTGTCGACACTGATTCCAACATTGCACATCTTGCGGGCCAAGAAGCTGTAAAAGCATCTCTTCGACTTGACGACGCAGACACCGGCCAACTCGTTCTTCCACCCTTCATCTATCTCCCTTTCGATGTTGCATTTGTTCCCAAAAAGGACAACTACAAGCAAAGGTTGCTGGATGGGCGGCTCACGCACGATCATCTCGTCGACCTCATCCGGCTATTTGGCCGTCCGCTGTGGTCAACAGGCCTCTACAGCGACCTTTGGAAACCTGATCTCAACCCGAGCCTGTACCGCCCAAATCTCTGCAACATTCTGCTCAAGTTGCTGCCTGAACGCATCAACGACTCGGAAAAGTGGTCGGAACCGGACGCGTACAACCATCATGCCTGCGTATTCTCCCTCCTGGGACAATGCCTGCCACTCTTCTTTGTCGGCCACCAAAACACCCGCATCTCAACCAGTGTGCCTGAGCGCCAGCCCAACAAGACCTCGTCTCGCATCATCTGCGTATTGTCGGCGAGTTGTACAACACCGACTTTTTCCGAACATCTAGCCCCTCGGAACCTGTGCTAGCCCTCGCCGCCGCCTCGCTCTTTCGAGGCGACTCTGTTGATTTCCGTCGAAAAGTGCATAGAAAGGTGGAGCACAGCAATCGAGGTGCTTGCAGATACGCACCGCAGTGCTGGCATCATGTTGGGAGAAGAGGGCGAGGAGTGTATACGACTTCTCTGCTGCCTGGCTGCCGATCTGGTCGCGGCCGCCGCTGTAGAGTCGACCCTCCAGCACCCCTCCCCCGGCACGCTGTTCAGCCAGCAATTCAACCTTTTCGTGGCGCAGAGCAAGTACGTCTGTCTGAAAGACTGGCTCGAATGCCTCGTTGGACCGCAAAGCCTGAGGCAAGACCTGTGCTCCTGGTCGGCAGAATACTATATCAACTTCACGCATTGGATGAGATTGGGAGGCACTCTCCAGCCGGGTCACCTAGATCCAATGTTGCTAGCCGAGCACTGGATGCGACAGACTGCCTTCTACGGCCAGCTGGGACAGCCGCAATGGGACCTCGTCATTCCGATTTACCACTCGCCTGGCCACGCGCCGCGTGGCGACGAGCCCATCGATCCTAATCGATTCTCATACGTGGCACTGCAGGTCAAGAATCGGAACGGCGATGGCGAATTTACCAAATTCTTTGAACCTTGTCACTGGCTATGCACCAGTTCCATTGACGACGAATTCATGTCATCCTCCCCCATGACCACAATGGAAACCTGCCTTGAAACCGTTTCTCGACTTGCGCGCTCCTGCAGAGGTCACTAATCAGACTCATGACCAGATTATCCTAGATGACCCGGAGGCGGCTTGGGGCCCTGTCGACGATATGGATCTAGACGATTTGGCTGAAACAAGTCAAGCCATGTCACCGGCCAGCGACGCGAATCGCCCAGATCGTGCCCACCATCTGTTGATCCGAGGTTCCAACGCCTCTGTCTTTCCGGTGCTGAAGCGTCTCACCAAAGATGCCTGCGATGATCTTTGGAATTTGTTTGGCTTGAACGAACACAGCAACGAAACGCAGCTGAGAACCTTACACTCTGCCATCCCTCGATCAAGGCAACCCATCGCATCCACCACATGGATGGCCCTAGCTACCTCGCCGAGCTTCATTCCACCGTTCATAGTGTCTCTGCGTACAAGAAACGTCCAACAGGTCAAAGCTAGCTCGCCAATTTTGGCAATATCTGCAAACTGATTATCCCTCTCTCTCTGGGTTGACTGTCGCAAAGTCCACCGTTCCAAATGCAAAGTCATCGTCAACAGTTCACTTCATAGCCCTGCTATTGCAATTGGATATTGTCAAGAGCGAAAAATCGTAACAGGAGTCGTCAGGTCATAATTGAGATCATAAGCAATGCTGTATCTATAAAGCGGATGAAGACGAAAACTTCGACTGAGAGTTGAAGAAACAATGCTAGATCTACGCCTTGATCCGAAGCGAGCCGACCTCAGACATCTCCTCCACACTCGCCAGCGCCGCTTCCACCTGTACGCCTGTAACAACTGTTGCTGCAGCGGTAGAGTCGGCAAAGAGTTTGGCGCTCTTGGAAGAGGCGATGCTCGAGGCACGAGAGTGACGCGGGCTCAGATCGGGGGGGATCTTTTCCGTTCGTGCCGCCTGAATGGCTGCCATCTGCGAAGGGCTGAGATTGCGCTTGGGTAGTACGGTAGGCTGTTGCGGCGGTGCACCTTTACCGAGGACGGCGACTTGGGCGATGGCAGCCATGTCGGAAGTTTGAGTGTCGGAGGGCTGTATCTTCTTGAAGGCGTGTCGGCGCGGTGATGCGGCTGAATCATTCGAACCTGCAGGTCCTGGCATCGTTACAGGCGTGGTATCTGAAGCGATGGTAGACAAAGGCGCTGACTTTGTACCTGCTGCTGGCGTAGTCGCTGTTGGCCCATCGAGCGGATAATCCCATGGTCGAGGCACCAGCGCAAGAGGCATGAACCAGGTTCCTGCAATGCAAACACCGTGACCTTGATCCTGCGCCTGAATGGCCTTGTACTCGACCTCCATGAAGGTCGAGATGTACTTGATGAACGGTAGCAGCTCCGGTACTCCTCCACCCACCGCCATGGTCTGGAGGAAGGAGAGGAAGGCGCCAGAGACAGAGTGCGCTGTGCCGAGATAAGCCATGGAAGCCTTGGGGAGCGTAATCTCAAAGCCCCACCAGTGTACAAAGATGGCCATGCGATCCAGGGGTGGGTGGATCGAGTCCATATCCTGTGTTGCGCGGATTGCTGCTCCAGAGACGTTGGCAAGTACGTCAAAGGCGCCCGAATTCTGGGCTGCGGTGCCGACGGGGTCCATGAGCAGCTGCAAGGGCGTGGAACCCATCAGACGCTGTCCGTCCTGGAGGGTAGGCAAGTTGGCGACGGACATGCTCTTGAGCATAGGAGGTCGGGCACTTGGCGACGGTTCCTTTTCGGAGTCAGTGGCCTGGGTCGGTGGAGCAGCCGGGCTGTTGATGAGTCCACCGACACCTGCCAGTGCAGCGGCGGCACCCGTTGCGATGTTAGCAACACTGAAGCCGGCGGTAGGCTCAGTGTCATCCGACTTTGTACTGGTGACAACAGCAGCAGCTTCGAGATGGTCTGCATGTCTTCGATGTGCCTCAGCTTCTCCGCAATCGAGACAGACCATCTTGAGAGGTCGCGCACCCGATGCAGCCGGGCCTGTCTTTGGGGAAGGAGCTGCTGGTGCAGGTGTGGCCAGAGCTGTGGTGTTGCTGGCCGCTTCCTCTACAGATGGCGGGAGCGACGACGTTCGAGCTGTAACGAGGGCCTTGTGCGGTGGTATCGAGGCCTCAGCTTGCAAAGTAATCTTTCTTAGCGCTTCCTCAGCCGCCGACTTTGCATTGCGTTCCATGCGAGGACGTTCGAGAGCAGGGGTGGCAGCATCGAGTGCTTGTAAAGAAGCGCCGGGTCTCTTGCGAATTTCGCTGTCATCCTTGGTTGCTTGACCTTGGAGAGCAGTGTCGGGGAGATTGGCGGTGAGGATGCGCTCCTGACCGTGTTCTCCAGCGGTTCCGATCTGAACATCGGGAAGCATTTTTCCAAGACCGCTGCGCAGAGCGTCGAGAGGAACGGGCATGGATCGGAGTTCGCTGATGATATTGTTGGCCAAGTCGACATCGAGCAAGGCTGATTTGAGGCCTTTGAGCTGAGATCGATCGACGACAGGAATAGGCTTTGCTCTAGGAACTTTCTTTTTCTTGCTTTGCTTTGTCAGCTGTTGGGGAGAGCCGGCTGACGTCGTTTCTAGGGCTGAGCTGACGCGAGGAGGGACAGGATGCAGTCCCATTCCGGCGTTGATGACTTGTTCCAGTGTTTTGGCGTGACGTGCAGCCAGGGCTTGGTGTTTGGTGACTTTGACTTTGGCCACTTTGCCCTTTTCGGATGGGCTTGAATGATGGATGCCTTTCCTATCCCATCGGAAGAGTCGACGCTTTGCAGCCGCTGCACCGGGAAGCGCCGCTCGGTCTTCAAAACGCTCTGATGTAGAGGAGCTGGCTGCAGAAGAGACGGTGAGCGTAGAATCGAGACTGAGCCTGCATGATGTGGTGGTGAGATCTGATGTGGAGCGCGACTTGAATCCTCGCCATTTGGCAAAGTTGGACTTGGCTTTTGACTTGGATGATGGATGTTTGTCTCCGGATATGTTTATGTGTTTGGGTTGGGTTGGAGGAGCAAGAGAAGCCAGTGACAAGGCGTGTTCTCTTGCCTCAGCTACCTCTTCTGTGGAAGGGCTGAAGCTGACTCTATGAGGAGACATGGTTCTGGACGCACGACGCGAGGAGGCATCTGCAGAGGAAGACAAGGCTGAACGCCTTGGACGGAGCTCGTTGGGAGGAGCCAGCTGCTCGCTGGCAGCATCGTGTTCTGACATTTGCGCTGTGGATGTAGGCGCTGCGTGTGTGCTGCTTGTTGAGGAGGTGAGAGCCTCAGAGGTAGCTGTCGGGGCGGTGCTGTCAGAGCCGAGCGAGGTGACAGACTCAGTGTTTAGCGGATCAGCGTTATCTGGCTTGTCGACGGGACCGGAACTGCTTGGCTTTCGAGGCGAAGAGATGAAAGGAATGCGAAGGATATCCAAGCTGAACCTGTTCTTAGCACGACTTGAAGCCTGCGTGTGGGCAGGAGGACCCTGGTATGTAGCTGGTAGCGATGTAGCTGGTAGCGATGTAGCTGGTAGCGATGTAGCTGGTAGCGATGGAGCTGGCTGTGCTTCCGATGCTGGCTTTGCCGTTTCAGTTTTTGAAGTGGAATGGGTCATGGTGGATGTGGTGAGGTTGATGGATGATGGTGTTGGAGAGGAACGTGAATGCGGATGAGGTGTTCTCAGACTGGATGCGAGTTGATGGTATCTAGAAGACGTTTTATCTGAGGGTTGAACGCAAGACGCAGCTTAGAGAATTGAGAAGGTTTACGTGAATCAGACTGCGTACCTTTGGCGTGTGATGTCGAGATGGAAGCGATGTGACCGAATCTAGTCGCCGAAGTGTGCTGGCTAAGAAGCAAGCGGGTCTGAGCTCTGTGCTAGGTTCAGGGGCATGGAGTCTATCGCTGTGCTCTCAGAGGGTCAAGGTTCGTCTCGAAGAAAGGTGTGACCCTCGCAACAACGTTACTATCTGGTGGTTAAAGGTTGGGATCAGGGGCTGCTGCTGCTGCTGTTGCTGCTGCTTGAAAAGGCAAGTCTCTGTTTTGAGTCCGGCCCTGCATGAGGCTGCAGCAAGCAGATCTATGCTGCATGTAGAGTCAAGCGTGTGTTGTGTGTGTTGGTCTCGGCTGGCTGCTGACCCCTGAGCGCAAGCCAAAACATAGACCGAGTTTTTTTTTGGCGATATGGTGTTGCTTTCTATAAGCTAACATCAAGGTCGAAAATCACGCCTTCCTCATTCGAATTGGACCCTTTTTGTTATGCTCTTTCAGGAAGATCTGTTTCCACCAACTTGATTCCACTCCTCTTTGGCCAATTCATTACGCCACCGAGACGTCACGTCTTCATCCATCATTCTCCAGCTCAGTCACCTTATTTATGCTGTTTTTGCTGACCTGGCAGCGTCCTTGTAGCAATCGACTCGCATCATTATCATCATCATCGCCATTAAACGCGGACGGTGGCGATTCCAATGCCATGCTAGCCTCAACAATCCCTCGGCAAGGCTAATCTTCGACAGTATCTAAAATGCAAGCAACCCCTCCAGTTGCGAATGCATCTATATGGCCAGTACAACTTCGCGACAAGAACGTTGGCGCCTCCACATTCGTCGACACGACAACTACACCACGCAAGACGCTCACATACCTACCCGTAGACAAACTCGACTTTGAAGACGTTTCCTTCTTCCTTGACTTTGACTTGTTGCACAAACTCCTTCGTCAGTCCCAATCCTCGGGTGCTTCCACTGCTTCGAGCCTGGATCAAATCTCTCAACTTGGTGCAAAACGCAAACGCTCTTTCTCGAATCAAGACGATGGCACACAATTTGCCAACCAGAAAGCCAAAAACGTCGCGGCCACCAATCATGCTCGCGACCAAGCACATCTGATCGACACATGCATCTTCTTTCGCATCAAAGCCAGACAAGCTCATGATACCCACATCGCCCTAGAGCTCAAGCAGCTCATCCACGATGCTTCCGTGTCGCAGCGCACACGCATCACTCAGCTCCACTTTGAAGCCTACAGCTGCTCCGAAGAACGTCCGCAAGACAGCATCATCACTCATCTCATCCAGCTTCGTGATCCTTCCACCAAAAGAGCTATCATACAGCTTCCCATCCTCAACTCCGATACCTTCCCAGAGCATGATCCACATCTTGGCACCCTCACCAATGGAGATTGGCTCGTGTCGCTTTCCAACCTCGCTTCCAAAGGTGCCCTCTCTGCATCCTTTGCTCTCCAACTAGCTCTGCCTCCATCCAACTACCCTTCCGATCGCCTCACAGCTGGTTCACTCTTCCTCAAGCTCTCCATCCGAGTCCAGGTGCCCATCTCCACTGATGCTGTTGGCTCTTTGGGTCACAATCGAATCCTCGACATGGCTCGCATCGTCCACTTTGCCGACCCTTTGCGCCAAGATAATCAAAGACACGACGAGCTTGACGCAAGTTTCGTCTATCAAAACCTACGGCCTGCATCTCTCGACGCTCCTGATGCCATTCAGCCGTCGGATCTTGGTCCCACGCTTCTTCCCTTCCAAAAGCGCTCAACAACTTTCGTCCTCGGTCGTGAAGGCATGGCTTTGAACGACCGTGGCAGTGTCGTCAGAAGCGACCGTATCATGGCTCATGATGGCTATAGCGATCTTGGTCTCTGGTGGAAGCAGCTCAGCCCTCACCTCTACTACAACTGGATAGAAGCTCGCTTCGTCCGCGATCCAAAACTTACTCAGCTCAGCGATTTCAAGGGAGCCATGCTGGCCGAAGAGATGGGTCTCGGAAAAACGGTCGAGGCCGTCGCATTGATGCTCCTCAATCCTGATCCTGATGCTGCTTCACGCCCCGGCTGGTACGATCAGCGCAACAACATCCACGTCAAACCCACAAAGACGACTCTGATTGTCGCTCCCGAAACCTTGCGCGCACAGTGGATCGAAGAAATCGGTCAGCATGCGCCTAGCCTTGCTGTCTACTCGTATCAGGGTAGGACAAAGGCCGAACAAAGTGTCCCCAACGGTCTCACTTGGCAACAGTTCGCCCAGCGCTTCGATGTCATGATCATCTCCTACGCGACCCTGGCAAGAGAGCTCAGCACTGCCAAGAGTGCACCTGAACGCTCACGTCGTCAGCAACGCAAGTATGAACGTCCACGCAGTCCCCTCGTCAAGTTGCATTTCCACCGTGTACTCATGGACGAGGTTCAGATGATTGGCGCATCCAGTGCTGCCGAAACCGTCTCCATGATCTCGCGAGGCTCTTCCATCGCAGTCTCGGGCACTCCAGTCAAAAAGATGGAGGATTTCAGGTCTTGCTTTCGCTTCCTCCGCGTACCAGGCTACCTGGCGACATCGTCAGAGTGGCAGGCCATCATGCATCCTCTGCTCGCTCCTGCGCTTGTGCGCGTGCTGCGAACCATCGGTACGCGTCACACCAAAGCACAGGTTGCTTCCGAGATGTCATTGCCCATGCAGACCCGCGCAGTCATCCCCATCGACTTTACTTCGATCGAGGCCGCCTTCTATGCCGATGTCTGGAAAGACGCCCTAGCCGACACGGCCTATACACCAGAGGGCGATCTGCAGACGCCCAATCTACAGATCGACATTGCAAAGATGCGTCAGCACCTACTTCTTTTGCGCCAGGCTTGTACGCATCCACAGGTAGCTGTCCAGTTCCGCAGCAACGTCGTCGGAGCCAAGAATCTCCGAAGTATCGACGAGGTGCTCGAACTCATGATTGACTCTACTGGTACAGAGCTTCACAGTAGCAAGACACATTGGTTCGATCGACGCATTCATCGCAATATCCTCGCCTTGTACCGGCGTGACGAAGATCAGCGCGTCTTGGCGGCTTCACAGCTGGGCGACATTGAACAGGAGATCAACAAAGAAGTCTTGGCTCTGGAACAAGAGATCCGCGAAGCCGCAACGATCGGACCTCTGTATCGCTTTACGGATCATGAGCTCGAATTGGAGAAGAAGGCTGAAGCCCGCGGGCGACGTCTCGACGTCATGGGCAACTCGGACGACAGGCAGCACGAGAATGAGGATCTGGCGCTGGAAGATCTCGTTGGAGATCCTGAGGCGTACCTCGTTCTCTTGGAGAAGCGCAAAGCCAGAGCCAACCACGTCACACAGCTCAAGGCGCTGCTGCGTAACTTGCTCATGAAACTGCATCGTCTCTTGCAGTTCCTCGGCAATCTGTATTATCAACGTGGAGAGTTCGTAGACGAGCAAGAGAGAGCTGCTCGGCCACATGTCGTCGATCCAACCAAGCCGATCGAGGTCCCCAAGGACGACTCGAAGATCAAGGCCGAAGGCGAAAGCGAAGCCGACGTCGGCCCCCTTGCCGATCAGAATCCTACCGCATCAGATGCTGCGCCAAACTCTTCATTACAAAAGGGTAACGACACGGATGAGAAGAGCGATGCGGAAGCGGTCCTTGATACGAAAGTGGCAATGAGCCCCGAGCGACAAGTTCTCAAGGATCAGGAGGACGCCGCCTATGCCAAGGCCGAAAAGGTCCGGCAAAGACTCCTCTCCGAAGCTGGCGAAAAGGTGCAAGCAGCAATTTCGAGACTCAATCGCGCCCAAGTGCAGATGGATGCCAAATCGATTCGAGCATCTAAAGCTTTGTTCGAACTCGGCGGCGGCATTCTCACCAACTATTCCTATGAGCGACTTGCAGAGGATGCAGAGCTGCTCAACGAGCATGCCAAGGTGCTCTTCCGCTGGCGTGAGAGCATCATCACTCGTCTCGTCAGGGCGGTCAATCGCGACGTCAGCCTTGAGCGAGAAGACGACGATCAATACCAGGACAATCTCGATACACAGGCTGAAGCCGAGGTGCTTCTCGAGATGTATCGCCCGCTTCTGGCCGAACGCGAAAAGATTCTCAAGGGTGCTGTGGCCATCGGTGCCACCGACCGGCCGCAGCTCTTCAAGGAGCTGGAAGCAGCGGTCCGAGTCGCTAGACAAAACGACTTGAGAGGTATTGCCCCAGACACAGAAGCAGACCACGAGCTCGTGCGAGTGCAACAGCAGCAAGTCGCCCGCTTTAAGAAGCTCGACGAAGAGCGACACACCGTTTCCTTGTCAGATCCCTCGCGGTCGGTTCACAGTGTTGCCGAAGAACTGAAAGGGTTGCGCGACAACTCATTTGGCGAGGAGGAGGCAGCTCTTGCAAAGCAGGCACACCTAGAGGCGAGGCGCATTATCAGTGAGCAGACCAAGCACCTCGACAAGCTCAGAACCGAAGAGAAGCTGCTGCTCACGTCGCTCTTCAACGCGCGAAGTCAATACTTCAAAGAGATCCAGGTCCTCTCCGACACCGTCCGAGATCCTATTTTCATGAATCTCGAAAGGAGTATCCAGGCTACGAAAAAGGAAGAGCTCGACATCGTCTCCAAGGTGGACGAGCTTGAGAGACGATTGCGCTACCTCTTGCACCTACAGATGGTCCAGTCGGCTGATCAGCTCGATGACGAGGCCAAGACTTGCAACATTTGCACCGATCCGATCGAGATCGGCATCTTGACCAACAAGTGCGGACATGTATGCTGCGAGAGTTGCTGGAAGGAGTGGCAGTCTCAAGGCCATCGCACATGTGTCTTGTGTCAGACTCGAGTCCTTCCCAACGAGGTGCATCGCATCATCTATTCAAGCAGCAAGACATCCGCTCAAGATGGAAAGGTTGCATCAGCAGCACAGGGCCGCGACGCTTCGCAGACAACGCCATCCAACACCAAAAGTGGAGACCCGCTGGCAGTGCGATACCACGAGCTCGATGACTCGCTGCGATCTGCTCTGAACGGTTTGGCCACGCATGGACGATTTGGCTCCAAGATCGACCACGTTACCAAGCATGTGCGACACATCATCAACAGGACGGGTGAGAAGTCGCTGATCTTCTCGTCATTCGGACGAGGCTTAGACGTTGTGGCACAGTCTCTGACAGCCAATGGCATCCGCTTTGTGCGATTGACCGGAGCGGGCAAGTCGGGCAGTGAAGCTGCCAAGATCTTCCGCAGCGATCCTAGCATCCACGTGATGCTGCTGCACTCTGAAGCACAGAGCTCGGGTCTCAACCTGTTGGCTGCCTCGCACATCCATATTCTTGAGCCGTTGCTGAACACGAGCTTGGAGCTGCAGGCGATCGGCCGTGTACACCGCATCGGGCAAACCAAGGAAACCAACATCTGGTGTTACTACGTCAAGGATACGGTCGAAGAGAGAATTCTGGCGCTACAAGCTTACAAGGGCCAGAGTCTGTACCTCAAAGGTCGTCACACGAGCTTGTGTGACGGATCCACTACGTTGGAATCATCCTCTGCGTCTTCTTCCAAGGTCTCGGCAGCAGCACACTCGCTCCAAGACGCCCAGAAGTGGTCCGCATTTGGGAAAGGTCAGAGTGCAGGATCGAAGGGCGCGATGCGCGGCGATGTGACGAGCAACGGCACCGAGCTGTTGGCGTGCTTCTTTGCTCGCTACCTGCCGCTGCTTGGCAAATCGCCTGCCAGCTCGTCAGAAAGTACACGCAGCAGTGGCACCGATGCGAACATGGATAGGCAGGCGAATCCTGTGGCCAGTGACAGTGGCAGTGGCGGTGGTGCCGAGCTAGATGAGCTCACAAGCCTGCGAAGGGCACGATTGGCTGCATTGGAGCAGCGTCAGTCGAACAGTTTGTTGTAACTCTCATACAAGCTTTTACTTATACCATTGGATAATATCGAACCATGTCGTGGTCTAGCCCCACCGACCACCGTCTCTAATCTCGAAGTGATCTTGAAAAAAGGTATCCGGTCCAGTTGAGGCTCGGACCGTGCTTGTCTTTGACTTCGAATGGTCCTACTGGTTCGAAGCCTAGCCTTTGGTAATATCTGTATCGTCGCCGAACGGTGCACAGAAGAGCAAGTCAGCAAATTGGAAGCCTCCCCCAGACAAGCAACTTTGTTTCTGAGACTCACTTGATCAGCCCATCATTGTTTCCACGCCAGCAATCTCCGTAGAACACGCTCTTACCTCTTGCCTTACCCTCGTTGATACCAAAGGCAACAAGCTGGCTCGCCGCACCTTTGGCAAGATCCCCGGTCCGCCTATCAGCGATGAGATAGTTGAGATACAGATAATTCGTTGCCTCCTTCAACTCGTTTCGCGCCAACTCGTCCGGAACATAGTTTGGGAAGCTCGTGGAAAGGCCCTGAGCTGCAACCCTCCTCCACTTTGCTTGTTCCGTTTGGACTTCGTACAGCGCCAGATGCTGCCAGCTCTGGCCATCACTCGGAGGTGTATCTTGGGAGGTGGAGTTGAGATCGTAGCTCTTTCGCACGTAATCGTCAAACGACTGTCGCACTTTGGGCTTCTCGGAGAAAAGCACGGTCCCCCACTGCGCTTCAGATCCTATGGAGGCTAGATAGGGCAGAGCCGAATCGAAGGCGTGGATGACAAAGTCGACGTCGCTTTCTTCTGGGTTGGCTACGTTGAGCTCGCTGAGGGTTTGGAATGAACCTGAGCCTGAGCCTGAGGGAGAGGCTGATGGTTGGGCTGTGCGGATTCGGGCGCGGTTGTCTGGTGTGTATGTGATCATCTTTATAAGCTGTCGTTGCGCTATATGAGACCAGACGAGAGAAGGAAGGAGGGAGGGTGGATGAAGTATGCCTCAAGAAGTAAGAATCGAGGAGATCTCTCGGGGTCTAAATCGGACTCCCCAAAACCGCGTGGCTCTTTTTTATGCAACTCTCCCGGCGGACAACTTTTGTGCGCTTTGTTTTGGACTTTTTTTCCATTTCTTGATCGATTGCGACTTGACCACCCTCCTTCATCTCGACATACACAACCCACCCAGCTCTCGTAAGATGGATCTGCATACGGCGGCGGGGCCATCCCGTCCATTAGAACCGGTCACTCCACAGCCGGCAAGGCGAAGCACAGACTGGTCTTCAGCTGTAGCCACCCCCACATTGACACACAAGACCTCGATGCTCAGCGCAACCGACACTTTTGCATCCGCAACCGATGGTGAAGGCTATTACACCGATGCTGGAGCCAGCGCCTATCATACCGATGATGCTAGGAGCCAATTTGAGAGCGTTCCGCATACGATCAATGCGCATGGGTTGCAGGGGGAACGTGGGGGGATGCTGTCCAGGTCTTCTTCGAGTAGGACGGTGCAACGTGATGCTTCTGCATCGATCTCGCAGCCTGAACCTCTAGCAACAGCAACTGAGGCTCGTGCACCACCTCAGATGGCGCTGAATTCTCCGAGGCCAATAACATCTGAGGCTACTACTTCGACCACCACCTCCAACACCAACAACCTCGATCCCTCCACCGAAGAAGCAGGCAACCAAATCGAACCCAACCATCTACCTCTCATCCCTACCCATCACAAACTCCTTCGCCACTGTTCCATCCTCGGTTTGCTCGCCTTTGCCGCCATCTGGGGCACTTTGGCACGTGAAGGTTTCGTCGCACTCAACACCTACGATGGCCAGAGCGTATTCCCTCTCGTCTGGGCCCAAGCGGTCGGATGTCTCATCATGGGTCTTGCCATCGGAGCTGCGAATCGACGGGCGATCGAAGGTCGTTATCCGCCTGCCTATATCATGATCACTACTGGATTTTGTGGGAGTGTAACGACGTTTTCGAAATGGATGCTGGACGTGTTTAGGGCGTTTGGAAATCAGGAGCATTGGCATCGACATGGATTGCATAATGTGATGGATGCACTGACGCAGACGGGCGTAACTCTGGGGATGGCGATCGTGAGTGTTGCTGCTGGTGTGGCGCTGTCAGAGGTGATCAATGTTGAATCGCTGATTGGCGCTGTTCGATCAGGCATCCACTCGAGCTCGCATCTGCCTCGCTCTGGCGACACACAAAACGAAAAGAACATCAACCCAAAAGAACCAGGTCAAACCCTCCTCCTCGATACATCAATGTTCCTCCTCGGTCTTCTGTTCTGGATCGCATCTGCCCTTCTTTGCGGTCTCTATCCCCCCTTCCGACGCGTCACATTTGGCCTCATCCTGGCACCCCCAGGAGCAATCCTGCGCTGGTATCTCTCACGGTACAACACGCATCCGCTTTCCAAACGCTATTCCCTACCCCTCGGCACACTGGCAGCCAACCTGTTGGGAACGGCGATCATCTGTGCCGCTTTTACCGCTTCTCGCGCCGGGTCAAGGCCAAGGTCGTTCGCAGGAGGTTTGACGGGATGTCAAGCATTGCAAGGGTTCGAGGATGGATTCTGTGGATGTTTGTCTACGGTCAGCACGTTTGCGGTTGAACTCAGAACGATCAAGCCGAGGAGAAAAGCAATTAGATATGCGGTGGTGAGCTGGTTGGTGGGAGTACTGATCTGCGTGCTGTTGGTAGGCGCGCCTTGGTGGTCGGATGGGATGGATGGGAGATGTCTTGGTTACACTTCCTGATACACTTGAGAAGGATTCGTAGTCGTGGATAGATAACCCCTGCTTTACACATTTGTCAATCACACCATCAACTCGCTTGCGACGCAATCACTCGTGTATGAAATGTCATGTACACTATCTACAGTCCAGACGACAGATACAGATGCCTGTCGGGTGAATTTGCTTCAAGCCTTGGTTGGAGGAGAGGAGACCCTTTTAGCCAATCCGGACTTTTCATAGATCGCATCAACGGTCTTCATGATGATGACTGATTCTTCGTTCTGCACCCATACGGGGACCCTTGTGTGTGCTGTGTCCCTGTCTTCGTTGATCATGTTGATCGGGCTGACCTCAGTTGCGGGTGTACCCTGCTGAACGGCTTTCACGCCCAGCACGAAGGCCTCTAGCTGCCATCTGTATGTCGACCACCAAACTTCACCCGTCCCTTTAGGCCAGTGACCGTCCTTGGCGGCTCTCCTCATCTGATCCGTACCCGAAGTATCGCCAGGAACGTAAGCCTTGTACGTCTTGACCGTTCCCTCAGCTACATTGGCAGCAGCGGCAGATTTACCGCGGTAAGTGGCTTTGATCGAATGCCACAGGAAAGGTCCGACGTAGTTTTGGAGTTCTACCGTGGATCTATCCTTGAAAGTGGCT
Source organism: Ustilago trichophora (assembly GCA_900323505.1). Classification (NCBI taxonomy): domain Eukaryota; kingdom Fungi; phylum Basidiomycota; class Ustilaginomycetes; order Ustilaginales; family Ustilaginaceae; genus Ustilago; species Ustilago trichophora. Next base: position 2,071,032 of record OOIN01000003.1, on the reverse strand, counting down.
TTGAGGGTGGGGGCGAGACGAGAGATGTTGGGTACGCGCCAGTTGAGGAAAGGGATGGTGAAGAGGGATCGGGAGAGGGAAGTTTCGATCTTGCACGGAAGCTTTGCAGGGCGTGCGGTAGGGATGAGTACGGTTGCTTCCATGGAAGCGTCGATTGCAGGATCTCCTTTGTCGTTGAGGTGTGCCTTGGAGGATGTGTCTTGAGGGTAGAAATGGGTTGGACGCGCTTCGCGAACTTCGATGCCATCTTCCCAGTTGGCACGTTGCCATGTGCCGGCAGCTGCTCGCATGGTGTACAGGACCGCACTGGTAGGGTATACTCCCGCGTCCATCAACGATCCACCGGCGAGCTTCCAATCGAACCGAATATCGTCGTCCTTGATCACTCCCGAGGGAGCCAACAGATACGCCGAGACCTCCATCATCGGGTTTTGAGCCGACATAAAGTCATGCAGTCTATAGGCAAACTCGTGCAGAGCTGGGTGGAATCGATAGTGGAAAGCTTCCAGCACCAGTACATTGGCCTCCTTTGCCGCCTCAAACACCTTTTTCGTATCGGCCTGGTTGGAGGTCGAAGGCTTTTCGAGAAGAACGTGCTTTTTGGCTGCGATACACTTGAGCGTCCATTCGTAGTGGAGACCGTTGGGGAGCGGGTTGTATACGACATCGATACCTGGGTCGTTGATAAGGTCTTCGTAGGAGTCGAATACATGAGGGATGTTGTGTTTCTTGGCAAAGGCGGTGGCTTTGGCCTTGGAGCGAGCGGCTACAGCCGAGACAATGACGTCCGGGTGTGTCTTGGCGGGGATGATGACGGCAGCGGGAGCAATGTTGGCCGCACCGAGGATGCCCATCCTCAAGGGTGCAGAGGAACCATCGGTAGCGGTGCGCTTAGCAACAGAGGATGGGTGGAAAGAGGTGTAAATGTTGGACGCTCGGTTGTAGAGGTCCTTGATTGCCGTTGCCATCTTTGAAGGGCGTTCGTGTTTCGATTCGAGTCGAAAACGACCAAAGAGTCGGGGGGGATAGCGATGTGGTTGTTGACAAAGATGGGCATCAAAGTCGTCCTTGGAGGTATATATCGAGATACGACGGAGAAGAGCGAGCTGACGAGAAGCGTGAGAACCCAAATCTTCCTGATCTGTTCACTGTTCTTCAACGTGGACACACCTCCAAAAAAGCGCAGCAACTCGCAGCTTGGACCCTTACCCGAGGTTCAACTGCAAAGTTGAAACTCGCCGTCTTGTACCACGCACGAGCCAATCTCCTTGTATAACTTTTCCACCCGCATTCCCAGTCCCACCTCTACTCTACTACCTCTTCACTACAGCCTATCGCAAGCCACATTGAGTACGATGACTGAACTTCGCCCTCAAATGTGTGTCTGTGTCCAATGCGCCAATTGGGAGGGGGCAGTGATCTCGAGAAGAAAGCCAATTTTAGCTCCAAAATGGTTGAATGGGCGACTGCATAGCCGAGGACGGATGCAGCTCAGCCTTTTTGCTTAAGTTGATTGTGCACGTTTCTACCTTGACATCAGAATCATCCCCGGAATCTCGCTGTGATTGGTACACCTTCCGACGGTGGGGAGCGGAATCATGACTTCCGTATCCTGACAGAGATCGAGACAAGATCTATGATGTCAGTGCGGCGGCATCAGAGTGTTAGGTGTCTGCAACTTACATTTTGGGGAAAAATGGGCATTCCGCCCACTCGCCCGCCTTGACAAGGCGAGGCAAGCTCTCTGTCCTCACGCATCGTCGATGACGGTCGCACTGCTTGACATTCGCATAGGCAGCTGTGGTGGTCATAATGAGCGTTGGTGAGAAGAGGCGTGAGAGATGTGTCCCATCGGCCTTGTGATTGGCTGCTGACACACCACATCGACCTCAACTCTGCCTGCCTTGCTCCAAGCCTGTGAGTGAAAACAGGGGTTGGGCAAGTAAAACGATCGATGCTCGGCGGCGGATCTCATTTGGGCCCTGTGACACCACCCACTTTTCTTCAGACTGCTCAGCGGATTGATACGTAGTCAGGCTTGAGTGGTGTACTGGCAGACGGCTTGTATACTTCATGTGGCTTTGTCTCAAAAGTGGTGGGTCAAGAGCACGGTGTGGGAGCAGGGGCAGCACAGACATTGCATACTCGCTGCAGATGAAGTCTGCTATGGACCCACCGGTCTCACATCAACACACACTGTATATAAGCTGCGAATCCTCTCGCAACCGATCTCTTTAACCCCTTTTCTCGAGTCGTCTCGCACCATATCCAACTCTCACCCTGATCCCAATCTTCATCCTCGACCGTCTGCTCCGTCAACGTCAACATGAAGAGGACGTTCACCATTACCTTTGTGATCACGCTCGGCTCACTCTTGGCCTCTTGCATCGACCGCGTCTCTGCAGATGTCGCAGCAGCTATAGGTGCGCCCGACTTCAAGGTCTCGGAACATCCCGTCGCCAGCACTTTTTACTGGTTCTCTTCGGTCGAACTCGGTGTATGCTTCGGTCCCGAGGCACGAGCGGGCAGCATCAAGGGAGCCATCCACTGCACGCATCAGGGCAACTACGATATCGACAACAATACATGGACCTTACCCCAGACCTGTGTGGCTCTCAAGCCTATCGGTGGACCTCTCTCAACCGCAATCCGCGAATCTTGCACCAACGCAAAGGGTGTTTTCAACGTTATCACCCCCGCAGCTGCCAATTCCGACGGTAGTCAGGCTTACAATGCGATCAAGCCTCCAGGTGAAGGTGGTGATGCTGGTTCTGGCGGTGATGGAGATGGCAAGAAAAAGGAGGATGGAGGAATTTTGAGTAGCATGACCAGCTTGTTCAACATCTGACGCTGCATCCCTCTCCTTGTCAAACCTCTTTCGTTTCTGCTTCGCTTTCTTCCTGCTCGTCCGACTTTGTCATACCGACCGACCACAAACCGTCTCTCTAGATCGCTACTTTGTTTGTCATACCATTCCGCTTCATCCCAAACCCAGTTCATGTTAGAGCGTTACTCCTTGAAATATCGTACGAAAATTTACATCTTAGCTTTGCCGCGTGTTTCTTCATTCTTCTCTTTGCAGCGTGAAAACGAAAAAGATGCGGCTGTCCTTTCAGCTTCGACTCTTTCTCCAGACCAACACAAAACACTTTCTTGCAATCCTTCCTCGCTCGCTCGCTCTTTCGCTCGCTTCTCCGACCCAGAGTATCCAGCATTGTGCTACTGCAGTGTGCCTCTTCCTTGATGCCATCCTGCCGATATCTCCGCTGTTCGGAGTGCGGGGTAAAGTCTCGTATCTGTGTGTGTGCGGATTGGATTGCCAATGGATCCGGATGATCTTGTCCCACGTTTTCTTCCACACAAAGATTTGCTTACATTGCATATTGGGAAAGGGGATTCGGCAGCTTGATCCGAGCGCATCTTGCTTGACTTCTTCAGATGGCGATCTGCACAGGCTTGGCAGACAGAAGCAGCAAAGAGGGGAAAACAAAAGGGCTGGAGAAGGCGGAGTTGCGCCTCGCCAACACGGTTTTCAAGCGCGGACTTGTTACAGTACTTCAACATTGCTTTCCCCACACTTTTGTTTTTGGGTCGTCTGTACACTGCAGAGTATAGAGAGACCGGCGAAAGGCAGATATGGATGGATACCTTCCTGGCCGTATTTTCGCAGCTCAGTCTGGGGTAATTCAAACCGAGAAGCCAGATTTTGTATTGGATGGATTTCACATTCCAAATGCGTCGGCTACTGGATCTCGCTTTCTCTTTGTGCCACCCTCCTTCGTCCTTCGTCCTCCACAGCAAAGACCCTTGTATAGCTATAGCTATTGTGGTTGGGTCATGGTGCGTGGCCTGCTTTCTCTGCTGCCGCTTAACTCGCTGCTGCGCGCATCGGCCACCAAGCCGCGTAGCAGTCATGTAGTCCCTCACTTCAATGTTGGTCCCAAACCGGCCTTCAATCCAGCCGGCTTTACCGTTGGCTCCCTCTCTCACGCAGGCTCCAGCTTGCTCAATGTGCTCGCTAGTTGGAACCGTGCTCCTCCTCCTCCTCTTACTCCTCCCCAAGTCCAAGAGAAGACTGTGAACATTCTTTTATAAAGACCTTCCTCATCCTCGACCTTGGCCGTCATCCTCGATTTCTTCTCATCATCATCTCCTCCCCCCTTTTCCTCCTCTCCTTTCTCGTTGCAAATCACTCTATCAAAATGGCCGCTCGCAAAGCTTACGTCGTCGGTGTCGGCATGACCGCCTTCACCAAGCCCGCCGACCGTGATTACCCCATCCTTGGTCTCGAGGCTGCCGTCAAGGCCCTCATCGATTCCGGCCTCACCTACGACGATGTCGAGTACGCCGCTGCCGGTTACGTCTACGGCGACTCTACCTGCGGTCAGCGTGTTCTCTACCAGCTCGGTATGACTGGTATCCCCATCGTCAACGTCAACAACAACTGCTCTACCGGTTCCAGTGCCTTCAACCTTGCTGCCAACGCCGTTCTCGCCGGTCAGGCCGAGTGTGCCCTTGCCGTCGGTTTCGAAAAGATGGCTCCCGGTTCGCTCAGCTCCGCCTTCACCGACCGTGCCGCTCCCATGGAGGGAACCATGTCGCAGCTCTTCGAGATCGAGGGCGACAAGGAGTACGAGACCGAGGACTTTGGCCCCTTCGCCGCCCGTATCTTTGGCGCTGCCGGTCTCGAGTACTGTGAAAAGTACGGTGCCACTTGGGACCACATTGCCGAGATTGCCGCCAAAAACCACCGTCACTCGGCCAAGAACCCTTACGCCCAGTTCCGCGCCACCCCGGACAAGGACCAGGTGCTCAAGGCTCGCAAGATCACTCGTGAGGTCACCTTGCCCATGTGCTCCCCCACTTCCGACGGTGGTGCTGCCGCCATCGTTGCCTCGGAGGCTTTCGTCAAGAAGCACGGTCTTGAGGACCGAGCCATCGAGCTCGCAGGTATGGGTGTCGCCACCGACTCGATTCGTCTCTACGAGGACCGTTCGCGTATCGAGCTTGCCGGTGCCGACATGTCGCGTCGTGCCGCCAAGATCGCCTACCAGCAGGCTGGTATCGGACCCAACGATGTCCAGGTCCTCGAGCTTCACGATTGCTTTGCCCCCAACGAGCTCGTCACCTACCCTGCGCTCGGTCTCTGTGCCGAGGGTGAGGCACACAAGCTCGTCGAGCAGAAGCTCAACACCTACAACGACGCCGGTAAAGGTTGGGTCGTCAACCCTTCCGGTGGTCTCGAGTCCAAAGGTCACCCTCTCGGTGCCACCGGTCTCGGTATGATCAAGTACATGGTCGACCAGCTTCGTGGCGACGCCGGTGCCCTTCAGGTCAAGAACGTCCAGCACGCCCTCACCCACAACATTGGTCTCGGTGGATCCTGTGTCGTCACCATCCTTCGTCGTCCCTCGTTCTACAAGGCCGGCGCTACCAACTCGGCCAAGCGATTCGGCTACAACGCAGGTGACAACGTCAAGAGCATCACCGAGGATGACCTCAACAAGGTCAAGAGCAAGCAGTTCTCCGACTACCTCCCCGCTGATCTTTAAAAAAGCATCCCGCGGCAGGAACGTGTGGTGGAAACCTTTTGAACCTCATCCACACACCCACCCACACCCACTCTTTTAAGTTGGTCCGCTCCTTCCGTACTAAAAGCAGTTCGGCTTTCGGAATCCGCGGAATGAACTCTTTTCTTTTTTTGATCATCAATCCCACCTTTGTAGGTGTGCGTGTGGTCGTCGCTGCTGCTGCTGCTTGAACGACGGCATCCTTCATCTGCATTCGTTGCGTGCTTTTGTACATATATTTCCTATGCCTTGGTCCTTTTTATAATTGATGTCATTCGCTATGCTTATTGTAATGTGCGTATTGTGGTGTTGCGTGGAACAGATGTTGTCATCGCATCCCAGAGTTGCGAGCCAAGCCCAAGCGGGCGGAGAATTTCTCGGCGTCGACATGGCATGCATACACCAACCGCCACCGCCAACGTTTCATAATCCACCCGTCCGCCTCTCATTGTCTCCGGTCTCGACTTCATAAGACCAAGATTCGAGGCAAGATGCAGCACGTGCTCTTGGCTCCAATGCTTTGTGTGCTCAACCTTTCCAGCAGTCTAGACCGGTCCGGTGCCACCTCTGCCGCACACGAGCGCAGCCAGACGGTGGATCTTCGGAGAACGTGATGAACAAAGTGATTGTTGTAGCTCACGCACGTTCTGTATTCCCCCCACTCTTAGGAAGAAGAACGTTGGGGCCAAGAAAATAAGGCCCGCTTGACGGAACGATGGCCAAAGGAAACCTGTCGTCGTATGTGGCTGGTGCATGATACTCTCAGCTTACTGTAAGTTGCTATGCAGGTGTCATCATTGAGCCTAGCGATGATGCACGATCCTCTGTACCTTGCTTGAGTTCCACGAACACACACACACTCATGCACACAAATCTATTATAATCCCTCCCTCGGAACGGATCGCCTGGAACCACTTCCGACGCTATCTTCTCTTTCTCTCTCATCCTTTCTCATTAACGCAAACGCACACCCGTTACGAAGCTTCACGTCCATCGCACAACATATCTGTGTCATCACGACAACGCACCGCATCACTTCCCGCAGAGCATATCTCTTCCGCTTCAACGAGCCGGCAACCTCGTCTCTCTGGACGGCGTTTGAAAGCTTAAACTTTTCTCTTCCATTGCGCCGATACATCCTCATCTCCAAACGATCGATAACAGAAAAGTCGCCGTGTTTTTCTACACCCTTCCACGGCAGATACCCACTCACCTCTTTACGATCTGATGCAAGTGTAAGAACGTGCTTGGAGACATCACGTCGCTCGACAACGGCTTGGTACAGGAACTTCCCACCGCTCGTCTAGATCCATATAAGGTGTGCGCCGCCGGATCACTTTTTTTTGTATCTGGCGGTTGTCTCGTCAGCGTCACCACACATCAAGTTCCAGATTCGAGTCAACTTCCGCCATCCCGAAATCAACATTTGGTCGTGCAGAAGGCGCGTCACAGAGAGCACGTCTTCGCAAACCCAAGTAACAAGGTGTCTCACGCCATCCAGCTGCCGCTTCATCAGCCAGCTTCTTTTCACGAACATCACTCAAAGACTTCTTCCAGCACCGCCTTGTACATCACCATTGCGCAAAGTGTCGAGCTACAAAAGCCGCTGCATTCGGACTCTTCGCCTTGCCCGACATCTTCCAGCTCGCATCCTACACCAACTACCAACACCACCCATCTCTCCCTGTCTCTCTCTCTTCGCCAGGCAGAAGAAGTAGACGAAGATGAGATGCGCAAGCAGCCTCCGGATCCTGCTTCTCACAATGCATCTTTTCACCTGGCTACTCACCTCCAGCGCCTTACCAGTACCGTCAGACCTCAGTCCGTTTGAAACTCTGTCTCGCTCGGATCCGTTTGAGAGACTTACGCATTCGCTTTCGTCGAAGGAGCTCAGGAATGCGGTGAAAAAGGCACCTGAACGGCTGCGATTGGGGCAGAACGATTTCCTGTATTCTGGGTTGAAGCGGAAATCGGTAGCGGGAGCATATGGTACCAGTGCGGCTGTGGCGCTTGGTGGAGTAGCGATCACGTATCAGGGGATGAATTTGCGTACTAAGAATAGGGATGCGGAAACGAAGAAGGCCAGTAAGTACGAGAAAGGATCTGTCGATATGTGTAGTTCGGATGCTGATGATTGGATTTTGTCTTGGTGTGAACACAGAGGATGCCCAGATGAAAAAGGCAATCTGTGCAGCGCTCAAGGGGGAAAGAGAGCATTCGAGTCGAGCACGACCAGATGCACAAGATAGCAACTATTCACCTTCATCAACCGAACGTTCCAGATGGGACTCTGGCGGAGAAGCACAGCAATACGCCTACCCACCCTCCCGAACAACGGTAGAATGGGACAAGAGAGCACTCAGCGATGCGACACTAAACACGATCGAAGATTACAACAAGATCATCGGTGCCACTGAAGCCATTGCATCGGGAAGCATTGCCATGACCTCTGCGTAAGTGTGTCCAACCTTGAAACCGTGGCACCTCGGTTGTAGTGTTGTTCTCTCTCGAAAAGAAGGCTGACGGGGAAAACCTTTCCTCTGTGTGCATGCAACAGAAACCAGTCGAATCAGCGTAGCCTCGAAGCCTCGAGCAACTTTTATTGCGACAGTTGACCGCGAGACTAGCTTGACTTGGAGTTCAGAATCGTGCAACTTTTTTGGAAGATCTGGTTTGTTCATCAAGCTCATGAAAAGAGTATAGTGATACTGTGGGTCATGGTGTCTCGGGGCAACCTTTGTGCTGTTGGACTGTGCGTTGAGCTGTTGAGCTTGGTGGCCGATGGAGAGGAGGCTTGCAGATAGATGCTTCGAAGAAGCAAGGTGGCGCGAGCGCCAGAGCTCTACAGCAGTCTAGAAAGCTCTTCACGGTCACATCCTTTTGAGCAGCTTCTAAACCTCACTTGTGCCTCTAGTTGGGGTCAAAAGCGATAGCCTAGTCCATTCGTCTGGTTCATCGAGAGAAGAGGAGCTCAAAAAGATTGGGAAAAACAAAAGCCAAAAGAGGAAAAATAAAATAAAATAAAAAAACAAAGCTCAAAAACAAGGCTCTTATTCAACCCCCGCAAAACGAGATCTCGGCTTCCCCGCATTCAATGCACCTCGCCAACGCGCAACTTTTGCCAACCCGATCGAGACCCAAACCAGCAAAGATAGACCTCACAAGACGAACTGTAGAGACTCGAGGCGAGGGAGTCACTCGATTGTGGCGGTGCCGCTTGTGCTTTTATCCTTGAGTGTTGTTTCTAGAACAAGAATGCGGGGAAGCTTTTCTGTGGTGGAAAAAGGTCATGTGTCAACGCCACCTTTTTGGCCGTGACAACCGTTCGGCAGAAATTGTGCTGGGAGGACGAGGAGAAGGAGGAGGAGGGAGAGCATGAATTTAGCGTCACACGACACAAAGTCATGCTGCTTCGATTCTCTTGATGTTTCGGCTGCAAGATCGGAAGTACAACTTTTTCCCCAAATCTACGGCAGGACGAACAGGAGGAACAAAGACTTGTGCGTGCGTGGGAAAAAAAAAAAAAGGAAAGAATTGGCCGAGAATATGTATGATACGATGCGCATTTCTTGGATCTAAGCGAGACCATCACGGAGTAGTATCTTGGGCAGTTGTACATGCTTCTTGGCATGGTGTGGGGTGTGTCGTGTGCCTCAACCTCAACGCAACACAGTGCAAGCTAGAGCTCTGCATTTCAAACCAGCACGGTACATTGACCCACTCGCTTTGTCAAGATACAGAATGCGCTGCAGCTGAGTATGTACTCTCTCGCAAGTGCAAGAGTGTACAAGCATGTAAGAGGCGGGTCAGATAACCCATGAAGGAGGCAGGAGAGGGCTGGCCAAAAACTAAAAAAAAAAAATAAAAAAAAAATAAAAAAATCAGAGAACAAAATAAAGTTTGCGGTCGGAAGCGTTGCGCCATGCTGACTAGCCTGGATCCGTGCGCAAGTCTGACTGTCAGAAGGGGCATCACCGCTGCTCTTGTCGGACTTGCAGAGCTGCGATGAGTGTAATGCACCAACGGGGGAAAGGTTGCTGCCGAAGCGTCGACTTTGAGAGTTGGAGGAGATGGTCTGTGAGCTGGGTTCTTTGGTGAGGAATAGAGGCGTGGCTCGACTCGATAGGGCGCTTAGTTACGGTCGGCTCAGCCAGCTCTCAAAAGCATAAAAAGCAAGTCCCTCCCCTCAGAGGTCATCATTATCTCGTTCTCCACACTCCAGCTCCTTGCCTCGTCTCTATCGACCCTGATCACATCCAAACAGACCAAAGCCTTTACAACAACCTCAAAATGGCTCCCGCTGCAACCACCTCCCGCTCTCCATCCACCCAAGACCCACGCGAGCAACAGCTCGAGATCAAGGGTCAAAACCGAGTCGCCATCTTTGACAAGCAAGGTGGTCCCGTTTCCATCAAAGACCTCCCCATCCAACAGAACCTCAAGCGCGGTGAAGCCCTCGTTCGAGTCATCTACTCCGGCGTCTGCCATACCGATCTGCATGCCATGCTCGGTGATTGGCCTCTGGACAACAAGCTTCCCCTTGTGGGCGGGCACGAAGGAGCAGGTGTCGTCGTGGCTCTCGGCGAAGGTGCTGATCAGTTTGTCAAAGTGGGAGATAGGGTGGGGATCAAGTGGATCGCCACGTCTTGCTTGAACTGTTCGTTCTGTAGGACGGGAGCTGAGCCGAACTGCCCGCATGCGCAGTGCTCGGGTTTCAGTGTCGATGGTAGTTTTCAAAAGTATGCGGTGTCGTATGCAAACCATCTGAGTATCATTCCGGATGGTCTGCCGTTGGATCAGGCCGCTCCGATTCTGTGTGCCGGTGTGACAGTGTACAAGGCGCTGAAGGAGGCTCAGCTGACTCCCGGTCAGTTCGTTGCTATTCCTGGAGCCGGTGGAGGACTAGGCCACTTGGCTGTCCAGTACGCCGTATCAGCCGGATACCGAGTCATTGCCATCGATACCGGCTCTGACAAGAAACAGCTCTGCGAATCTCTCGGCGCCGAAAAATTCATCGACTTCAAAACCACCAAGAACCTCGTCGACGATATCAAAGCCGCAACCCCTGACGGCTTCGGCCCTCAAGCAGCCGTCGTAGCCGCTAGCGGCGCTGCAGCCTACGAACAGGCTCTGGACTACATTCGCCCCCATGGTGTGCTCGTCGCAGTAGGCCTGCCAGGAGGCACGGACATCAAGGCCAACGTCTTTTTCACCGTCTTCCGATCGGTCAGGATCGTAGGTTCGTACGTTGGAAATCGACAGGACGCTCAAGAGGCATTGGAAATCGCTGCGGCAGGCAAAGTCAAGACTCACTTCAAGACGCTAGGTCTCAGCCAGCTGCCTCAAGTGTACGAGGATATGCAGAACGGAAAGATCGCCGGAAGGATCGTTCTCGATATCGATCAGTAGGAACATTCTCATCTCTAGTGGTTGGGAACTGGTTCTAGATTCCTATTCACAGTTGGGGCTCTTGTGATGTTCTCGTTTTTAGCAATTCAATCGTTCTTTGGATTTGAGACTGGATATAGTTGTGATGTCGGAGAGATGTGCGTAGAACGTTGGGAAGTGGAAGGATGATGATACATAAGACAATTGTCGGAGAGACAACTTTCCGAAGTTGCTTCATTTCACACTGCGCACGTCACACAGCGCGAAAATCCGACACCGAGCGCTTCGCTCTGCAACTAACTAGAGTAGAGTAAAAATCGGGACTTGTGGTTGCTTCTTTTTTTTTTTTCTTTCTTCGGCATCCTTATGTCCCCCACGCGAACACGAGGTCATGGAAGTACCATGCCATGCCACACCGGCATCTGGCTTCGTTTCTTATTCGTACAACAATTAGGACTTGTCAATAAAATCCTAAGGTCGAAACATCGCAAATCTCAAGGCTCAAAGCTTTTCGTTCTGGTACAAAGGTTCGATGCTAACGACAATGTAGTGCAAATTTATAGTACAACTGTGTGAAAAAAAGGTCTCGTTTGTAGAAAGCCCGATATACGATTGCAGTGAAATAGAGAGCTCAGGTATCAAATCAAGCCTTCTCCGTCTTCACCTTGCCCCCTTGCCTCGTAGATCGGAGATGCATCAACCAGTTGACCAGCGCCAAAGCGACACCTGCACCAGCAAAGCCCATACCCATGTAATATGCTCCCCTGTACCCTTTCAACGCATCTCTACCTCCGTCGTTGACATGCGTCTCGACCACACCTGCGAAACCGAGTCCAAGCGCGATGCTGTAGTTGACGATGGTGTTTACGATGCTGCTGGCGGTACCCTGTTGATGCGGGGGTAAAAAGTCGCTGAGAATGATGCTGGCCGCTGGGAATGACATGTCCATTCCAAACGGCATGATGCCGCTCGAGATGTAAGGTAGAGAGGGAACGCTGATGGGTGCGTTGCCGGCGATGCAGATGCCGATGCAAAATGCGAGTAGGGAAAGCAGCATGACAAAAGGCGGGCTTGTTCTGCCCAGGATCTGAGCCGAGGAAAAAGCGGCGATGACACCAGCAACTCCAGCGGGGACAAAAGTGAGCAAGGAGAAGAGTGGAGAGTATTCGCGAATCACTTGGTTGGTGAGATTGGTGAAGAATACCCAGATGCCGAAAGCTGCCCAGCCGCATGCCAAGGAGATGAGGATGAGCGAACCAGAGAGGTGGAAGACGCTCGTCGGGAGCAGAGGGTAAAGTGCCTTACCCTCGCCATAAATAAAGACAACGATGAAGATGACACCGACGATCAACAGCACGTAGACATAAATGGTGGACCAGCCAACGACGAGTGCTTGATTAAAAGCAAAGTTGAAGAGCACCAATCCAATCACGCCAGTGATGGTACCGAAGAGGTCGAGACGCTTCCAGAGTGGATCGTTGCTTTCGGCGATCTGTTGAGAAGGTGCAAGGGAGGCCGCGTCTGAGTTTGGCTCTTCCGACGCCGGCTTGTTGTCGGTGGACTTGGCGTCAAGGTTCCACGATGCGCTGACGGCACGCATCTCTTGCTCATTGGGGAGCACCCATACGCAAGCCACTGCCAGCAAGGCCGTGATGATAGCCATGACGTAGAACCCCCACCACCAACCCATGCTGCTATTGTTGCTCATGAGAGTGATGAAAAGTGCGCCGATCAAGAATCCATTCGGTGCGGTTGCGGCGAAAAACGAAAACGTCAAGTGTTTTGCATACGTCCCTGGTGCAAACACCCTACCCAGGATCGCCAGGCTGTTGGGCAACAGAACGGCACACCCGATCCCCTGCATCGCCCTGCAGACGTCGAAAAAGATGTACGACCGCGTATAGTGCGATAAACCCGAGAGCAGCGACCAAAAGGAAAGTAGACCATAGCCGATGATCACGACAGGCTTGTGACCGACAATGTCACCGATACGACCGGCGGGGAGGACGAACGTGCCGACGGTGAGGGAGAAAGCAGCGGCGAACCAAGATTGTTGTCCTTCGGCATCTGCAGAGTCGAGGACGTTAAAGGTCCGTGCGATGCTAGAGATGGGAATAATGGTTTGGGCGAGAGCGGATTGGGTGAGGAGCATGGCCATGCAGAGAAAGGTGACGGCGGCGATTTGACGGATCTTGCCCAGAGTGCCCGCACTGTAAAGGGGTTTTGAGGTGGAAGCGCGCTCGACAACGGGAGCGGCAGGGTCGGAAGCAGTCATGCTAGTGGACGATGACATTGTGGGCCCGTATGTTACGGTGTACTGCCCTTTTTGGTAAGTGGTGCAGTTTGGGGGCGATTCCTTTTATTGCAAGTCCATGGTCGAGAGTCTATATGTACTGATCGTCGCCTCGCCACTGAAGAAGAGAATGAAAGTGAGATGGAAGAAGTAGAAAAGGAGATAGCAAGGCGATAACCCAACACCTACGCTTAACTTTGTCTTGCTGACACGACGTAAAGGTGAATGGAAGCGGCTCAACTTTTCCGATGATTCTGATGCAGAGAAAAGCCAGACAAGGGTCTGGTTCTGGGAAAAACGTTAATCTCCGATGCGAGAGTCGTTGTCTCCGAGATGCGGTCCTTGCCGCTTTATCCGCCCTACACTGCTCGTGTACGCCATACAGTATTCACAGATCTGCGTCAAAAAAGGATGTTCTTCTCTTGGCGTACAAGAGGCTTCGGTAGATCCGCCCGTCTATTCGAGCATGAGCATGAGCTTGACGGTGCCGGCTTGATGGGCCTGTCTTTGTAATTCAACTTGGAAGCTAGATAGCCAAGCTGTGGTTGCACTTGTCTCAACAAAGTGCGTCATATTCTTGGCAGGCCAGTTTAGAGTCGTAGACAGTAGAGACAGAGCGTATCGATGTGTGGCTGATGTGACGCACTCGCTACCATCATCCTGATGGGATTTCACATGCCGTGATGGTGGAAAGTAAGCTCGGAACGTCGGATCGTCGGGGTCGCGCCGTCGGGACGAGCTTGGGCGTCGTTTTGCGAAACAGGCAGAGTGTTAGACCATACTTCCCTACACCGTTTCCGGAATATTCCAATTCGGCCGGCTTGACATCAAGTGGATCACTGAAAACGATGGCCGCGATTTTTTCGGACCGGCCGCATGAGGCGTAGTCAGCTGCCAGCCAGCCAACCTTGAACGACTGACAAAAGAGCTTTAACCCCACGATCGCGCTCGGCCCCAATTTGAAAGCGGAATGGTCCGAATGACCGCACCGGCTTGCTTTAGGCGCTCTCACACACAACCTCAGCTTTTTGTTTTTGTTTTTTTTTTGTTTTTGGCGTTCTGGAATTGCAGTCTCGGGAGCTTTCCGCAGGTGCAGCTCGAGTCAAGCTCCCCTCTCCCCGCGCGCCTCTCTCCGGTTAATTCTCGCGCTGTCTGCTTGCTCCCCACGCTTCTCGAGACTCTGCTGCATCTACACAAACTCACAGACGAGGATTGTCAACTCTTGTGCCCTTCGGTCGTCTTGCTTAGCTTCTTTTTCTTCCCCACCTTCTCTATACCATCATCCTGTTTGGCAGCTCAACAATCGATTTGGAAGAAACGCAACGTCACGCAACGCCGACGCAATTGACTCCTGGCATCGGCTCATCCGACACACACACAGAATGCAGCACCATTCCTCATAGCAAGAAAGCGCTTTCATCAACGAGTATCGACTTCGATACCGCATGCCCCCACACATTCGACCTGAGAAAGCGTAGGCCTTCACTGTCGCTCTCACGCAATCACATATTCCTCAAAGTCACAAAATGATGGCGTCTTCACATCGCTACAGCGGCACAGCGAGGGAGCTGCTCGCTTCGGCATCCCACTCTTCCAAGACAGCTCCCATCGCTGGCCCATCACGCCCCCGATACTCTTCCACTGCCATCGCTGCCTCACATCCTTCGACGACCAGTGTCGCCAGCAAACGACACTCTCTGGCTCAGATCCGCGATTCCACCGCCTATGTTGCGCGATATCGCACGCTCGGAGCATCCGCGCATCCCTTGCTTTCTTCGGCACCATCCAAAGCGATCAATGCGGCTGCTCCCGAGTCACAGCCTTCCTCTGGGCCCCAGGCCGGCATCAGCACCACTTTCCAGCCTAGCACCAGTAGCACCATCCTAGACACATCGGGTCCAGCCGCACATCCAGCTTCCTCTTCTGTCCGCTCTAAATCTACCAATGCATCCGATCAGTTGGACGACACCTGGGCATTCGGTGGAGGTGCCAAGAGTCAAGGTGGCCCCGTCACATCCGCGGCAGATTCTGGTGCTACATCTTCAAAGGGCAAAGCAGCGACGGCACCCATTGTCATGGGAAACGCCGGCAAAGGCGCCATCCCCAACTATGGCAAACGCAGAATGAACACCATCCATGTCTCGGGACCCTCCGGCGCATCCAACGAAGCAAAAGCAGCAGCTTCGACAGATCAGGCGCTTGCCAACCGATACGAGCACCGCTATTCCCCCTCGACGCGCAGCGAGCAGCCACTGCCCCAACACACATATTTCTCATCACCCTCTTCCTCCTTCAACGCATCGTCCTTCGTCGCACCCGGCACTCAGCCCCCTTTGGCAGGCACAACAACAGCAGGAGTTGGTCAGGGACATCCCGGAATCGGCATCGTCCGTAAAAAGTCGGCCCTTATCTTCCCCGGCCAAGGCTCCCAGTACGTCGCCATGTCCAAAGATCTCTACAAAGCCTTCCGCTCCGCACGCTCCATCTGGCATCAAGCCGAGGAAGCGCTCATGATGACTCCCGGCATCCACTCGCACCTTTTCATCCAAGGCGAACGTGCAAAGAGCCCAGAGCAACGCGAACTGTTCGAAGCCGAACTTGCAAAGACGCGGCATCTCGATTCGAAGCAGGGTCTTCTCGCAAGTGGTACCGCAGTAGCGAGGAGCCGAAGAGGATGGCTTCGCGATTTGGTATTCTCGGGGGATCAGTTGGAGTTGACCCGCGCGGAGAATGCTCAGCCAGCAATCTTGACTTGCACATTGGCGTTCTTGCAAGTGCTCCGGAAGGAGTTCTCGCTGGATCTGATTCAGGATCATGTCCAGTGGGCATCTGGTCATGGCTCAGGTGTTTATGCCGCGTTGGTAGGGTCGGGTGCCATGGATCTGCATGATGCTGTGCGATTGTTGCGACATCGTGGGCTGGTAGCTTCGCACTACACTGCCAACCACCCAGTCTTGTTTCCGGAAGGGTGCAAAAAGCCAGAGAGCATCTACGAGACGTGGGCATTCGCCAACGCTGGAAGTGGCAAAGGCGCCGATCTGCTGTATGACGAGGAAGCAGCTTCAAGCGACACGAAAGCAGCTCCCGGTTGGAAGCGCACCCAGATGTCCGGCGTCGTTGTTCGCCCAGGCAAGCTTAACGCGGTCATCAAGGAAGTCGAGCAAGTGTCACAGGACATTCGCAACGGCAAGATCCCCTCTGTGGCACGCGATGAAGTCGTCGAAGTGGCCAACATCAACAGTCAGCTTCAGATCGTTCTCTCTGGTACCCGAGTCGGCGTTTCATACTGCTGCGACCGTCTTCGATCCAAAAACTTGGGCGCTCGGGCGGTCAATCTCCCCGTCTCTGGCGCTTATCACACCAGCCTCATGCTCGAAGCATCCGACTTCCTCCGGCCCGCGGTCAAGTACATGCCTCTCTCCGATCCGGAAGGCTTCTCCCTCGTCTCCTCCAAGGACGGAAGCGTGGTCCCCAACAGCGAAGCTATCAGGGAAGATCTTGCCGGGGCATTTGCACGACCGGTCCACTGGTTGAGCTCCATCGATACTCTCCTTGCGCAAGGCGTGGAGAGGTTCATCTGCCTCGGCCCTGGACGGGCGTGCGCGCATCTGTTGAGTAAAGAGCTGGCGTATCGGGACAAGCAGAAGGAGATGAAGGGAGATACCCAGGCATCAGGGTATGAAGTGTGGAGTTTGGCCACGGTGGAAGATGTCGAGCAGCTGGCAGAGGCTCTGACAGACGTCAGTAGGAGGGAAGGAGTGATTCCTCCCCAGCCCACTTTCGATTCTGATCGTCTCACCGCCGATTGAGTTTTGCAATGGCAGGAAACAGGATAAGACTTTCAACAGAGTCTTCACGCATGGAACCCCGCATATCGACACATCTTTGTAACAGTATAACTTAACGATAACATGCATGCATTGCAACGTTGCCTCATCTATCTAACGTAATTACAGTAGTACCGACGCGGATGTAGTACCGACGCGTTCGCCGAGCTTAATTTTCAGTCTGATGGTAGTACTCGGCGTGATCGTGATCTCAGCAGTCTGTGAATCAATCCGAGTCAAACTTCAATGGTGTGTTCCTGAGATGCTATGATACATGTTGAGCTAAACAGAATCAAAGTCGGACGCGTGATGAGCTTGCTACTGGCATGATATCAAAGAAACCAAAGCCACCAAGGTCATCGTCATTGATGGCGTCGAGAGACAGTTCAGGATCGATATTGTTGGTGATATTTGGCTCTGCAGGTGTAGCAGAGATGCTTGGTGATGCCGAGAGCCCTTCGTCGCCATCATGAGGTGCTTCGTCGCCATCAGGAACTGCTTTGTCGCCATCAGGAACTGCCTCGGCCTCCTTGGCCTCCTCCACCACCTCCTCCTCTCGAGTGTTCCTACCCTTGTATGCTCCCTTTCCAACTAAGTTTTGCTCTGCCTCCGCCCTCGTGATCATCTTTGTCCGTGTTAATACCCTCTGATCACCATCCTTCCTCTTCTTGCCCCTCCTCGTCGACGTTTTGTTCCTTCGCTCCAGCTCCGATCGCAAGAGGTCAACTTCAACCCGAGAAGCTGCAAGTGCTGCTTCCGTCTGTGCGTGTGCTTGTGAAATTGAGTTACCGAGCTTTCGGGCTTCACGTGGGTCCTGTTCCTGAGCTAGTACGGCGACTGTGGTTTCGAATACAGTCCGTGAATTTGGTACAGCACGTTCCTGCAGCGGCTGTCGGTGTTGCTGTGTTCCTGACCCAGGTAGTCGGTCAAGTACCTTATTTGCACTCGGATTAAGTGTGATTCCGCTGTCGGAGAAGGCCTTCCGGGCTCGTGCCTGCGTCAGAACCTTCTCTCGTGCCTGGGCGTACATTGTTACAAACATCGGCTTGTCAACGTCGCTCACGTGGGTCGCGGCGTCCGAGATCAAACGCTTGACGGAAGCCGAGAGTGGGCCAAAGATTGACACATCCAGGGGTTGCATTACGTGGGTTGCATGAGCTGGAAGCAGGAACGGAATGATGTTCCTGTTCCAGCAAAGGTCGAGGAACGGCTCGCTGGTGTGAGACTTGTGGCCGTCGATGATGAGCAAGCGCCAAGTTGATGGCGTCGACGGCCTTGTCTCTGGCTCGAAGATGGTTTCGAGCCATTCGAGGCCGAGTGCATGTGATGTCCAGCCATTGTCGGTCTTGGCAAACCTCCAGGAACCCGGTACACCTTCCATTTGCCGCTGCTCTCCGACTGTGTGGACCCGGCCTTTGGTGATGATAAGCGGCGATAGTACCTGACCGCCGCTTCCGATGCACTCGATTATAGTTGCCGACTCACGTGTTCCTGGCTGTGCCTTGTACCGAGCTGCCGGCTCGCCGGAAGGCACAATGATCTGCTCGCTTCCGGCCTGACCAAACATGAACCCTGTTTCATCCATATTGTAAATGTTTGTGGATGCTACATTATACTCACGCATGATCTCAGCCAAACGATTGAACCATTGTTGTATTACAGTCTCAGTAGCTCCGGAAAGCCGGGCATTGTCCAGGCACCGAGACCAATGGGACCGAATTGTCGGGTGCCGAAGCAGGAACGCCTGCAGCCACGTGTGCGTGACGTCTGGAGCTTGGCGACGAGCAGGATCGGAATGGATGACATTGTTTGCATGCTCACGGAGAAGCGCCGGTGTCAGGGCAAAGCCGCTGCAGGCACGACGCCGGATGAACTCAAGCAAACCCGACTCTTTGGTTGGAGTCAGGCGTTGCTGGTTGTTCTGAGCCCGGACTTTCGGCTGACGGCCTTGCCTCCGGTGGCGCAAGCTCGCTTCTGGAACATTGTTTGCTGCTGCGGCTTGTCGGATGCTGTCATGCTGTCCATTATCGAGCTCCGAAGATGCTCGCTGCAGCCGAACCTCACGTGTGTCGCGATCAGCCGCTGATGCCGCTCGGAAGGCCACAGAGCGCTTCGAGAAAGGGCGTTGCGGCATGCTGGTGACCAGTAAAGCAGTATAATAAGGTTATATTATGGAATTGAGTTGTATTGATGGTGTATGCGATGATGATGAAGGGTTCCGGAAAGTCGGATGGTGGGTCTCATGCAAGGTTCGGACAAACACAGACGCGATCATACGGGGGTACTGACATCAGATTCGGTGGGACTCGGAAATGACTCAGCGCGTCGGTACTACATCCGCGTCGGTACTACTGTAATTACGTTATTCCATTCCTTGTTCTATTCCGCAACGATGCTGAGGCGAGAGCAAGGTAGCTCAAGCACCGATGGTCTTGTGAGGAAGCCTTTTGACCCGCAATGGCATGCCCGCTGCTGATTCGCCCGTCGCCGTCTCTACACGTGGCCTTACGATGAGCGCCTGATGCTGACGAATCGTCACCCCTGGTTCGGGGGACAACTGGAAGCGAGCCACGATCGTGATTAGGAGCACCTTCATCTCTGTCAGTGCGAATTTTGCCCCGATGCTATTCGCGTACAATCCACACAAAGAATAGCGTATCAGTTAACAAAAAATCAGCTCCAGCTCTCTCTAACAATGCAGGAGGGGTTTCTGATGCTTACCAAGACTTTGGACCGCCAACAAAGGAATAAGTTCCATAAGGGGGGACTTTGGCCTCTCCGTGAATGCTGGGTAGATCACCGAATCGTTCGGGTCTAAATTCGTCTGCGTCTGGGCCGAATAGTCGAGTATCGTAGTTGACGGTTTTGATGCCGATGGTGAGACGAGATCCCTTTTTGATCACGAGTTTCGATGTCGTTTCACCATTCGTCAAACGGACGGGATGCATCAATGGAACAACTACATCCTCCATTGCTTCCCTATCGTTCCCAGGCACCGGAGGACACAATCGCAGAGTTTCGGCAAGAATCCAATCCAAATACTTGAACTCTTCGCACCAAACATCATCGTAATCCATCACACTGGCACTTAACTCTTCCAACCCTACTCCTTTCCTCTCCTTGATCGTCTGCTTGATAATCTCCCGAAGCTTATCCTGCACTTGTGGATTCTGGGAGAGAAAGTACAACGCCCAGCTGGTGGTGACGGCCGAAGTTTCGTAGCCAGCAAACATGAAAGTTTGAATCTGTCCTGAAATCTCTTTGTCCGTCATCCTCTCGCTCATCCCTGCGGTCAAGTTGGACTTGATCAACAAGGAAAGCAAGTCTTTTTTATCACCCAAATCTTCTCCTTCCTGTAAGACGCTCGATTTGGCCTTTTTAACGATACCCATAGTGATCCGGTCCATAACCTTGTTGACATTGGCAATGCGTCGATTCGCCTCGGAAAGAGGCCAAGTTGCAGCTCGCGGATACAACAATGCACTCATCCCTAAATGGATCGCTCTTCCAAGACCAAAATCAATCGCGGCTTGATTGACAGAGTTGAACGCTGAAGAGAGTTCCGATCCATCCCGACCCTTTTCCAGTGCCAAGCAAGGATAGTTGAATCCCGCCATACCGATGATGTCGAGCATGGTACAGTCGAGATACTCTGCAAAGTCGACTTTCTGCGCTTCCTCTTCATCTTTGCTGTTGGTGAGAGACGAGGTGATTTTGGAGCACATCAGATCGGCGTATTTGCAGAATACCGGTGTAAGCCCTTTCAGATGGGCAGGGGTGAAGGCGGGGGCCATCAACTTGCGCTGTCTTCGATGCGCATCTCCGTAGCGTGTCACAATTCCGTTACCAACAATAAACTCAATGATGCTCGATCTAAGCAGATCAGATTGGAATTTGTCAATGTCGGAAAAGATGGCGTTGAGAGCGTAGGGGTCGGAGATGAAGATGGTCTCTCCACCAAAAGGTTCCGGGAAGACGAAGACGGAGGTGTTGAGGGTGCGAGCGTAGTGTTTGACGACATCGCCGGGACCGGAGATGGTGACGGGTTGAGAGGTGGTAGGGTCCAGGTAGGTGAGGCCTTTGGCTTCGACTACGCGCTGGCCGAGGATGTACGAGGCACGTTGGGGACGTGGAAGGTAGCGGTAGGGCGAGGGGAAGAGGATTGGTTTGATGGCGAGTTTGTAGGTGATGTAGAGGATGAAGAGGGTGAATGCTGCTGCAAAGGGTCGCTGTTGGATCAAGGCCAGAAGCATCTCAATAGGCTGCTCCCTGAGAAACGAGGCAGCTACCATCTTCGAAATCCACCCAGCTTGTCACTAGATAAAGAATGACGGTGGCAGGAAGGACAGAGGTGCTATCTGAAGGGAAGCACAGTACAGGGGCCAGTGCGAGGCCATGCATATGTAATCGCCGGAGCGAGCAAAAGTTCGGCTGCTGTTGTTCTCCACACAATCAGCTGCCAAAGAAGAAATTGCGCTCTGCCTCGTTTGGTTCTCAGAATTCCAATTACCGCGAAAATTGGTCCACAACCATGCTCAAGTTGTTGGCCCTTTTCAACATCGTTCCCTGAACATGTCTAAACAGGGTTGTTCGGCATACTTTCTCCTCAGTTCCTCAGAAGTTCGACTCAAATTTCATAGAGCACAAACAGCATGCGGCGAAGCGCGAAGCTAGCCAACCTGAGCTGGCTCACAAGCAAAGCAAGACGTCGAGCCGTTCGAGCTTCGAAGCGAAGCACAGACACAGCATGCGATTGTCTGGAGTGCAACCCAAGCTGCAAATGGCCTTTTCATGCCAGAGCGATGAACACCGTTGACAAGTCGGGTATATTGAGGTTGTAGGGTAAGAGTACCAACGAACAAAAAGTCAAGGTTTGATAGCCCGAACAACGTGAAGATGTTCGCCGCCGGCACGCCGCGCTAGCACCACCTGTATGGTCACGCATACGATCATATCGACACGAAGCATCAAAAGAAGGGTCAGCATACGTTCCCGTCCCTCAGTGACAACTACAGATCTTTCCCTTCCGCACATCTATACTTACCTCGGCATCGAGTCCCTGAGCTTGTAACCTCTTCACCAACCCTTGCGGATCATTTTGCTTAATCGCAACCAAATAAAACCTACCCCCTTTCGCCAGCACATCTTTGACCGCCCCTCCATCTATCAATTCATCCACCAGCTTTGTCCCCGTCTCTCCACCTGCCCAGGACCCCTCAATTCCCGCCTTACTCTGCGCCATCATTTCCTCCTCTTCCTCTGTTGGTACATAGGGCGGGTTGAAAAGCAGCACGTCCACGTTTCCATCTATCCGCGGTCGCATCCCTGACAGCAGCGAGGAGTTTAGTGCTTCGATGTGGACGTTGTTCGCCTTTCCCGTCGCAACAGTGCAGACATTGGCGTGCGGGTTGAGGTCGACTGCGAGATACGTAGAGGTCGAAGGACCAAGGATGGAAGAGAGGAAGGCAGTGACAATTCCGCTTCCCGAACCGATTTCGATGCACAGAGGGGAGCGCTGAGATAGCGAAGATGTGAGAGGAGAGACATCGGCTTCGAGAGCGTCCAGGAGGATGAAAGAGTCTTCGGCTGGCTCGTAGACTCTTCGGAAATCCGCTTTTGTCAAGTGTGATATTGAGGGTGTCGGGATCATTATGGCAAACGGCTTGGGCTCGATATTGTTGAAAGGCTGTTCACTGATACAGAGAGAGCACTCGAGTTCGTGCGAGGTGCTCGAAGGGAGGAGTTTGTGTCGATGGGAATTGATGAGGAAGGAAGTGTGGAATGTCGCCTGGCAGAAGAAGAAGCAAGGGTCCACAAGAAGCTTTTTCGCTCCAAATCGCGGCTCTCGGATTACCTTTCCGAAATCCGAGTCCCAACCATTACCTTTCGCATAGCGCATCACTTTCTCCCACTCTCGCCCTCTCACACTCAGATACCCTCACCTAACACCATATACACACACACATCAAGATGGCGTCCAAACCACAGGCAGAGGTAACCATACCAATCTTGACACGCTATGTTCACTAAGATGTAATTTCTGACCCTTCACGCCCCTTTCTGCTTCTACGATATCGTGGCTTTGCAGGTCATTCAAGAATGGGCAGACTTTGACTCGGCAGGATACAGCTTCGAGCGAGGGCGCATGGAGAAAACCGTCCAGTCTCTCTGCTTTGGAGATAACGCTGCCACGGTACCTCCACATATTGCTGCTGGCCCAAGCGCAGGTCAGAAGCTCAAGAAGGACGACGTCGAGTTTATCGTGAGCACATTCTTTCCTTCAAATGCTTTGTTGCTATAGTATAGGCGAATTGCTGACCTCTTATGCTTGCTTTGATTTTGGGGAAACTGGTAGGTGTCAGAACTGCTCGTATCGAGACAGGTCGCAGAGGCAACATTGGCCAAGCACAAGGGAGATTTGGAAAAGGCGCTAGGAGAGCTCGTTTCTGGGCCGTAGAGATTTGTCACGCCGTCAATCCAGATCACTTTGCTTCTCTTTCTTATTCAACAGCTCATTGCCAGTTCCAAAAACACAGCCCAGATTGACAACAGAACTCGCTAAGTGAAGGGTGCACTTCAGTTCGCACACAGATCTAGCCGTCGAAACCATTCGACACTCCGCCAAGTTTCACAGGCTCGAGAGAAGGGAAATGAGAGTTGATTGCAGGCTGCAGGATGACAGAGGGCAACACTGTATCGGAAAAGAGACTGTATGCGGACTAGGATGATAGATTGGGGACAATTTAGGAAAAGGTGTGTTTGCTTTCTTGCCGAGGAAGGGTGGTGTTGAGACTGGTACTGCTTCGAGATGCTGAGATCTCACGGATTTTTTCCCTTGGGTGGGTGTCCTCCACCGTTATCACCAGGTGCACCAGGATTGCAACTTGGGGGAGGATGACCATTAGGATACTGTCCACCATTGCTCGAGCCCGGATTATCATGACGGGGATCGTTTCCACCTGTAGATGGTGGACCATTGTTTGCACCTGGACTAGAAGAGTGGCCGCCCGAAATAGCACCGTTCTGACTACCATTTTCGCCCGGAGGATGTTCGGGAAAGCCGTCCTTGCAAGCTCCAGGTTCACCAGCGTACGGAGTTGGAGATCGTTTGACTTTACCTGCGGGAGCGTCGGCTTTTTTCTTCGGTGGGATTTGACCTCCGTTGTCGTTTGCGCTGCTATCGGGACTAGTGTCGCCATCACCATGATCGTCTCGACTACCGTTGTCTGGATCGTTGAACGTCTGACGGATGACAAGAGGCGTGAAGGGTTCCAAAGAGATAAGTGAGCGCTTACTTTTCATCGGTGGCTTCCTCCTGCGGGTGTTAGGAGCACCACCACTGCCACCACCAACACGATGATCGACAGGCTCACCGCCAGAGCCACCTCCAGTACCGCTGCCACCCGGACTAGGGTCGAAGACCTCAGGACCTCCGTGATTACCCCTGTCTGGACTGTCATAGACCTGACGGACGGCAAATGGTGTGCTGGGCTCCGCAGGAATCAGGGAGCGTTTGGCCTTCATAGGCGGCTTCCTTCTGCGAGTGTTAGGAGCACCACCACTGCCACCACCAACACGATGATCGACAGGCTCACCGCCAGAGCCACCTCCAGTACCGCTGCCACCTGGACTAGCGGGGCCTGACGCATGACTACCGGAGTTACCCCTGATTGGAGTCTCAAAACCCTGGCGGACGACAAGAGGTGTGACAGGATCCGAGGTGATGAGCGAACGTTTTGCCTTCACAGGCGGTTTCCTTCTGCGGCGATTAGGAGGAACGCTAGGGCCTTTGCCATTGCCACTGCCATCGCTGTTGCCAGGACCACCATCGCCGCCGCCACCGAATTGGGGAGGGCCACCAGACCCACCGCCAGGAAAAGGACCGTTGGTACAGCCAGAGCCGCTGCCGTTACCAGGGCTATCATCGCACAGTCCAGGCCTGCCGCCCGCCGCACGCTTGGTTTTTCCTACGATGACGTCTGCATTCTTCTTCAGTTTATGGGCTCCAGTGCCTGGACCGCCGGGAGGATCGTTGGTTGAAGGTCGGCCTCCCGGAACTGGCTTCCCTTGAGGTTCAGGAGCGTCGCTTCTGCCACCGAAGTTGGGTGCACCGAAGGTGGGACCGTTCTGATCAGTTCTTCCAGAGGTGCTGGCGGGTCGACGAGCGACAAGAAGTGAAAAAGGGTCCTCAGTGATCAGAGAGCGCTTGGTTTTCATAGGCGGCTTTCTTCTACGACGGTTAGGAACTCCGTAACTATGACCGCTTTCGCCAGGGGTATCACCGGGGTTGCCCGGAGGGGGAGGTGGAGGAAGTCCACCAGCGCGAGGAGTACCCGTGTAGCAACTGCTGCTAGAACCGTTGTCAGTATCGCCGCAGGCTCCAACTTTTCCTCTTGCCGCACGTTTGACCTTGTCTGCGTGTGTGTCTTTTTTCGACGGCGGGTGGTTTCCATTGTCTGAACCAGGGCTGTTGCCAGAACGATCGGGGCCATCTGGAGCGTCGCCGCCACGAAGAGGATATCCACTAAGATCAGGATTTTCTTGGCTTTCGGATGCACGTACGATCAGAGGTGCGCCAGGATCAGAAGGAATGAGAGAGCGCTTGGCATGCATAGGCGGCTTTTTCCTACGGCGATTTGGAACGCCATTACCTCGGCCTTCGCTAGGGGCACCAAAGCCAGGAGAACCACCAGATCCGCCAGGGCTGCCGGGACGGGGAGGATCGGGAAATCCGCCAGGAGGAGGAGGAGGCGCGCCCACACAGCCTGCGCTTGGTTCTCCATCGCCGTCGCTGCACGCTCCAGCTCTATCGGCTGCATGGACTGTAGCACGTTTGGCCTTGCCAGCGGGAGTGCTGGGGTTGACATTGTCGGCAGGTTTGCCAGCGGTTGCGCCAGCAGGGGTAGCAGGTGGGCCTTGAGGAGAGGTGGCTGGAGCAGCAGGCTTACCAGCGGGAGGATTGCCTCCACCCGTAGCGGAAACAGCGGCAGGCTTGCCGTTTTCGATGGATGGCGACGTCTCCTCAGGCTGGAGAGTGCCAGGAGTGTTACCAGCGGGGCCTGGGTTAGCAGCACCACTTTTGTCGCCGTACCCTTCCTTCTTTGCATTCGTACCGGTATCTTCGGCAGGATTGACTTTGCCTCCGGTGTTAGCACCTGCACCTGCGCCAGATCCTGCACCTGCTTCAGTTGTGAACGTACCTGCATTCCTCGAATCACTCATATCGCCCGAGCTATCCCCTGGAGTACTAGTCACATGCTTTCCACTGGGCACCACCACCTTATCAATCACCCAAACCCTTCCTCCTTCCGTCATCCTAGGCATCGTCGTCGTCGCCCCTCCTGAACACAGTCCCAGTGCTTCGAAGTGCAGCTCCGGCTCCGAAAACTTGATCACAATGTTGCTGTACACCTGCTCCGAGAGTGGCCAAGTGCAACCCTTGCACTCTTGGGTGATGACAAAGCTGTTCATCATCTGATCTCCAGCCGATCGCAGATAGCTGATCATCTTGCCATCGATCCAGCTTTCCTGCGTTCTGAACCCGTTTTGAGTCCTGTACACGACAGTCATCTCCGTATCGACCGGGTAGAAGACGGGCATGTTGCTTCCCATACACATGTGATCCTCGGGGTCGTATCTAAAGTCGCTGTACTCTGCAGCGTAGACACACAAGCCCTGTCGAGGGTTGGCCGCACATCCGTCGCCATAGAAAACCACGGTTTGGATCAGATCGGATTTGACCTTACGGCTGTAGTTTGCTAGTCCGGCCCAGAAGAACATAGCTTCGGGCCTGAAATCCTTGCCAGCAATGGGCTTGTGAAGGCGGGTGTAATTGTTGACCAACTCTCTCTCTTGCTCTTCCAACTGGGCGAGGCGTTCGGAGAAAGCGGGCAGTGCACAGCCGGCAGAGTTGAGTGAAGATCCAAACGATCCATATCGAGCACGGAAAGTGAGCACGTCGATGAGGCGAGTGTGGTAGGAAGGGTCAAGTAGGTCATTTGGATCCTCTTGGTGGTGATGGCCGCCACGTTTGGGTGGCGTGAGCGTGGATCCAGGCTGAGCTGGAGGTGCTTCGGCCTCATTGGCACGACGGTGAAGTGCTTTAGTATCAGCAGCGGCAGCGGGACTGGTCGTGCTGGTAGTTTCGGCATCGTTCAGATCCGAGAACCAGGTAGAGGGCGGAGCTTGGCCGGTGCGGAATTGGAAGCTAACTTCTTCAATGTTGCTGATTGTGGGATCCCAACGACAGCCGGCGCCAAAGACGCTCTCGGATGGCTTTTGGGTCGTGCCTCCTCCTCCTCCACCATCACCACCAGCGCCGCCGCCACTGCTGCCAGTGCCGCCTCCGCCTGTGCTTGCAGTAGCAGGGGAAGCAGTGCCGCCAGGAGTAGTGGAAGTGTCGGTAGAGCCAGGTGCAGGTTTCGGCTTAGCAGGGTCGGGATTGCCCTTCTGATCAGCGCCTGCTGGAAGAGAAGCTGGTGCAGCTCCAGTTTCGGCAGCAAGCCCTATGGTCAGCAAGGCCAAGAAGCAGACCAGGAAATTTTGCCACAGCATGTTGCGCAACAACGCCTTTTACCAGGCTTGAAGGAAAGTACTATGAAGGAACAAGAGGTAAGGAAAAGAATGGTGAGGAGGCACGCTAGTAAAAGTGAACGACCAAGTTTTGTGAGATGAGACCGCCGGTGGGACTCCATCGACTAGGCCTTCCTCGTTGCTGGCGGTTTCCCACAACCGTGTCCCCACCAGCATCGGATCAACCACAGGCCACAGCTGAACCACACACCCACACACCCTTCCTCATTTGGCGGATCGTTGACCATTGAAATGGTGGAGATGAAGGGGGCAACCCTCGAGCGGGATGCTGTACTTGCAGGTGGTGGGTAATTTTACAGCAAGTGTCCCACACACTCTACACCCTCAATTTCGGCCTTCATATCTGTCCCCCCGAGCGAGCAACCGCAGAGACACAAAGTGGGCTCTGTCACAGCGTCGAGGGTTGTCTTTGTCAAAGATTGATGAAGTTTTGTGGTAGGAATGGCCGTGCGAAAAGTCGCAAATCCCTACGTCTCGCTTCCAAGAGGAAGGAGCGGGCGATTTGGAGCCTCGACGCGGAGTCTTGAACATCCCTTCTTTGCAAAATAAAAAAGTTACAGGGGTGACAAGGGTTACATTGGAGGTGACATGGAGGTAGTTGTGGGGCTTTCCGTTGCAGATCGGGAAATTGATCTATTCCTGTGATTGGAGATGTCAGCAGAAAAGAAATACTGGATTTCTCTCTAGATGACATCGCCATACGTCGAATATACGTTCGAGGCATTCTGCCACCGCTTTAGAACCAGTCTAAGACGGGAGCGCTTCTCACGTTTTACCGTGTCGTGACATCTCCTTTCATCTGACCAGCAGAGGAGAAAAGATGGCGCTGGACTTAGTTGTAGTGGAAGGGGTATCCGTTTTTCAAGCTGATCTGCTGACCAGTGAAGCAGCCCTTGATGTTGTGCATCCAACCCGCAGCATCAGGGTCGTTGTAGCTGTTGATTCCTACACCCTTGAGCTTGGTGTAGAGGTTCATGTTGACGTCGACCGAGGTCCACTCGTTGGCATCGCCAAAGTAGGCCTTGAAGCTTCCACCTGGTCCCTCGATGACGACCTCACGACCGCACCACTGGGAGATCATGGTGTTCCAAAGACCCTGGTTCGAGTAGTAGGTGACCGAATTACCAGATCCGTAGGCCTGGGAGAGCTGGGCAAGGGGCAGAGCGATGATCGGGGCGGACTTGTCGAATTCGACACCGCACCAGGTGGTGGTGGCTTCGCCCTTCCAGTTGGGCTGGAAAGCAGTAGCAGTAAGGTCGAAGCAGTTGCCCCAAGGGCTGTTGGGTGGGGCGGCTCCAGCGTTGGCGGATGGCGAAGAGGACGAGCCCGACGAGGAAGACGACGACGACGAGGAAGAGGAGGAAGAAGATGAAGCAGCAGCCGAGGCAGAAGCGCTGGCAGAAGCAGAAGCACTGGCGGAAGCCGATGAGCCCGAAGAAGATCCTCCAGAGGAAGAACCGGACGAAGAGCTGGATGACGACGACGAGCTGCCAGATGAAGAACCGGCATTGGCACCTGCGTTGGCACCAGCGCTGGCAGAAGAGCCGCTACCGCTGTTCTTAGGCTGAGTGTTGCCATTGGTCACGTTTGCAGGACGCTTCTTGTGCTTCTTGCACACCTTTCTGCGCTGCGGAGTGTGGGCAATCATGCCTCGGCTGTGGTTCGAGTGCCTGTTGCTGAGCGTTTTGGCTTCCGTCTCCGGGACGTTGAAGCTAAGCGTGCTGAGCACGGCGAGCGATGCGACGGCAAAGATGGTGGATCGCATGTTTTCTAAGGTGATACGTAAAAAGCCCTGCTTTTTCGCGTTTGCTGGATGGATGGTGTGAGAGAGGTCCTGACCTCGAGTAGGCAATTGTGGATGGAAGAGGGGAGATGTGTGGAACCAGCCACTAAAGGGAGAGGGATGCCGTCGAACGCGAAGGGAGGAGGAGGGAGCGGATAGATTGATGAAGATGATGGTCGGGAGGAAGGAGACGAAAGAGAAGGAGAAGTACGAAAGCGGATGGGAACATGTTCCAGCTTGACGGCGGCAGGCAGAACCGCAGGCTGAGAGTGGATGGCTGACAGCACTAACACCGGACTCGCATTCGCCGTAAGAGGCAGTTCAACTCACAAATGCTGCAGCTCACCCTTTTCCTCCCATCCCGGAGACTGCAGCACACAGTGTTACGGCTGGGCTGAAACCGACAAAGCATCCGGGCATGTCTAGACTAGGATCAAAAGCGAACGCTAAGGCAAGGACAGACTCTCTGCCATAGAGACAGAGAGAGCACGCGAGCCGAGGTGTTGGCCCCGTTGGATGAGACACAGCAGATTTTGGAGCAGGAAAGACAAGACAAGCCCTCAAATTTTCCAAGTCCGAGGCAGACTGGCCTCGTGTCAAACTCTTTTGGTGAAATCTTACTCGGTACAAGACTGGCAGCAGTATCGCACGCGTGCGACCGCGTATCCTCCAACACTACCGAGTCTCAGTTTAGCCCTTTGTCGCCAGCAGTGGCGAGTGTTGGCACTAGCATCTAGTATATCTTGCTCGCTGGCTCCCTGCTGCCTCGACATGACCTAGACCATGTCACCCATCAAGCGGAACTGCCTGTCCACACAGTTCGCTCCGCCCAACCACCTCTATAGATGCCTGGCCTTGGTCAATGCGACATTGAATCTGGCTTATATTCTCACACAAGAGCTACCAAAAAAGGTCGAGATCAAAGGAAGTGATGCCAGCAACAACGAGGCGGCTGCACGGGCAAAGTTCACTGCAGGGTTGGCGTACTTTTGATCCGAGCTGTTAGGAAAAGACTGCAGCGAACAAAGGGTTGAGAGTCCAGGCGAGGCGGAGGCGGCAAAGAAGGGACCACCCCTCGTTGCTTATTGTGTTGTGTGAGAGAGAGTGTGTGTGTGACAGTCCGAGCTGCAGGTGGTGCATGCTGTCCGGCAGTGCTGTTCGAGGGGACACCATTCCAAACTGGATCTGCTCGCTGGCAAAGACACGTTGATCGATCGGGCTGGCCGATTGTCTACCATACTATTTCTCAGATTGACAAGACGTGGAACCAAAGGTCTAACATCTTTGAAATACTGCTTCGATGTTTGAAATGGAGGAATACCAAAGTCCAGATGTGGAATTTGTAGTGCGAGGGTCCAGATTTGTATTCATTTTCATGTGCCTGGCTTTGGTCGGCTGATGCATTTCTTCGCACGGTCTTCTTCTCGTCCTCTCTCTTTCAAGAGCTGAATATGCTTGAGCTCGAAGACTGAGTCGATGGATTGATCGGTCATTTGGACGAGAGCAGAGAGTTGTTGAAATTTGTGATTGGTTTGTCTCCGTATCCTTGTTCGTGTGACTGAAGGAAAAGAGAGTGAGTGTGTGTTGGTCTCGACCATGCTTCGTGTGGAATGAGTTGCGTGTCGCACAGGTGGGCGACCACGCAGCAAGCGAAGCCCCACCGAACGGGCCACTTGGAATTAAGCAAGAGACATGCTTGCACTCGCTTTCCTTCAATCTCTCCCCCCACACTTCCACATCATTCTTCGCTTTGCATCATCTTCTGAACCTAATTAAGATTCTTGGTTCATTCCCCTCCTCTGTCTATCCGTTCCTTATTCGTACAGATCATTCTTCTCTAGCAGCACCAAAAGCAAGTTCTTCCGTTTCTCCAACAAAAGGTCCGTCAACATGTCGTTCGCAGCAGCATCAGCAGCCACCGCAGCATCAACCCCTGCCAACACAGGCCATCCATCCACCAACGGTGTCGCCGCCACTGGTACTACCCCCGCCGCTCCCCTCGTGCCGGCCCTCAAAAGCGCTATTGTTCGCAGCGTCCTCTCTGGCGATACGATTGTCATCCGACCCAAGGGCGTAAACATTCCAGGCAAGGAAGAAACCGTCCACATTGCCGGCATCGCTGCTCCTCGCCTTGGATCTCGTGAGCGTGAGGACGATCCTCAAGCTTTCCCTTCGCGCGAGTACCTTCGCCTGCTCACCGTAGGCCGAGAGATCCGCTACCGCATCGAATACACCGTTCCCGCACCCGCAGCAGTCCCCGGCAGCACCGTCGCCCAACCGCGTCAGTTTGCTCACGTCTTCTTGCCGCCCAAGGCGCCCGGTCTGCCGGACACCAATGTCGCCCACGAGATCCTCGCTGCTGGCTGGGCCAAGGTACACGACTCGGTAGCTCGCCGAAGCGAAGAGGCCGACGATGGAAGCTGGAAGCAGAAGCTCCGCAGCGTCCAGGATGAAGCCTCGGCTGCCGGTGTCGGTCTCTGGGGTCCCGATGATTTGCTCAAGGTTGACCATTCGATGCCCGAAGACACCGCTTCGTTCTTGGCTGAATGGAAGGGCAAGCCTATCGAGTCCATCGTCGAACAGGTCCGCGACGGCAGCATGCTCCGTGTGCGTCTGCTCCTCTCTTCAACGCACCAGCAGATGATCAACCTCAGCTTGGCAGGCATCAAGGCACCTCGTGTCACCGGTGGTGGTGGCGCCAGCCCTACCGACGCTAGCGAGCCTTTTGGTGAAGAAGCCAAGTTCTTTGTCGAGAGCCGTCTCCTGCAGCGCAACATCAAGGTCACTTTGCTGTCAGTTCCTCAACCCGTCGCAGCACCTACCCCCTTTGCCAGCACCGCCTCTGCCGCTCCTGCCCCTGCTCAGCCCTCTGCCAGCGTCTTGATCGGTCTCGCCATCCATCCCGTAGGCGACATTGCTCAGTTCCTGCTGGCTGCTGGTCTAGCACGATGCGTCGACTGGCACGCCGGTATGCTCGCTTCCTACGGCGGCATGGAGAAGTACCGTCAATCCGAGCGTGCCGCCAAGGAGAAGCGTCTCAACCTCTGGCAGTCGTACTCTGCTCCTGCTTCTTCTTCTACCACTCTGGCCAGTCAGCCCGTTGCTGCTCGCACCTTTGACGCTGTTGTTTCGCGCATCATCTCTGGTGACACGATCCAGGTCCGCAAGACTGATGCCGAGGGCAAGCTCGGGCCCGAGAAGCGAATCCAGTTCTCGTCGCTCCGTCAGCCCCAAGCCAAGGATGCCAAGCAGGCCGGATATGCTGCCGAGGCACGCGAGTTCCTCCGAAAGCGTCTTGTCGGCAAGACCGTCTCGGTGCAGATGGACTACATCAAGCCCAAGGAGGGCGACTTTGACGAGCGCGAGTACGCCACCATCAAGCAGGGCAACAAGGATGCCGACATTGGATTGCTTCTCATCTCCAAAGGTCTCGCCACTGTGCAGAGGCATCGTCGTGATGACGAGGATCGATCGCCCGACTTTGACCGCCTCATGGAGGCCGAAGCCAAAGCCGTGAGTGAAGGCAAGGGAATCCACTCTGGGAAGGAGCTCCCAGCTCCTCGTATGGGTGATGCCTCCGAGACGGCTTCCAAGGCCAACACCTTCCTTCCTGGTCTCAAGCGAGCTGGTCGTTTGACCGCCATTGTCGACTTTGTGGCTTCAGCCTCGCGCTTCAAGCTCATCGTTCCCCGCGAGAACGTGCGACTTACTTTTGTTCTTGCCGGAATTCGCGCGCCCAAGACGGCCCGCAACGCATCCGAAAAAGACGAGCCTTTCGGTCGCGAAGGACTCGACTTTTCCACCATGCGTGCTCTCCAGCGCGATGTCGAGATCGAGGTCTTTAGCACAGACAAGGTCGG
Source organism: Ustilago trichophora (assembly GCA_900323505.1). Lineage (NCBI taxonomy): Eukaryota > Fungi > Basidiomycota > Ustilaginomycetes > Ustilaginales > Ustilaginaceae > Ustilago > Ustilago trichophora. The sequence continues at coordinate 2,037,718 of OOIN01000003.1, read as the reverse complement.
TGGCTTTATCGGTGCGCTCTACCTCAACAAGACCGAGAACCTCGCTGTAAACCTCGTCGAGAGCGGTCTCGCCACGGTGCACGGCTACAGTGCCGAGGCGACTCCCTTCTACAAGTCGCTGCTCGATGCTGAACAGAAGGCAAAGGCTGGCAAGCTCGGCTTGTGGCATGATTACGATGCGGCTGCTGAGGAGGCCGAGTATGCCGAATCGGCTGGTGTTGCTCCTCAAGGTGCCGGTGCTGTGGGCCGAGGTGCAGGAGCTCCTGCGTGGGGCAGTGCTGCCAATGGTGGTAATGCTGCTGCTGCTGCTGCCGCCGCTGCCCCTGCTCCAGCAAGGACAGAATACGTCGACTGCATCATCTCGGATGTTCGTGGATCTTCAGGTCCCGACGATCCGTTCGGCTTCAGTCTTCAAGTGCTCAACGATCAGATTCACGAGCTCGAGAATCTCATGGAAGAGTTCTCGCTGCATCACAAGTCACCTGTCGCTGCCGGCACGGCTAGCTTCTTCCCTCGCGCAGGCGACCTCGTCTCGGCCAAATTCAGCCAGGACGGCGCATGGTACCGTGCCATCATCCGCAAAGTCTCTCCCGGCTTGAAGGAGGCTCAAGTCTCCTTCATCGACTATGGCAACAAGGAAAGTGTCAAATTCAAGGATCTTCGCCCGCTCGATGCTGCTCGATTCGGCCGCACCCGTCTCCCTGCCCAGGCCCGCGATGCCCGCCTTTCCTTCGTTAGACTGTATGACGGTAAGCAGGCAGAATACGTCGAGGAAGCACTGGACAGGTTCAGAGCCATCGCAGCCGAAGGCAGGAAAATGATCGCCAACATCGACTACATCGAACCAGGAACCAACCTTGCCCATGTCAGCCTCTACGACCCGGAGAGTCCCAACATCGGCCAAAGTCCCGAACAGGGTTGCATCAACTACGAGTTGACCCGAGAGGGATACGCGTTGCTGGATGATAAAGTTAGGTACTGGAAGAGTTACCCTGCGTTGACAAAGGCACTGCAGAAGGGTCTGGAGGAGGCGAGGACTAGGCACAGGGGCTGCTTCGAGTACGGCGACCCGACCGAAGACTAACTCTGACCGTCACGGTGAAGAGACTTGTGCCGAACTTTCTTAGAGACAGCCTTCCCAAAGCAAATGCAGACATGTTTATGGTGAACCAAGTCGGACTCGGGCTGAGATTGTGATTGCGAGCGCGGGATGAGTTTCGAGAGAATTGCTTGATAGACGAAGACGGGATCAGATGCTGAAGATTGAGGACGGATCACCATCGGCGATAAGGCAAGAATTTGCCATCAAGCGTAATCTTGACCCTATCCTCGCCCTGACTACCTTTGACCTTTTCAACGTGACCTTCAAAGTCGATTGCCGACATGATGCCGTCACCGAACTGCACTCCACATCGTTGCAGAATCGATTCGTGTCAGCCTTATCAGTCCTGTGTCTAATGCTGGGGTCGAAGTTGTGCGGGGAGACGGTAGATTCACGCACCTTTTCATGAATCAGATGTTTCAACGGGTATCCATACACCAGCAGCACCTCGTACAACCTATACAGTACGGGATCCTGCGGTGGAAATTCACCCAGTCCCCTATGAGGGAAGAAATCTTCTCCGAAAGCCTCCTCCAAGTAGCGTTGCTGGACATTGAGCGTCGAGCTGAGTTTGGCAACGTCGGAAGGGGAAGGTTTGGCTTGACCGTAAAAGATGGCGGCAACGTACCACTCGTCTCGTCCGATGGCAGAGGCAATGTCGGAAAAAGTTAGCTTGGATTTGGACTTGGCATCGTGGAGGGTGGAGAAGATGGGAGGCAGGGTGGAGAGGATTTTGGGTTTGCTGGTGATGGTGCCCGAGGAGGAAGATGAGGAGGAGCTTGACATTGCTGCGAATTATTTGAGTGCAAAATGGTATTTGGTGGGCAGAAGCTGGGTTGGCGATAGCGATGATGTCTGTAGGAGCGAGAAGGCGATTTGAAGGAGAATAGCGCTTATATAGGGAGAGAAGGGTGAGCTCGATGAGAAGGACTGAAGTGGTCCAAGCGCAAGACGGCGTATGCAGGGTTCAGACCGAACAGAAGCCTCAACTTATCGAAACCGCGCAATTTCCGCTGTGTTTTTCTGTGGAGAGAAAAACTACCTGTGCGCCACGTACAGTACAGTACAGTACAGTACAACAACGGCACATCGCACGGATCTCAATTTTGTGTTGCCGAAAGATAAGGAGGCGCTTTGTCGCATTCGTCTTTGCCCTTTCCCTGGCTTTGTTATGATTCAGCAATGTTCATCGTCTGAGTCAGATGGTTGGCTCACAAGATGCTGTGAAGGCGAATTGTCGCCGTACCCGCTTTCTCCGCCACCAACTTGCGGGCTCACCACGATCACAAGCTGCCATCACACAAAGTACGTCTCAAAACACAACCACCTCCTTCACTCACCATTCAACCATCCTTGAAATGTAGCAACCTGCTCTACTTGTTCTACAAAGTCTTCTACATCGATCTCAGTTACATGGGAGGCATACCCTCGGCAGCAGCAACGCCATCGATCAGAGGTTCCCACTCCTTCTTGTTGCGAGTGTAGATCTGGGCGACGGGAGTGTCAATGTCTTTGCCCCAGGCGTCGGACTTGGCGAAGAGGCCCATCTTGATAATGGCACTGCCGGCACGTGCAGGAGCGACAGTTTGGACGGGCGCACCGCACTCGCCGCAGAATCGTCGATAGGAGGCGTTGCCGCTCTCGGTGGTGTTGTCCTTGACTGCGGGTCGACCATACCAATACGGATGCAAGAGATGTTAGTATTGAGCAAGGGGAGGAAAAATGGATTGGAAGGGGAGATGTGATGCTTACAAGCTTTGGTCTCGCCGTGAATCTCAACCTGGTCCTCGGGTAGGATGGCGACGAGGGAGAAGGCTGCAAAATCCACAAAAGAAGGAGAGAACGACGTCAGCGATCCATGCTCCATTGGAATGCTGACGACGAGGACAAAGAATACTTACGAGATCCAGCAGTCTGCTGGCAGTTCCTGTTACACCCACCAGCACCATCAGCACCGACCAATAATTGTGTCAGCGAATCCATTTCGCTTTTCAACACCATCATCCTGGATATAAAGCGCGGGCGCAAACTCACGTGCATCGACAAACGATAGGCTTCAAGGGCAATCCACCATCCTTGACGGTGATCTTGACGTTACCGCAGAGACAGGATCCGTTGAGAGGCATCTTTGCTGTTTTTATTGGTGTTTCAACCTGCGTGTATAGGGAGAGTGTGAGTGTGTAGGGGGTTACGATGTCGCGCGACATCTCAACTTGCCCGTACCGACAAAGCTTTTATACCTTGACTCTTTTGAAACCAGAAAAGAAGCACGGGGCAACTCGTCGATCCACAAACACACATCTTGTGACACCGCGCTTCCATCGAACGGAACACCTTGCCGTAGATCGCAGAACAGAACAGAACAGCACAGAGGGTAAAGTGTGGAGGGCGTAATAGCGGCCAAATTCCGCCAGTGACACACCGGCTCGAGATGCGGGGTTTAAGCGCACCCGCGCGATAGCCCCCTTCTTATTGAGGGTCCATATATGCTATTGACTGGTTTTTGCAGCATCGACGTGGGAGAGGCTTAGTGGTTTGGCGTGAGATTGCAACGTATCTTGAACAAAGAGCGGCGCCCTTTGAAACATCTTGAGGTCGTGGGTTCGATTCCCACCTTCCACTTTTTTGGCTTTTTTTTTGCTCCCCAACTGTCCTCCCTCTCTCAACTTTGACTGAGTCTCATGTATCACAATCGATCATCCTTGAACAGGCAAGAGCACTATCACAAGTTACACTACGCCATCTCCGTCAGGAGCAGAGACAACCTCTTACTCACCGAAGAAAAAAGCCAAATATGACCAAGTGTTCGCATTGCGGGGCACCAGGAACAAAGCCTGACGTGCTCTACCTGACTTCTTAGCGCGGAATCTTTTTTTTTCGTTTTTTTCTTTTTTTCTTTTTTTTTTTTTTTCTTCTTGTGTGAAAGCTTACACAGAGTATGCGGGGTGATGAATTTTCCCATGGCCTAAAGGATCGGCTGCATGGAGTTGGGGAGGGCCAGATTTGACATTTTTGACACAGACATCCTCTCTCCTGGAGTGCGTTTCTGCACAGGAGGAATTTCTCCTTGCTGAGATCGCCTAACAAAAAGCAAACATCAATATTCGAGTTCCGACTCCGCGTGTTGGCTTTTTTTTTTTTTTTTTCCTTCGTTTGCAGTGCTTGTTCAATACATCTGTCCATACGCTGGTAGATGTAGGAGAAGCTCTAGCGAGCTTGGCTGGAAAGTGCCAAGTATGTAGATGGTGTCAAAAGAGGTGAAGAAAGGGGTTTGAAAAGACATCTCGGAAAAGCGATGGTTGACGGGTTGGCCAAGCGAGGCGGTTCCCATTTTTGGACGTGCACAAACTGCACTGTGGATCGGAGGAATGAGAGGAAAATTCCCCCTTGCAACAACAGAGAGCACAAGCACGCGGCGTTTGTTTCTCCCCTGTCTCGGCGCGCAAGGGAAGGATGCGAGATGAAATTTTGACCCGCTTTTCTCCCGCAGGCCGCGCTGATTTTGATGGATATCGTGATGGATGGATTCCATTCCGATGTACAGTATACCGTTTCTATACTCCGCCGCTTTCCTGTTGATACTCTTCTTCTCATCATCATCATCATCATCATCATCATCGTCGTCGTCACACTTTGCTCGCCACCTCACATCTTCACCACCGTACGCGTTCCTTTTCGTAGAATCGGCTCTGACTACCATTCCTCAGTAAGACCCGCTCGAACCGCTTCATCTACTCCAGAACCTTCGCCACACGCAGAGGACTGTGCACCAAGCTTCCATTCTCTACCCTTCGCACGGCCTAGCTTCAATCACCTCGACGTCGTTTTAGCTCTCTTCCTTCCTTCGACCCCTGTTTGATTCCAACCCCAACCCCCACACACAACAAGGCTCTCACGCACACACCTTATCTGGGAAAGCTTTGTACAATAAAGTTACCCCACACTTTCATCTCCCCCTCTCTCTCTCTCTCGCTCTCTCTCCACCACATTCACCTTCATCTCATTACTTCATACATCATGCGATTCGCCACGCTCTACACGATCGTAGCGGTGCTTGCACTGGCTACACTCTCTTCTGCCCAACTGCAGGCCGATTCTGTAGCACAACCCTTCATCGACCGATCCTTGTCCGACTCCAACCCTCTCCTCTCCGAACGATCCCTATTGGAAGCACGTCAAGCGTCCAACACCACCACTGCCACCACCTCTTCCTCAGCTGCCCAATCCACCGCCTCGGGCTCCGCACCTGCCGGAGGAGATGCCACCATCACCGAATCCACCTGCAGCATGACCAACCATCTCGCCGTCAACCAGCAAGCTTCCTGGGGTAACGGATTCGTCAACACCTGCTGTGGCTTCTCTACAGGAACACAATGCTGGTATCGACGCCAAGACGACGTCTCCCCACAGCAGGAGTGCGAGATTCCCAGCTGTGCCGATTTGGAAAGTGAGGACAAGGCTAGGATGATCGGATTCAACCCGTTGAATTCGACCAATGGCAGTGGAAAGTACGGCAATATCTTTTTGAGCTTGGGAATGTTGAGTCCCGCTGCCATCATGATGCCTGCTATGGGCGTCGTGGCGATGGCCGTGGCGATGGCGCTACTGGTCAACGTGATGGTGTAAGAGGCGCGTTGAAATCGGTCTGGCAAGGGGACTGACGTCGGACCGCCACAGTGGCTAGGGACGACGCAGCGTGTTTTCCAACACACACACACACACACACACACTCTCTCTCTCTGTCTTGTCGAACGCTCGATTTGTCGCCTTCAACACACTCCTTTTTTCAGCTCTCGTTGCTTTCTAGGCCTCCCCTTCGGATTGCTTTCGTTTCATCTGCTCTCGTTAGGCTTGTTTTCGATATCTTGTACTCGTACCCTTTCACCTTCATTTTGGAAAACTTTTGTCCACCTTCACACAGCGCCTGATCGAACCAACACGAGCGATGAAATCAAAGCCGAGAATCGGCTGCATACGCTCGATTGAGGCGAGATGAGATGGAAAGGGGTAGAAATACAGATGATTTGCAATGCGAATTAGAACCAAGAGAAGAAAAGAGGGTGGCGCTAGGTCAGAAAGAATCGGCATCACTCTGCTCAGAAGCGCTCTCGACATCGATAAATTCTCCATCGCTTCCTCTTTCTCTTTGCAGTCCACCGCCGTTGGCACCGCTACTTGTGCTGGAGGGTTTTTTCTTCTTTGCTCCCGCCCCGCCACCGTGTGCTGAATGGGTGACTCGCGTGACTTGCACATCGTCATCCTCTTCGTCATCTTCGTCATCGTCGTCATCATCGTCTTCTTCATCATCGTCATCGTCGTCTTCGTCATCATCATCATCGTCAGATGCGAGGTTGGTCTTTCGACGGGCAGAAAGATTTGTATCCGAATCGTCGTCGGAATCGTCTGCGATGGTGAACGTTTTGGGCTTCGAGGAGGAAGAGGATGTTGTTGGGGTGGACCTGAGCGGTAATTTGATCTTTGTACCTGATGAAGGAGGACGTGAACCTGCGGCAAGGGCAACATCGTCGTCATCGTCATCATCAGAGATCTCGCCTTCTTCCTCGTTGGAATCCGCCTCGGACGCTGAACGGTCGTCGTAGGATCTTCTTCCACCAGCGTCTTCTTCCTCGTCGTCGTCTATGAGCCGTTTGCGTTTCTTGGTGGAGGAGGAGGAATCGTGCTTGAGTTTGGAACTGCCATTGAGCTTTGAGCCGGGCTTGGTGGTGGTGGTGGTGGTCGAAGAAGCGTTATTGTTGTTGGGGTTGAGCGGAGACCCACTTAGCACTGTTGACGTACCCAAAGCGGACGGTGCAAATGTCTGGCTCGAGTACGACCTGTTCATCCCCACCCCGCCGTCGCTGGGAGGAGGCGTAGGCGAGCTAGTCTTGATCCTCTTGTTCATCCTCGCGTTGGCCAGTGTACTCGCCGCAAGGGGACTGTTGGCCCTCTTTGTCCCATTTTTGGCATTGACACCATTCTTTCGCTTTGCAAAGCTATCGTCGTCCAGATCGCTACCATATCTTGGGGTCCCTGCCCCGCTCCTCCCCGTCAAACTCCCGACACTGGTGGTACTTGCTTTCGCATTTCTGGCCGCGCCCTTTCTGCCACCTTTGCTGCCCATTCCCATGCATTTTGCCAGATGCGTAGCATATCGATTCGAACTGACCTGCCTTGAACAGACAAGACACTCAAACAGTGGATTGTTCGAGTAGTAGTCCGGCTTCGATGACGTCGATCCTGAACCGCCTGGTGCCGGTGTACCCGATCGAGAGCCTGGTGTAGCAGGTTTTGAAGAGGCATCGAAAGCAGTAGAGAGGATGGACTGTTCAGCAGCGGGTGTGTGTGCTTGACATCGAGTACCGCAGAGATGGCAGATGGATCGAGCGCGTTTGATGGTGGTGTGGGTGGTTAGGGCGGTATCGAGGACGATCTCGCGTAGAAAGGAGTCGAGAAATTTGGCCGCTATCGGGGCTTTGGGGTCGTTGGCCATGGCGGTGATGATTGCCCCCCTAGTATGGGGCGTGTGGATGCGAATATGAGAGATAAGGTTGGTGTACTGTGCTGTGGTGTTGCTTGTGCGAGGTATGAGAAGGTAGGAGAAGCAGGCAATTGTCGAGCTGGACCCGTGAATTGTACGGGCGGCTAGGCTCGAAGTTCGGCAATCACGTCCAAAATGTGGAGTCGTGCGAGTTCGACACTTGATTTCCTGCAAAGTTGTGTGAGATACCGATGTAACATCTTGAAAAATTCAAAACCGTGAATGTATCGACTCTAAAAATACCAAAAAGCGACGGACATATCTCGGCGGTCCCCACATGAAGCATCATCATCATCTGACACAGATGAGCACGGCAGATAACCAGTCCATTACACAGTTTGTTACATCCATCTCAACGACGTTAACGGGCCAACTCTGGAATGTGTCGCCTGAACAAGCAACCTCAAGTAATCAAACTTGGCATGATATTGATGTTGAACGTGTGTGCGTGCGTCTGCTAGAGAAGAAAGGAGGATGGGATGTAAAATGGCGAACGCGGCGCAGACCCTCGCGTGGCAGGTGCAAGTCGGGAATTGGTCCATACGCTCCAGAGAAGATGTGCGGAATAGCAAACATGGAACGACCGGCCATTGTGACCCAAGAGAAAAGAAAAAGAGCTTAAAATTCTTTCTCCGCGAACCAAGCTACCGTATTCGCCATTTCGCTTCGCTTGTCCCATTCTCCGCTCTATCTCGAGTTCATGCTCGCCCATGCTGCATATTGTCGAGCAGAGAGAGCGCCCAGGTTATTGAGAAAGAGTGAAAAACGCCGCTGCCATTCAATCGACCGTTCTTGTGTAGCTAAATTTGCTCAGATTCAGGATGAGTCGAGTGTCGAGCATACGCAAGATTATCTGATGGATGGCAGTCGGTCAACTTTAGTATTGTGCGCTTGTTCGACAGCAACAAGCTTTTAGCAAAGTGCCAAGACAGAGAGATAGATCGAGAGAGAGAGCGAGGATACAGCAGAAAGAGCGACGCAGAAGATCCACTTTCGGCAAGCGCATGCAAAGCCGAAACATGTCAAAAAGAAAAAGAATTGGCCCACGGCACGCATTTTGGCCTTCAATTGCTTCCCGAATTGCCAACTTCAAGTGGGGTCCAGTGCAGGGACACAAATCAACGTCGCGTGCCTGTGTGCTGCACGAAACAAAAAAGAAAGAAAGGGGAGAAAAGTCAAACTTGGCGTGGGGATGAGCAACACAAATCATGCGCCTTCAGCCAGGCACCACAAGCGAGCCTGAATCATCCTCAGCTTTTGGCTTGACCTTGGCTTGTGTCTCGTCCCTCATCATTGCTGATTGCCTTGCGTGGTCGATTCGCCAAAAAGCATGATTGGCATCTTTGATCCTTCCTTCTTGACTTCTTCCATCTACATCACCGACCGGGGAAGCGGTGTTGTTCGTCCTTTTAGCTTCGAGAATGGCCATGACAAGCGCTTTGGCATAAGGTAGTTTCCCTTCAAGCGCACCCGCTTCCCTTTTTCGCTCAACCAACTACCGCTCGAGCTCGCAACACTCAACGTCAAGGCTAGGCTCGCTATCAATCATCCCAACGCTTCTCGTATCCAGTGGCACATAGACCAAGGACGTATACTCTTTTCTCCCGGCTTCATCTCCCCAGCACTGCTGGCTCGCGCACAAGATGTCGCCTCCAGCAAGCGTCACTCTCACCCAACTCGAGCCGGTCGTCTTCCTTCGTGGCCAATCTTCCTCCGGCGAAGATGCACGCGGTCGTCGTCGTCCCGTCAATATCGACGCTCCACCCTCTCAGCTTCGAGGCCTCGTCACCGTCTACCTTCCCAAACCGTCCAAGATCAAGGAAATCACCGTCTCCCTCAAAGGTACCGCCAAGACCGACTGGCCAGAAGGAATCGGTCCCAACCGCGTAGAAATGGTCGAGGAGATGACCATCTTTCACCAGACCATCAGTCTCTACAATGCCAAGCATGACAAAGCTACGCTTGCTGGCACACGGCGTAGAAGCAACTCGGTCGGACCTGGTATCGGGCTGCAAGAGGACGTCGATTGGGAATATGCCGCAGCTACTGCCACCGCCAGGGCTGCTGCCAAGTCATCGGCTAGATCAACCTCTAGCCCACGACAAGCTAGCGCCTCGAATAGGAAGGACGACGACCGACCAAAGAGCTCAAACGGCAACGGTAGCGCCAGCGGTGGTAGCAACTTGGCTCGTCAGATCGGCGCTGCAGCTGCAAAGGCTGGCACAGCCATGATCCCACCCACACTGCGTCCCGACATGGGTCTGCACAAGTCCAAAGACTCTTCCTCGTCGCGCAGCCGTCCTCCCCTCCACCGCACTGGCTCAGGCACCACCTCTTGGACCCAGTACGCCACCAGCCCAGAATCCAACGCTACCACTCCTGCACAGTCGCCTTCAGCCCAGTTCCACAACTCTTGGTCCCGAACCGGGCCATCCTCGGCCGGATCCACCTCGCTCGCCAATACTCCCTCCGCCTCGTTCTTTGACGAACGCGGCCCTCCCGCTACACCACATCAGGACTTGTCCAGATGGCACGAGTATCTTGAATCCCAAGGATACGAGAGGCCTCCGCTGTACGCGCCTCGTTCGGCTCCCCTGCAGGGTTATGATGCTTGGCCTACAGAGGTCACGCCTGACTCGCCATCGGAAGAGATTGCTGTGTCGGCTGGCCAAGCTGGCTCGCCTGGCAACAGCGCGCCTTCGAGTGCCGGGCCGAGTGCGGTCGCCACTCCAATGGATCGTACTGCTGCCAATTCGAGCGATGCGTCCGCTTCAACTTCCGCTACTCCTAGCCTTGCTGGCCAGTCGCAGCCCAAGCCTCAGGGTCTTGTCGGCTCCAGCAACTCTGCCGTCCCAGGCAAGAGCATCCTACACACCCAACCAGCCGCTACGTCTCGTCCCAAGGAGCAGACTGTCCGCTTCGACCCTCAGTCTCGCATCGACAATGCATCCAACAGCACCACCAATGGCGCTTCCCCCAAGTCCAATGGCATCAAATCCGCCCCATCCAGCCGCCGCAGCTCCATCGAGATTCCAGACAAGGACAAGAACAGCGGCAGCAAGTCCAAAGCGAGCACCAAATCCAGCACCACCAAAAAGCCCGGTCTAAAAACCCTCATCAACGGCCTTCTCAAAGAACCCACTGCCGATCACAACCGCGTTCACCCAGAAGATGCGACGCAATCCGACTCGAAAGAGTTTAAAAAGGGCACTTACACCTATCCCATCTGCATTTCTCTCCCCTCCAACCTGCCACCCACGCTGCACGCTGACTTTGGATTCAACCGTTACGTACTCCGCGCCAATGTCGTTCGTGCTGGTGCATTGACTCCAAACTTGGTCGCGGAGAGAGAAGTCAACCTGATCCACGCCTCCGACGAGGACGCTCTCGAAGAGACCGATTCGATCGTGGTCGAGCGATGCTGGGAAGATCTCTTGTCGTATATGGTCGTGTTTAGTGGCAAGAGCTTTCCGATCGGACAGAAGATTCCACTCTGGTTAAAGTTTGTACCCTTGGGCAAGGTCAAGATCTTTAGGATCATAGCAACGTTGGAGGAGAAGACGGATTACTTTGCCAAAGGTAGGAGAGTTGCCAGGCACGAAGTGCCGAGGAAGTGGACGCTGATGAAAGTTGCACATGCCAATGCGGCCGAGCCGATTCTGCCAATCTTGTCAGACTCGGCGGATGCGTTGGACGACAGCCCTCTCGCACCGATGGCGAGAGCGGCAGCGGGAGATGAGGAAGACTCGGATGCGCTGCCCTCCATTTTGGACCCTACCGGCCCCTGGGAGTTGGCTACCGAGCTGACCATCCCAGCAAGCGGCACAACGAGGATCAACCTGAGTACAAATCACTCAAAGAGCAATATTGCCGTACACCACCTCGTCCGGCTCTCCATCAGAGTTGGAAGGAGCGACTGGGAAGTGTGGAACGACAACGTTGGCACTTCCTCCTCCTCTGCCTCTTCGAGCGGCAAACCTCAGCTGTACGACATCATTATCGAAGCACCTATCACCCTCACCTCCTCCCACACAGCCACCGAATGGACGGCCCTTCCCAACTACTGGAGCCTCCCCGCCGAGCCTACCGATGCAGACCCTGATGGCAGTGGAGACATCGACACCGCCCCTCTACGACCCTCTTTACCCTCGCCCGTTTTGACCAGTCGCACCGGCCTCGTCGGGCAAACGTCCAACCTCCTCTCCAGCAACGTGCTGGCCACTCCACTGAGATCGCCAACGGGACCCAACGGAAGCCCAATCAGCACCTCCCCACCCATGTCACGCAATCCGACGCAGCTCTCGAGACGCTGGTTGGCGTTGAGCGCCGATCACATTGGGAGGGACGGGAACAGTGCAACGCCAGGTAATGGTGCCGGTGGTGGATCGTCGGCTCCTCCTCCGGCATATCAGGCAAATGCTAGGACGGGTGAAACTACTGTGGCCAGTAGCAGTATGAGTCGGTCGCCTTCACAGACGCAGACGCAGGCGAATGGGGCTGGTTCGCCACCGGTCGGAATGGCTCATTAGATCTCATACCTATCAGAACAATACCTTCAGTTTCTTGGATCCGCATCATTTGTATTTGTAGATGTCAACCAATCATTGCATCTCGCACACCTATCGTCACCCCTTAATGAAGAACCTTAATTGCTTTGTTCCATCGACTTCTTGCTTTCCAAACGGCTCTTTTGCTCTTTTCAGATTGCTGAGAAATGGCTCGACGAGGAGGATGCATCGACGGACTATGAAAGACCTGTCGCGGCCCGGTTTCGTGTTGAAAGGGAGGCTGACACTTCCGCGGGATCGGATTTTAGCTTTGGACCGGTGGTCTGCGTTTCGGTGGGGTGTTGGTTGCACGATTTTCACGCGGACCCTGATTTGCCTGCATCATGTTGATACTGTTTGTTTCGATGGCCCGCGTAGCTGTCAACTTGTTTTCTTACATAAATCTTCTCCCTTCAGCCTTGCATTGCGCCTTTACATCCTCATCGCAGACGACAACACGATGACCTTGGAACAGCTCAAAAACGTCGTTGTGGTAGGCGCGGCCTCAGCAGGTCTCTTCACTGCCCAATCGCTCGCCAAGTCGCTTCCCGATACGCACCGAGTGGTGCTGATCGAAGCCAACCCAGTGGCCTACTGGTCGATCGGAGCGCTCAGAGCAGCAGTTCAGCCCGGATTCGAAGACAAAATCATCCATGACTTGACCAACGACACCGTCTTTGGCGCCAACACTCGGCATGTCGTTCTGGCCGGCACACGAGTCGTCGATCTCTTGACCGATGGTGCTGTCGTCAATCGCGACGTTACCGCCTCTCTTCCTGGCAGCGAAACGCTCAAAGGGGAAGGAGAGGGTGAGGGGGTGAAGACCAAAGTGCAGGCGGATAAAGTTGTGCTTGCCGTAGGGGCAGATTACGGCTTCCCTTCACGCATCTCTCCCTCGTCATCAACCAAAGACGACGTCCTGAGAGAATTCCAACAGATGCAAAAGGAGATCGCTGCAGCACAGGAGATCTTGGTGATCGGAGGTGGACCAACCGGAGTAGAGTTTGTGGGTGAGGTGCTCGACGAGCATCCGAACAAAGTCGTTACCCTTCTCACACGCGGACCTGGCCTAGTCACCAATGGGAAAGACTCCTTTGCTGGGCTATCTAGCAAACTCCTCTCCCAACTCCAAAATCTAGGCGTTCGAGTGATTCTCAATGACAGCCTCTCGGCAGACGATCTTTCAACAGGACCTCTGGGAGAGAGCAAAACATTCACCACCGAAAAGGGACAGAAGATCTCCGCAGATTACCTTATGCTCAGTAGCGGAGGTAAACCTTCCACCGGTTGGATCAGAGCGATCGATTCTAGCATCATCGACCCTGACACCTCGCTCATCACTGTCACGCCTACATTCTCCATCGCCTCCTCCTCCCCCAGATGGGCAAATTACTACGCTCTCGGAGACGCAGCCTCAACTCCGGGCCCCAAAACTTCGTACATTGCCCAACAGCACGGTCCCGCCCTCGCGCACAACATCGTGACGGCCATCAACGCAGCTGGAAATACAACTTCGTCCAAATTGAAAAAAGCAGGTGGACCACCGGGCAACATGATTGTGGTTCCTCTGGGAAAGAGCGGAGGAGCGAGCTACTTGATGTTCTTCAGTGTCGGTGGATGGTTGACGAGTCTAGCCAAGGGTAAGACGCTGTTTGTCGACATGTTTCATAAATGGTTCCAGGCTTGAAATGATATCCGCATCATTTTAGCATGCCCTTTTTTCCTTCAAATGCAACAATGTTCACGCGCTCCTTCGTTACAGACTGCGAAGTTCTGAAATCATAACTTGGACTTATTAGCATGCGAAAGGAAGAGAGAGAGATATACAAAGAGGCAAGACCGGACCAGCATCTATTGGATTTTGATCTTTTACTCGGAGCTGCGCTTGGCAGCAGCCTTGAGCATGGGACCGATCTCGGTGTTGTACCAGTCAGGAACGCCTTTACCGATGTTGTCGGATCCGTACTTGTAGACACCGACCTTGTCGATGGTCTCGAGGTTGGGGACTGCACCCGGGTGGTTGAGGGGGTTTGCCTCTGCGTCGGCCATCAACTGCTCGTAGACACGGCCGTCCTTCCTTCCGAGCGAGGAGCCGAGCTCCCAGTCGAGCCAGCCGAAACCGTCACTCAGGCCAATAACCTGGGGCAGGATCTCGGTGACGAGGTCTCGAATGGCCTTCTCGAGCAGGATGACGGACTCGGGCGTGAGAATGGCCTGGTTGGTAGCGTAGCCTGCCAAGTTCCTTCCTGCACTGGCGGGGAGGACCAAGGGGGTAATGTTGCGAGAAAGGGCAATGAGAGCGTGAAGGGTAACGAGCTTGTTCAACCACTGGCATTCCTTCTCACCCAATCGCTCGGCGTCGTCCCTGATACCTTCACCGAACCACAGGTCAACAACGAACTCGGCGTGGGACTTGGCAACCTCGATGCACTCGTAAGAGAGATCGCCGAAAGGTCGACCGCTCTTGATCTCGGCCCTCAGATCAACAACCAGCTGCGCGGCACGCAGACCAAGCGCAGCCGAGAAGACCTCGGGCTTGTACCAGTCGCTGGCAGACTTGGGCTGGGTGAAGGGGATGGCTCCCTTCTGGCTGATGGCCTTGAGGAATCCAGAGGTGGCTGCAACCTTGGTGTTAGGGTTGGTGTCGAGCTCGCCACTGATCTTGAGCATGGCACGGCCGACTTGGGAGGCAAGAACGATGTTGTCTCCTTCGTAGGTGACGGCGGGGGCCTGTTCGGGGAAGACCGAGGTGAAACCGGCGTAGGCGGAGAAACCGTGTCCACCGAGAGCCTGACGACACTCTTCAATACCGTCGAGAGCCTGCTTGGTGCAGTAGGCTTTGAGCGAGGAGGATGCAACGTGAACATCAGCCAACAGCTCGGTGTTTCCGTCCTCGAGTTGCTGAGCCATGTCCTCGTACAAGGTCCTCATCCTCCTACCGGCAAGAATGTAGGCATAAGCTTTGGCGAGCAAGGGCAAGATTCGACGAGCAGTCGAAGGGTACGAAAGCACCGAACGCTCCACATCGTTGATATCCTTGCTCGAAGGGTCTCTGAACTGTCTTCGGACCAGCGCATATCGGGTGGCGATGGTGACACCTCGCGAGAGCATCCATCCGGTACGGTCGATCATCTGCGATCGGATGAAAATCATACCACCGTAAGAAAGCTTGTCGGAAGGAGGCTTGACGTACTCTCCACCCTTCTTGACCTTGGCGTGCTTGCTAAGCATGTGGTCTCGGGGGATCTTGAACTGGTTGAATCGCGCCCAACCGTTGTCGAGACCTCCAAAGGCACCGTATGTCTTGGGGCCGATATCACCGGCGACGATGCCGTCGAGGAGCTTACCGGTGTCCATGTCACGGAGCTGGGTGAAGAAGAGGTGGGGACCGTATCGCTTGCCGTGGATGATCAGCTGGGCCTGGACAACACCGTGAGTGGCAGTGGTACCGAGACCACCGGCCCACCACTTGGTCGAAGTCAAAGTAGGGCTGTGCAGGATGAAGCTGTCGCTAGCATCGTCGTAGGTGCAGGTGGTTTCCAACTGCTGGACATTAGTACCATGACCCAACTCAGTCTGCATATAGCAACCCATGATCTCGTGGTTCATGGCCTTGTTACCCCACCTCTCGATCTGCTCTGCATTACCCTGACCAAAGATGACGGGAACGAAGGCGACCCAGTGGATGGTGATGGGACTCTGAAGATCGAGCGTCAGAGCAGCCTCGATGATCTCGTGCGTGGTCCAGCCGTGCTTTTCGGCGAGCTCGAGGAGACGACGGCAGGCAAAGTGGGACTGACGCATCTGCTGCTCTCGGTTCATGTGAACCATGCGCTTCTTCCAGTTGCCAAAGATGGGATCTTTGGACAAGGTGGTCATGACCTTCTTGCGAGAATCGTTGTCGATACGGGCGTCGCGAAGGGTGTCCTCGATGCGCTCGGGGGAGAAGTCGGCGGCAGCACGGGCCTTGGCAATGTCCTGAGAGGTTCGGGCGGCGACCTCACCCATGGGGATGGGAAGGGTCACCTTGGCGGCGGGCCAGCCGCCGGTGGGTTCATTGAGCGGCTGGAAGGTGGTTGCTTTGGGGTCGGGAGAGGACATTCTTGTTACAATCTATTGGACGGTGAAAGGCAAAGGTGAAGAAGGAGATGTTTGTCTAGAAAAGTCGTGTGCTGAACGTTTTATGTATCTAGAGGTAGAGAGAGACCAAGCACGAAAGGGGAGGAGACGAAAAAACACGAGCTGCTGATCAAGGTCGGAGGGAAAGATGGAGCAGACGATGAGGGGAGAGAGAGGTAATGATTAGACTCGAGCAGGAGGGGGTCCTATATGAACGATCAGCACCCATACAGCGTAGTTGCAACACTCGAGGCTTTCAACAATCACCACCTAAGCAGTGCTGACGACTCAGAACAAGCGAACACACACATCAAGAAGCCGGAGCGCATACGCTGCATTACAGGCTGATTTTAGCGACCGACGATCCTCTGTCAATCTGACGTCGAGTAGTGTACTGCACGCGCGCATGCAGCTCTCAAAGAGCTTCAGGGTTTGGGGACCGACGAAAAACAAAAAGAAGAGTCTGAAAGCGGGGAGCTACGCAACGAGGATACCAGTAAATACGCCGAGCAAGGCTATCTCGGAGTCCCCAACCCCGTGAGGAGAACGTAAATGCGGGGTGCAGCCCAAACCCAAGAGACCAAGAGACGGTATGAAAGCCCACACTCCCCCACCACCGGTCATCATTTCTCGCCAAGTGGAAAACAAGCAACACGCAACAGCAGTAGCAGCAGATGGCATAACCATGTTGAAAAAGAAGATTCGGCCAATCCAGGACCCTGAGTGTGAGCTGTGGCGAGAATAAGCGAAAGACGCTGCTATGCTTGCTGGGCTGGACACACCGGCCATCACTCTATTGTACTGGAAAAGGAAGATAGTGTGGAGAGTGGGGTAAGGAAAGCATACTTTCAAGCGAGGAAAAGCAAGCGGAGGACATGTGGAAGCCGCTTCCAACGCAGTACACAAGAAGGACGAAAACCCAACCGGTTTCGTAAAGACCGTTTGATAGCCGGGCGCATATTCAAAGCGAGATTCATCAAGCGAGCGCGCATGCTACCAACCCAACATTTTGACCCGTTGCACATCGCTCTCTCATTCGACTCTCGGCTTACCTCACTCAGTTCGCACCGAATCTAACACCGTCACTCTTTGGGCTGAACGTTGTTACATCTAAAGTTGCCGGTTGTGGTTAACGCTCTTTCCGGCTAAGCATACGCTGCAAGCCTTCGAGATGGACAATGTGTCCTCTGACCCGCCGAGCGTAAAGGACGAGATAGATCAGCGTAGCCGCTCCTACCGCAGCTAGCGATACCGTTGCGGCATACTTGAACTCCTCCGGTCGATTCCAGCCGAGCGTAAGACCGTAGTGGCCCAGATCAAACACGTTTTGCAGCGAAAACTGGAGCGCCATCAGGGCGTTTTTTCTGCTTGCGTCTGGTCCCAGCTGTTCCGGTGACAGTGCTGTCTGGATCATTGCCAGCTGTGTGAGATCGAATGCCCATAGTCCGATTCGAGACAGTGCCAAACCGGAGAAGAGCAGGCCAGTGTTCCAGCTAGGTCGTCGCTTGTCCGATAGACCGAAACGGTCGTTGGGCGATCCTGTAATCCACAGAGATACTACGGCAGGGATGAGAGGAATCAGCTCGGCAAAGAGAGAATACGAGCCTGTACGAACGAGGCCGATCTTCTTCTCCATCGTCGGCATTAAAAAAGTTCCGATAAGACCAGTGACAACGCCAACAGCTCGCATTCCAGCGATAAACGCATCGCTGTACAGCGTCTCTGATTTGAGATACGCAATAAACGTTGGATCGAAAGAGAGCACCGACATGTAGAGCAAAGAGATGCACAGCGAGGTCAAAAAGATTGGAAGACGAACAAACAGCTTCCAATCACGATACTGTTGCCTGACATCGTCTGTTAACGACTTCGCCACTTTTGTGAAGAACCTGTTCAAGCGACTCTTTCCGCTCTGTGCAGTAGCTAGCTGCTCGTCGGAGGTTCTATTTTCGGCGGCACCTTGTCTTCTCGCTATCGACGCCCTCTCATCCGCAGCGAGAGATGGGAAGCGACGATACACAATTCCAACAAAGACAAGCTCGAAAACACCCGTGACAGCATTCACCGCCAACAACACTACCGCAGCCAGCGTGTAGCTCATCGTCGATGTCAAGGCTGACACAAAGAGGGGGCTGACAAGCTTGCTGATCAGATCAATTCTGCGCATGATCGCATTCAGTCTCGTCAGCCGAGCCGAAGATCCATCACTGATGATCGTCACCCACTCTCTCTCGACGCCTACGCTGACGCCGACATTGGACAGCATGACCCCGATGCCGAGCAAGGTGATGGCGCCAAAGATCGCCCATGGTCGAATGTTTGCCTTTGCATCCTGCGGGCCCTTTCCACCGTTTTCAGCTTCTGTTCGAAGCAAAGTTGAGGAGAAGAGGACGAGAAACAGAGCGTACGAAGCGCCAACGAGCAGCTTCTGCGAGAGGATCATCGCCCGCAGGGTGCGCAATTTGGTATGCGCATACGTGTCTATGAGGCGACCGACGTTGTTCGAGAAGAGAATGGCGCCTGCAGTGGTGACAAAGCCATAGATCGAAGCGGGGAGCAGAGTATTGGTGAAGAGCTGGACCATCATGAGCGGGTAGGCAAATTCGGCAGAGCGAAACCCCCAGGACGAGGAGGCGTGCTGAATGGCGAGGAGAAGTGTACCTCTGCCATCGAGATCGCTTGGTCCCGATGCGGGCGTAGCGCCAAATGACTCGTCTGCTGCATCGGTAGCTTCTTCGGTACCAGCCACTTCTGGCTGCTGTGTTTCGGCGTTGTTGCTAGGATTGCTGCCTAGTGTGTTGCCGTTTTGTGATTTGGCGACGGATGTGCGGCTGTGAGTGCGCTCGAGACGAGGAAGAGGCTGCAGTGCGATCGAGTCACCCTCCGTGACACTGCCATCTTGACGTCTTTCCTCAGTCACTGTTTGAGCCGTCGTGCTCATCTTGCCGTCGTCGTCGTAATAATAGACCGCACCAAGTGTTACTGTACGATGGCTGTAACGAAGGAACGCATGCAAGATTGCATGATTCCGACCTGTCGCTGCAGCCACGAGGCTTTCAGGGTCCTTTTCTTAAAATCCCAACATGTTAGACCTCGGGATCGTTGTCGGAACGGCTTTTTCCCCCCACGACCATGCAAGAGGTGTCTAAAGCTTGGTGCTGCCAAATCACGGAAAGCTTTCTTCCGGTGTCTTTCATGTTTCGAGATGGACCCTGATCCTGTGTCGCCCTCTTACATTTCTTACCCCAAGTTTTGACTCCCTTGCAGACGTGCAATTTGGTCTCTCTTTCCTCCCTTCCACCACTCCACCGCACATTCCATCGTCCTTCCATAGACCAGCTCCCAAGCATGCCGGGTGCCTCAGAGACTACGCCTCTACAGGCACATGATGGCACTACATCATCACCACCAGCAGGCTACGGCGCCACTGCACAGAATGGCACTCCCATTGACAAAGCCGCCGTCCTCGAGCAGTACCCCAAGGGTTTCAAGTTTGCCGTCATCATCGCCAGTAAATGGGTGGTCCTCTTCATGGCTGCCCTGGATGGAACCATTGTTGTCACTCTCATCTCTTCCATCTCATCCTCCTTCAAAGCATCAGAAAAGTCGGGCTGGTTGAGCACTTCCTATCTGCTTTCTGTCTGCGCATTCTCCTCGATCTACAGCCAACTGTCCGACATCATCGGTCGCAAAGGTGCCCTGCTAGTAGCACTGACCTTCTTCACTATGGGCACATGTCTCTGTGCGGTGGCCAAGAGCATGGATGCGCTTCTCGTCGCACGCTTTGTAGCAGGCATTGGTGGTGGTGGACTGCTCACCACATCTTCAATCTGCATGACGGATCTCGTCCCCTTGCGTCAGAGAGGGCTGTGGCAGGGCATTACAAACATTCTCTTTGGCTCAGCCTCTGCACTCGGTGGTCCACTAGGAGGATTCATCAACGACGCTTTTGGCTGGAGAACCGCATTTGGCTTCCAGGTACCCTTCCTTCTGATTGGCGCCATCTGTATCGGCACATTCGTCAACATCCCTCTCCAACAATCAGACCAAACGTGGCAGAAGAAGCTCGGCCGTATCGACTATCTTGGATCACTTGGTCTGATCTCTTCTTCGAGCTGTCTGCTCCTTGCTATGTCTTTCCTGTCAGGATTTCTGCTGCCCTTCTCGCACCCGCTTGTGTGGGGATTTCTCCTCGGCTTCCTCATCACCGCAATTCTCTTTGTCCTCGTCCAGGGCTGGATTGTCTGAGAGCCAGTTATGCCACTGTCTTTGCTCACCCGCAAATCACCTGCCCTCATCGGCGCCTCTTACTTCCTTGGCAGCTTTGCCCATTTTGCAACCGTCTTTCACTTCCCTCTGTGGTTCCAATCGGTCCGCCTGCAATCCGCCAGCCAAGCTGGACTGCATCTCATCCCAATCTCCTTCTCCGCTGCTGCCGGCAGTCTCTGGGCAGGACTTTACATGAAGAAGACGGACAAATACTGGCACGCAAACGTCTTGTGTTGCCTGCTCAACATAGCTTCGACTGCCTATGGTTTGATGTGGAACGAGAGCACCAGCGCTTGGGCTGAATACCTTACCTTTTGTCCACAGGCTTTTGGTACCAGCGCCATCTTCACGTTTATGCTGATCAGGCTGATTGCTTCTGTATCCAAAGACAAAGCTGCGGTGGCTACGGGAACAGTCTACCTCTTCCGCAGTCTGGGTCAAGTCGTCGGAGTCTCGCTGTCAACAGCAATGTTCCAGATGCTCCTTCAGTCGCAGATGTACCGCAACATCACCCCTGACCTCCTGCCTCATCCAAAGGACGGCGTTGAAGGGGTGAAGAAACTCATCTCGGCCCTGAGGCACGATGCATCGCTGGTCCCTACACTGGAGCCAGAATTGCTGAGACATGCAGCCCAGCTGTCTTACATGAACACCATCAAGTGGGTGTTCCTGCTTGTGACCATGCTGAATCTCTTGTATCTGGCCATGTGCTGGCCGGTTGAGGAGTACGAGCTGTCGGACAAGGTCCCTCCCACTGCTCCCATGGCAGAGGAGGCACAGCCTCGACAGGAAAACTCTCAGGCTTAGATGAGTGTATATGCTTGCTCTTTGTTGTGCTCTTTGCCAATACAGCTGTGTTAGAATCTGGAGAGATTGTGTGTGATGGAAGCTTCGCCGTTTCTTCCGCTGGTAGGAGGAGCTGTCAATCAGAAAATGGTAAATGAGGCAGAAAAATAAGCCAAAAAAATAAAGGAAAAGCGGTGTCAGCAGACCTCTTGTTCCTGATGGTGGCGCCTTTTTTTCCTTTTCTCTAATTTCCAGTAATCGGATATGGTTGGCTGCATGTTTGCTGCCCCGGATTTTGTCCCACTTTTTCATCGCTTTTTGGATTCGGCGGGACGCCAGTCTTTGTTGGCATTTCCCATCTTCCGCGACTTTTTTCTTTCTTTTTTTTTTCACTTTCGGCGTGTCTGTTTCGGGCAGTACACTCCCGAATCTGTCCCCACCCCGCAATCCTTCCATGCTTTCTTCGCAACCATCTCAACCATTTCTTTCCTACGCTCATCATCCATCCATCCACCTCATTCACCTCACATATAGACTATACACAGTACAACACGCACCTCTGGTTACTTCCTTTTTTGGCGCTGGTGTATGGCATTTGTGGGCTAGGATGAGCCATCTTTACGACTCCAGCACCTCTCAGCATCCAAACAAAACATCGTCGCCCAGAATGTCTTCTAGCGACCGCAACTATACCGGATCACCTGGTCGTGGTTCGTACGCCACAGGAGGTGGTATGCATGCATATCCGAACCATGAATCACCTCGAGCGGCCAAGAACGAGCCTTCGGACCCTTCGCCCATCAAAGCCGACGCCTCGCACGTTTCGTCCTCGTCGGCATCGTCTTCGAAGAAACAAGCCAGCAAAGATGACAGCAAGGAGGATAAAAAGACGGCGAAACGGCCCAGAGAACAGTATAGCTGCGTAGAATGCTGTAAGTTGTCCCTCACATCCCCCTCGACTTTGTCATCATCAACGATAAGAAGCTGTATACTGACCCTCATCTGCACTTCTGCTGCAGTCCGCCGAAAGCAAAAGTGCGACCGTCGTTTTCCCTGCAACAACTGTATCAAGCGACGTCTTCCAGAACGCTGTGTACCTCCACCATCCGCCCGTGCTGCCAACGCCGGTTCTCCCACCCCTTCCGAAACGGGCACTGTCCATCGGGCCAGCATCTCTCGCTCCAACACCAACACCGATCTGCCCCTCCCCACCACACCCTCGCTCAAACGCCAACGCACCGATGAAGACTCCTGGGACGATCGCAAGATCGACGATCTCGCCCGTACCACCTCCCGCATCGCTCGTCTCGAACGCATCTTGGCCCTCAACGACGCTTCTTATCTCGAGCAGCGGCTTGCGCTTGCCGAAAAGGCAGTTCGGCTTCGTCTTGGCGAAGAAGGAGGTCCAGGCGGCGGTGGATCTTCCTCCTCACGCGGGGTAGACTATGGTCAGAATGATCAGATTTCGAGACGGTCGAGTTATGTCCCCGATGAAAACGAGGGGGATCGTCATGCGGATGGTCATCTGGATGATAACGATGGATTCCTGGGTACGAGCGCGCTGGAGGCTGTACCGCTGCAATTGAAGAATGGGCTGCCGAACAGTAGTAAAGCGGGAGTAGGGGATGTAGCCCCGCAAGCGCTATTGAGCTACATCCACCCTAATCCGACAAGGAGAGGTTTTCCAATCCCCTCTGCAGACGTACAGGCCATTCGAGCGACATTGCCCTCCCGCGACCAGTGTGAGAGGTACTTTGATGCCTACTTTGCACACTACAACTGGGCCCGTCTGCCTCTGCACGAAGTAACGCTGCGCGATAGGTTCCGACAATTCGTTGCCGGTGTACCCGCTCCAAGTGACGTTAGGATGGATGCCGAAACCTTGCCCTTTGTCGCTCTGGTGCTGGCGATCTTGACGCTGGGATCGGTCCCGCCCATCGTCCAACCGCTTTCATCGGCCACATCCCACGCCTTCTTTTGGGCAACAAAGAAGGCTCTCGTGTTGTGCGAGACGCTCGGATTGGCTAGTCTGGACTCTTGCTGGGCCCACGGAGTGCTGGTGCGATATCTGGACGTGATCCGAGTCACTAGAGCGAGTTGGCACGAGATCGGATCGTGGATCCGTGACGCATTGGATCTAGGCCTGCATAGGGACGGTAGCTCCTTTGGCCTCCCCAAGGAGCAAGTGGCCGCTCGCCGAATTCTCTGGAGTCACGTCATTCACAACGATCGAGAGTGGAGCATCATCCTCGGCCGTCCTCTGACCATCACATTCTACACGACAGAGATGCCGACACGCGAAGATCTCGAACCGCTCGGCTTTGCCTGTCAGACTTATCTGCTGGCACGAAACCGCTTCACCGCCTGCCTCGAATCCATCACGCACTGCTTTGAGGAGCGCTCGCAATCTCGAGGACCCTCTGGTCGCACCTCACGTGCCTACTACCGAGTGCTGGAAGTTGAGGATATGATTGCAGAATTCGTCGACTCCCTCCCGCCCTATTTGGCACCCAACTGGTCCAGTTCGGGCAAGAGCAAGACCGACACGAGTCTAGATCAGGATCACCCGCTGCTGCCCTTCTACCGCTACCTGATCTTGGGCGAGGTATGTTTCTACCGATCGCTTCTGCACCGCCCCTACCTGCTCCGACCGGCATCCCACGGCAAACATCCATTTCCCGAGTCTCGCCGTGTCTGCGTCGAGGCGGCGCTGAACGATCTGCGTCTGCGAAAGGAGTACGCACGAATCTTGACAAAGGAGCAACTGGCGCAGTCGTTCGGTGGCGCCTATGCGCTTTTCAACTCTGCCATCGTTGTCGGTATGTCTCTGCTCATTGGGTTCAGCTTGGGAGAGCGGATCGATACGGCAGATTTGAACGAGCGGATCGGGTATCTGCAGAACTTTATCACCCAGTTGCGACGGAACTTTGACGCAGGCAATGTCGATGCCAGTGCGGAGCGGGAGCAGATGGTGATCGAGGTACTGGTATCGCGACTGGAGCCGTTCTTGCCTAGAGAATTGGCAAAGAAGAGTAGGGGAGAGTTGGCGGCGGCAAAGGGGTCGATGAGGGCGACGATGATGCAGAATCCTATGAGGAGGGGTCAGACGGCGGCACAGACGAGGGTGGAGCAGGAGAAGCAGGCGGCCGATTCGCTCAGGTTGCTCTCTACGAGTTTGCCGGGCACTCCCACCATGTCGAACAGCGCCGGAGCCGGAAATCATTTGCAAAACGCCGGAGGGATGCATCACAACATGGCGCCTTCTCATCATTTGGGTGGGACAGGTTCGCCCACTCCGCTCGGTGGCGGCGGAGGAATGGGCCAATTCGACGGTACAGGCGCACTCGCATCCATGGCTATGGGTGGCAGCTCTGCAGCTCCTGGCGCTGTCGGAGGTGGCGCGAACCCGATCGACCCTTACGGCTGGCTTCTCACCCCTACAGCTATGGAGTCCCCCGAAACGACCAAAGGCAGCTCTGCGGGGACCAGCACCGCCCACACTCCCGTCATGTCGGGTTCCACCAAAATCGGAGGCGCCACCCCTACAGCAACCACGATCAACACGGCGCCTTCATCCACCGCCACCCCAGCAGCGATGCGTCACGGTCACAGCTTGAGCAACAGCAGCGGCAGCCACGCGAACCACTTTATGACCGCTTCACCGGGTCAGCTGGCTGGACTGGCTGCACCAGGAAATGCTATAGAGGGCCAGGCGATGTTCGATTGGGAAGGCATTTTGCAGACGATCGGATCGGGTTGGACGGGAGATGGCACGCTCGAGACAGGGATGGAGAGTTTGTTTGGTTGATTTCAAGCCGAGGATTGATCGTCAATACATGCGGTTTCGAAGGGCGTGCTCGACATCAATAGTGTGATTGTTTGCTATTGTGTGCTATTGTGTACATGCGTGTGACGACGATGTCCGTCTGTCTCGTGCGGGGAGCAGTGACCAGTGTGAGGAAAGGAGGTGCTCGTGTGACTATGAATCCCGAAAAGGAGGCAGACGCGAGGCCGGTGTTCGTCGGTCTCCAAGGGGCGAAATTTTCGTTTTTAAAGACCGGCCAATTGCGGTGCACGGGACATCACGCACCTTTTTTCCCCCCACGAAGACTGCGCTTGGAATTGGGCAGTAAGCCGAAATGCTGCCGCTGCTGGTGATGTGGAGTATGTCGCTGCGCCGTGTAACGTTGTGCCTTTCGGTGTTCGTCGTCCCCCCATGTTTCTTGTTCTCTACTCTGCTCGGTGTTCTTCTTAACCTCGTCGTATTGTCTTGTTGCTTTCCTCTACACCACGAACGCATCCCCACCCAACGCGAACAAAGATGGCATCCAAAGTTTCGGATCCAGTCCCAATCGTCAGCTCCCTCGACGAGATCTACTCCCCCGCTGGTATCCTCAAGAACGGCAAACGATGGGACCATCTCGCAACCCAATTCTCTAAAGCCTTTGCCGGCGACAAGCCAGACTTCATCGCCCGTGCACCTGGACGTGTTAACCTCATCGGCGAACACATTGACTATGTTGGATTCTCGGTCTTCCCCGCTGCCATCGAAAAGGATATCTTGATGGCAACCAAGGTCACCTTCGCCTCTTCTCCTGCTGACAAGGTCGAAATCGTGCTTAAGAACACAACGACTCGGTTTGCGGTCAACACCTTCACCTCGGACTACCACTCCACCGAGGATGTCGAGCTGCTCAACGAGGGTGATGAACGCTGGGCCAACTACTTCAAGGTCGCGTTCAAGGGATTGCACTCCCACTTGCCCACACACGTGCTCGACGAGAAGAATGCAAAGAGGCCGGTCAAGATCGAGGTGCTGGTCGATGGAACGATCCCTCCAGAGAGCAGCTTGAGCTCGAGTGCGGCCATGACAACGTGCAGCAGCATCGTCGTGCTCGAAGCATTTGGCGCCCGAGAGTTGATCGATAGGAAGGAGATGGCCGAGGTCGCCATCGAGTCAGAGCGTCTCGTAGGTGTCAACTCTGGTGGCATGGACCAGTCCGCATCCATCTTCAGTATCCCTCACCACGCGCTGTACATCTCGTTCTATCCAACGCTCTCAGTACAGCCCACACGTCTGCCACCTAGCAACCCCGACCACACTTTTGTCATTGTCAACACCCTCGTCGTCTCCGATAAAAAGGTCACAGGTCCCGTCAACTACAACCTTCGTGTCGTCGAGACACGCATGGCCGCACGCGCACTCGCCAAGTCGCTCGGTCTCGAGGCTGCCAAGGAGGCCTCGTGCAAGGATCTGCGCGGTGTCCTCGAGACATACTTCGTCGAGAGTGGCGGCAGTGGACAGTTGCAGCTCGAGATGGAGAACAGCGCCGCCGTCAAAGAGACGCTCGAGAAATCAGGAGAGGAAGCTGCACGCATCAAGGTCCTAGAAGAGAAAGTTGAATCCCTCTACAGCTCTTCCACCCTCCAAGCTGGTCTGCCTCGTTCTGAGGTCGAAACGCTTACGGGCTATTCGGGCGATGAGTTTGACCAGGAATTCCTCAGCTCCTTCCCCATCCGTGCCGAGGCGTTCGAACTCTACAAGCGTTCCAAGCATGTTTTCACAGAAGCGTTGCGTGTGCTTCAGTTCCAGGCTCTGTGCAAGCAGCACCAATCTCCTTCTTCCGCCGACGAAGACGGCAAAGAGGTCTACAAGCAGCTCGGCGCACTCATGGACGGATCGCAGAACTCGCTGAGAGATCTATACAACTGCAGCTGTGACGAGCTCAACCAGGTCGTCGAGATCGCAAAGAGGAACGGTAGTCTGGGAAGCAGGCTGACGGGTGCAGGTTGGGGTGGATGCACCGTGCATCTGGTGCCAAAGCCCAAGGTCGAGGTGTTTATCTCGGCGATGCGGACGCAGTACTACGCAAAGAGGTTCCCGGAGCTCACAAAGACCCAGTTGGAGGATGCTTGCTTCGATACGCAGCCGGCTGGTGGTGCTTGCGTGTACAAGGTGTAAAGATGCCAAGGCGCAGTGGTGGAGAGCTGCCAAGGTTGATGGGTACACACCTTTCCCACGATGTACATTAGTTGGTGTCTCGTTCCATGTTGATTGTCAACGTCGAAGCGTAATCCACCTGATGTGGACACTTTCACGTTGTATGACTCTTTCACATTTGTGCGAACGTTTTGCATCGATCGTGATCCGATTCCAGAGAGATCTTCAAAAAGGGCCGACGTTTGAATGTAATTCATGGATCTCGACCTTTGAAAGGGGCGTGCATCATCAGGTCTTTGTAGGCGTGCACGCTGATTCGATTCGGAACCATTGTGGATGGTGACATACCCAACGAGGGGAACTCGGGACTGGCAACCTTTCCGAATCGTCGAATATTGTCCAACGATCGAACTATGGGATGTCCGAATCTTGATGATGGCGTACATCAAGCAAGATCCGAACTCTGTTGTGGGTGTGGGCGCCGTCCAAATTCTTGTGGTGGATACGTCGCAAAAGGTGGTTACAATTCAAGGAACAGCTGTCACGGGAGGTGACCCGGGTTGCTCGGCGTACAGTAACGGTAGATCCGCTGCATATGTCGTAGCCAAGCGTTCCGTTGGTTTGGGTTGGTCTGGCCTCAGCTCGATACGTCGCAAAGTTGTCAAAAACGACATTTTCAAACGGCAACCTGGGTTTGAATACTTGCTGCCGCATCACAGTGGTTGATCAGATAAGCAATGCGCCATGATCGTGCCAAGAGGCAAAGTTGGAAAAAGGGTCAAAATTCGGGCTTGGAATCCGACTTCGTGGTACCAAAGGTATTGTGTGATGGTGGCGGTGGCGTGCAGATGCGTTGAGAATGCATGGGTTCTGCACGCCGTGGACCAACGCGGTGGTAGCGGCAGCAACGGACGAGCGAGCTAGACATGGTACCACGTAGCTCGATTCCGATCCGCTGTCTGTTAGCGCGTGCGTGCGACGCTGCTGTACCACCATCCCACATGGTGGTCGATCGGGATGAATCGGTCGATTGTCTCCTCTTCACGATGAGGGCAGACTAGGCTCGCGCCGTGTTGGTCAAGCTCGGACCGCGGCTAATTAAGGTTAAAACTGGAGGTCTCTGTCAACATTCATTGTTGTCGTCGAGGAGGCTACAACGAGTGAGTGTGGCAGAGTCCGGCTCCGCTTTGTGTTCAGGCCCATGAGAGCCACCACGTAGTCAGCTTATACCGACGTGGCCAGATAGAACAAGGATACGCGGACAGAGGGGCATCTGCGCAGATTGGAATGCTGTTCGGCATGAAGCATTGCTGAATCTGGGTGGATGCAGGTCGGCGATTGAAACCGCCTAAATTGCTTCGAGCCTAAGCAGCGCTAGCTGCACTTGTTGTTCCAAGCTTTCGGTTGAGTACGAAGCGAGCGGAGTACGCTCAAGGAAGAGGTGGCCAAGGAGAAGGAGTCCGACGGGACAATGGAATCATGTTTCGTGTGGCGCTGCGGCCATCCTTGATACATGAGTGGTGTCAAGACGAGAGAAGCGTCCACATTGCCGGTACAAGCGAGGCTGCACCTGAAGACAAAAGGGCACGACACAGGGGTGCGCCACAGCGGGAAACAATGAAAGCTAGTCAGTTTGGTACATGGACAGGACGCTTGGACCATGAAGGACTAGTGCGGCGTCGGCTCATGCTATCCGCTGTTCAGGAAGAAGAAAAAAGCATATGAAAAGGCGAAAGCGGCCAGGGTCCAAGGAACGGGGCCTCCTTGCAGACCCATCATGCTTGAGCTCATGCTTGACAGCTGATCTTGGAGGCAGAGTGATTCCATGTACCGTCGGAAGCAAATGGGAAGCAGCGAAAGGGCGACAAGTACTATGTTTACGGGCGCCGAGCAAAAGCCTGCCGATGTTCGCTTGGAAATTGGCGTTGATGCAAGTGCATGGCATGGGCATGAGAAAAGCAGTTGCATCCTTGGTAGGTCGGTCAAATTGGCCATGCGACCCGAAAAGCATGACATGCAGTGCTGTACCATTTGACGCTCGTCAAGGTTGCATGTGACCGAGTTCGTTCGAGAGGACAAGATGCCGATGGAAGCAGATCGGGAATCGTCTTGGGCTCGCAAATTCCTCAGATGGCAGAGTCAACTGATCGGCAAAAGGTGTTTTTCCTTGCCTTTTTTTCTTTGCGCGACGAGCATTGGATGACCGCCTGCATTCCATCGCCCAAAAGTTCATGAACAGGGGCCGGTAAATAAAGGCCAAGAAGAGAAAAGCAAAAGCGAGAGGAGGGGAGTGTGCAAGATTCATGCAACGATTGCGTTTGCCGAGGCGAGAAACAGACAAACAAGAATTTTTAATTTTTTTTTTTAAAGAAAAGCGCCAGCTTACTGCCAAATGATACCGTATCGCTTTTGGGCTGACCAGCTGGCTGGCTGGCTGATCGGTCAAGCTCTGACATGCCGTGCTTGTAAAGCTTTCAGAACCATGTTGCTCTCTTTTGATGGCATGCACGCTTTCGGATTGACCTGCTTAAAGTGCTGCAGAGCCTTTTTTTTTGGGACGCTCGGCCAAGGCTAGGCATCGGTCAACTTGATGAGACACGGCGGCAATGCGAAACTAGCCTGCTCTTGGATCCGCCGCAAGCGCATTTGCCGAGCCAGGTGCGACGACATTTGTCCCTTGGCGCGTGCATAGCATTGGATGCAAGCCCGCCGATACGTTGTAACCCAACATAAAGGTATCAGAGTGATCGACTCTTCCTCGAGCCTCCAAGTGATCGTATTGCGGGCGAGATTGTTCCGGTCCAGGCACGACGGCAATCAGTTCCATGGAAAAGGTGGCACAGCGAATCAGAGAAAAGACGGCTGCGCGTCCTGTAAAGTGGTGCAGTGCTAGAAACGCGACGTGTGCTTCTGAGGGTGAGACCGGACTTTTAAGTCAGGAACCCAAGCATCGTGTCAGTGGTGGCAGTTGGCGGGCAAGCGGAGTTGAAATGCGTCTTCTCATGCGGAATTCCAGGCCAGCCCCGTCAACAAGTCTGGTCCCTGTAGAGTGCATTTCAGCTTTGAATTTGATTGACACTGGTTGGTCATACTCGGCTGCAGTTGGATGTGGAGATAAGAGCAAAGCCAGCTTTGTCTTGTCTTGTCGTGTGTCTTGGGAAACATGGCTCAGGCACAGAAGAAGCGGAGGGCGGAGTCTTGAATGGCCTTTGGTCGAGTGCCACAGCATGATTGGCTGCGTCGAACAAAAGAGAAAGAGAGAGAGAGAGAGAGGGAGAGAGAGAGAGAGGTGGCGCAGATGGAAGGCCCGACGAAAGGAAGAGTCTCGAGAGCGGACGGCGACTGCAACGATTCTGGCTTTGAAATGCTTGTCAAGATACGGCAGCTTGTTGTGCTACTCTGTGTTGTGCTGAGCCGTGTTGGTCGTGACCATTTCCTGCGGATGACGAGCTGGACGACGAGAACGCAGCGGGGTTTGAAAGGCAATCTGCATGTTGGACGCGAAAAAAGAAAAGAATAAACAAAGTCTCTCGGCCTCGTGTGCACTGTGGGATGAGCTTAGTTGGGAGACACTCTCTCGCTTGGCACGTTAATCGCCCTAGGTATGGGTTAGAAGCAGGGCGGGATGCAGCTGATGGCCCGTTGGATGTGCGTTTCCCATGGAAACGTTGGGAAATCGACTCGGCTCCATGCTTTGATTGGTTTGGTGCATGGCTCATTGCATACTGTATGGCATGCATTGAGCATGCATCCACTGCCAGCTTGAACCAAAGCAGCTGCATCCAAGGTTCTGAACCGACACCGACAACAGGCATGAGTGCAGGCTGCAAGCAACCTTGTGCGGGTTCAAGCCCGGGCTCAGCTGCTCCGTTGCAACGATTGACCATCCGGTGTTTCCCACGAGAGCTCGTCGCTGTGTCACCCCAGGTCTTGTGGTTGGTGTGCGTGTGAATAGATGAATGCTCGGGGGAAGCGGCTCATCCGAAAAATGCCGAATCGCGTGTGCATCGTTCCGATCAGATGGACTTGAAGCCAAGAAGCGGCGATCAGTGTCGAAAGCTTTATGCCGAATGTCTTTGAACGG
This sequence comes from Ustilago trichophora, assembly GCA_900323505.1. Lineage (NCBI taxonomy): Eukaryota > Fungi > Basidiomycota > Ustilaginomycetes > Ustilaginales > Ustilaginaceae > Ustilago > Ustilago trichophora. The sequence continues at coordinate 2,006,332 of OOIN01000003.1, read as the reverse complement.
ACCCCGTCCGTGCTCATTCTGCCTCGGGATTCATAGAATCGAATCAAAGCAAGACCAGAGATAATGGACACAATAGGCGGCAAGAGCCGACATTGTGACAAAGGAATCGACTTGTCAGGGGCAAGGGACAAGGCAACCAGCTCATAGTGAATGAATAGTGTAGCTGACCGAATGTGAACTGGCGGTTGTGAGCGGCTCAGCCAGTCTCTTGTGTCGAGTTCTGGGCGTACAGTACACGGCGGCAATCCAGATCAAGACGTGTCTCAGTTGTCATCACATTGAAATTTTCCTTGCTAAAAATCGAGCTGGTGCCTGTCGCATGAAAAATTGCACCCTTTTTATTTTTTTTTATTTTTCACCTGTCCCTCTCTGACTGCCAGCGTCCGGACGTTTACGACTTTCGGTTTCGGATGCGCCAACCGCCCTTATGCAAGAGAGTTGAGCCACGCTTTGACTGAAAGAGCTACAAGAAGAGGTGGATGGTGATTTGCCGCTCCCACGGCCCGATTGGCCTTTGATACAAGTCACCAGTTGACCGACTGGAGTCCGCGCTACTACGCCACCACTTATTTGGCTCTTCTCGTTCTGCCACATTGGCTGAGCCGCTTCTAAAAATTACATACAGTTCGGACCAGTCTCTGTTTCTTTTTCTATTTTATTTTATTTCATTTTTTTTTTTTTTTTTTTTTCATCCCGCCATCACCCCCCCACTCACTGCAAACGTGGACTTTGTTTGAATCGACGAGCTTGTCAGAGTGTCATGTAAGCTCCAGATTCACCTCGAACTTTTGCGCTGTCGATTGTCGATTCTGCTTGATCTAGCATCACCTCGACCCCCGACGAGGCTCATGCGTAGTGCCGGACGGTCGGCCTATGCTTGTTGCCGTTTATGAGGTTGATTGCCCCGCCGTTTGTTCCACCCCCGCCAACGACCGCTGTCACCTACCATCCAAAATAGAGTGATGCCGAGGCCCTTTTTCACTTTCACTTTTGCCCCACTCACCACAAAGCTCGAACAATTGAATGTGGGTAGTGACTGATGCGTTCCCAAGGCTCCACCCTTCCCGCGGAAAGGAAAGAACCCACTAGCCTGCGATGCGTTCTACCGAGGTCTAGTTCACGCTGCCCACCGCACAGAACGTGGACTTGAAAAGGACGACGACGGATCATGATGGCGCCCCTGACGGCTCACACGATCGGTCCCACCATTAAGCTTGATTCACACACTGACAGGGGCCCAAGTCCTTGTACAAGTGTTTGTCTAGCACCATGTCCGCATAATTTCTGCCTCGATTTCATGGTATTGCGTAGCGTGGCCCCATTGTTTCGATGAGGTTGTCATCTGCGTTTGTTTTAATTTCAGAAACGAGACATTGGAATCTCAACTGCTAGATTTGCATCAAGGCAGATGTTATCTCAAGCTTGAACTGACGTATTGACCTGTAGTTGTTAACTTTTCAGGCACGATGGCTGCGTCGGCCCGGTCAAGATGCCAAGTGGTACTGTAGATGAGACGAGGCAAGGCGAGGCCAAGCCAAGGCATGGAAGGAATCAGCTGGGGTTTGGAGTGAATTTGCAGGTTCAAGCAACGTGGAAGCAGCAAATGACGACGCGCGTACAGGCGGTGTTAGAATTCTCAACGAGTCCCTGCTGCGGAACCAACGAAAACAAGACCAAATCTAGACTGGATGACTGCCTTGGGCCCAACTTGGCGTGGTCTGCGCTGCACGCCGCCGCCGCCCGCCGCTGCACCGCTTGACTAGACCGGTTAGCCATCGAAACATTTAAAAAAAAAAAAAAAAAAGACACGATTCTCAGTTCCCACCATTTTCGCCCATTTTCGCCTTTTCGCCCCTTGGGTGTCTGAGATCTTGTCCCAGATTTGAACTACATTTTACACAGCACTACACCACAGCGAAGCACAGATTTTCGCCGTAAAAATAACAAAATGTCTTGGATCGGTAGTATACCCGCTCACCGCTTGTTTTCTCCGTCTCCAAGGCTCTTTGACTGAGCCAGATTTCATAGCCGAGCGAAGATCCCAACCCCTTCCCTCGCTATTTATTTCCTTATACTGTAGGAAAGTGCAAGGCTGCCGATGTGCCTGCTCGCTCTCACGGTCTCTGACCTTGTCCTTCTTCCCGTCCCTTTTTTCTTTCTTTCCTTTTTTTTTTTTTTTTTTTTTTTTTTTTTTTTTTTTCTCTTCATCTTTTTCTTGCTCCGCCTCGCGCTCATTTGCTCACCCTCACAGCGTTGTTCGCATTGCCTCCCTCGTCTGTACCATTCCTCTGTCCCTCGAAAGACAAGACAAGGCGAAGCGAAACCAGACTTGTGCATGTGTGTGTGTGTCTGTGTGGTGTGTTTGTAGTCATTGTTCTGAGTCGTCTCGCTTGGCCTCGCCTCTCACCGTATCGCCACGCTTCGCCTGGCCGCAACTTTCGTTTCGCCTCTCTTCCACTTGACCGGACCACCCTTTCTGGTCGCTCCTCCTCGTTAATCACCTGGGTGCCGTCCGGTGCTCTCCTGGATCTGCCATTGGATCGTGCTGCTGTTGCTGCCAAATGGCTGGCTAATTGGTTCATTCTTGATAGACGCAAGCCGACTTGTCAAACTACCTTGCCTTGGCTGATCCAAGACAGCTCAGCCTTGACTTGCTCTTGCTACTCAAGGCCAACAAGACACAGCACAGTGCAGACCCGACCTCCTTTTTTTTCTCCTCCCTTCTGCCTGCTGCTCCTCGCTTGCTTGCTTGATCAGCCACAAACAAACCCGGCTTCTAATTCTATGCGTCCATCTGCACTCGGCTGCGCTTTCCTCACTCCGCGCCCCTGTCCTGCTTTCCTGCCCCTCCTCGTCTCTCTTCCGCTCTCTTTCTCCCTCCCTTTTCTCCTTTCCTCTTGCCTTCTTCCTGCCATCCTTCCTCCCTTTCCCCCTTTCGTCTTCTCGTCTTCACTTGCGCCTCTAGACCTCGCCCGCTCGAGGCTCGGTCACAACTTCATCTGCTGCTTCTTCCTCTTCATCCTGCTCACTGCTGCTCGGCCCGTCTCTTTCCAGCATTCTTGCATTGGGCGCCGCCGCCGCCCTCCTTCACGCTCCCATATCGTCTCACTCGACCGGCCATTGTAAGTAAACGTCTAGACCCAGCCTTTTCGTCTCGCCCTTATTCCATCTCCGTCGATGCTTCCTCCTCCTCCATCATCCCTTCCTTCCGTCCACATTGTCTAGTCTACACTTCCTAGTCAAACCTGCCCCGACCACCTTGTCAACAACCACCATCCTCGAAATCCTCCGCCACCCCTCTCTAGCATCGATTTGCTCGCGTTGATCGTCACACGACCAGCTCCATCTCCACCACCGCACTGGCATATTTCGGATCTGTCCCTGCAGAGTAACCCAATACGCTAGGCAGATTGCTCAGCCATCGCTCGCGTAACAAAGCGCAGGAAACCTTTTGACCGCACACAGCTTCCCCCCTCGAGCATCTCCCCGTCGCTTCCTCTCAGGCGTGGCGTTGCCTGAGCGCTGCCGCCCCAAATTTCGCTCCAAGTACTCGCCAGGGTCGCGGCAGGCGCCCCCTCCTCTGTCCGCATGACCACTTCGGCGCGACGCCAGCTCTTCAGGCGCTCCAAGGCGGGATGCTGGAACTGTCGATCCAAAAAGAAAAAGTGCGACGAGCTCCGTCCGCACTGCACGAGATGCATCCGTGCTGGCGAAAGCTGTCGCTATCCAGACGCAAGCTCCGAGTCGCTCAATGAAGGTAATCCTTCCATATCTGGCAGCGACTACGCCTCGCCTTCCATGTCTTCCTCGGCTTCGTTTCCTAACAGCTTGTCCTCGATGCACGCCACACCCATGCTCTCTCGCTCTTCGTCTACTTCAGGATATCCATCGCAGCATCTGTCACGTCATGGTCAGCATAATTCGTACCATCACCACCCATACGCATCCACTTCAAGTCCAAATGCCCCGCCACCGCAGCATCGAGACTATCATTCGCAACGGCCACATCCCCTTCAGCGTCCCTCTCCGCCCGCATCATCTGCATCTCACCATCCATACTACCCTGCCTCGCATGGCAATGCACCAACGCAAGTGCCTCAGCAGCACTTTCCTCCACCGTTGTCGGCGAGTGCAGCAGCCGACTGGGATCACACCTCGCAGCAGCACGTCTACAAACGCACCCGCTACGATGATTTCTCATCCTCCTCTTCTTCGACATCGTCGAATCCGGCGTACCAGGATGCTCGCGCACGTCAGCCTTTCGATGCCCATCACAGGATCCCTTCCAACCAAAGTCAGACAAGCAGCAAGGGCAAGAGTCGCGACACGCTGCCTCCCATCTCTCCTCATCAGCCGCACTCGGTCCCGATGGCTGCTTCTGCATCGCTTCCACCCTTCAACGCAGTCTCGCCGCCACCGCAGCAGCGTCCCATGGCTTCGCCCAACCTGGCCAGCCGATCTGCCGAGACTTCACCCGCCAACCATGCCAGTCCTGTCTTTGCCCACAGCCGTCAGCAGATGCCCAGGGCAGCAGAGACCAGCGGTTCCGACCCGCGTGTAGCTGCTCAACAGGCATACCCTCCTGCACCTGCTGCTCATGCACAATCTGCAGGACTCGACTCGCACTCCAACGCACCACAGAGCCCGTCGTCTCATCCCTCGTCCAGCGCCTCGCAACCTCGGCACAAGCTTGTCCTTGACTATGCCTCGACCGAGCCAGACCCGGAAGAGCTGATGGGCGATCTCTACTCGCTCTCGTTTTCCACCGTAACGCAGCCAACCAAAGGCACTAAGGCCTACTTCCGCCTGCTTCAAGGTATTGCCCGCATGGGCCAAGGTCAGGCCATGGCACATGCCCTTGCCGCCGTGATCGCCACCCAGCAGGCCAACTTTGCTTCTCGCCCAGGCAGTGATTCGACCATCAACGGTAATGCAGCTGAAGGCGAACCTCGTTCACCAGAGCAGCCAACACGCTCGGTCAAGTACCAGCAGGGCCACTCCAGCGCAGTTTCGAACAGCACAGTAGCTCCGCTCTTGGAATTGGCCAATCGGCATCATCTGGCTGCCATCAAGGCTCTACAGACGCAGCAGCAGCCCAGCCGACGACGTCGATTCTCGGTCATTGATTCTAACACGAGCAGCGGATTCGATGAGTTGCCAGTCGGAAGCAACGCAGCTGCCATGATGTTGCTCATCCTGGCCTGCAGCTCTGTTGGCAAGTCGCTCATGCTGCCCTCGTACTTCAACCAGTGTGAACAGTTCCTTGCTGATGCTGTTGAGCACATCTCTTCGCATCGACTCTTCCCCTCGGTCACTGGCGAGCCCATCGTCGGAACAGCAGAAGACCCGCCCATCCTCCCGCCCGAGAATCTGTCCAACCACGGAGGCCTTCTCTTCCTTGGCGCCGTGGTCGGATTGTACGAGTGCTATCTGTCGCAGTATACCGCCATCACCGACTGGGACTACAATCCAGCTCGATTGCGCCGACTCCTGCCATACAACTGGAGCGAGTCGGACGCTGCCATCTTTGACCAAGCGCGTGGCAGTGTAGCCGAGACTACGTATAGCATCTCGATGGTTACGATCGAGCTTCTCATCGAGACGCTTGATACCATGCGCAAGTTCAAGCGAGCTGAAGCTGTTGCCTACGGCAATCGCAAGAGCAGCCGCAGTGAGGCCGAGGATGGCACGGCGGCGCTGGACAGTCTTGCGCTTCGAGAGGAGCTTGGTCTGCTCATTCGCGATTTGGAAGCGGGTACATTCTGGAAGGGAACCGCCCGCATCCTCACGGAAGCGGAACAGCTGCAAGTTTTGGACAGCATCAATGGCAGATCCAGATCCAACGGCAACGCCAACGCACAGACGCCAAAGTCAGAGCAGAACATGCCACCCCCACCTTCCACCAGCACCGATGACCAGCCCAACAACGCCGTCACGAAAGCTTTCCAATCAGGCAACCTCTTCCTCACCTCGTCTGCAGGCGAACAGCAAGTGAATCGTCTGCGATTGGCCAATCACCTCTACCGCAACGCGCTTCTCGTCGATCTCTATGTCACCGTCTTCAACCGACCCTCCACCAGCCTTGCCGTCCGCGACCTGATCTGCCGCAGCATCTCCCTACTAGCGGCAGTTCCAGACAAGCTCGAACAGGGTCTAATGTGGCCAGCCATCGTCCTCGGCTCTTATGCCCAAGACACCCCCGAACGTGATCAAGTGAGAGCCTTCGTCCGTCGGGCTCAGTGGAAAGGCACCTCTGGTCCCGCAACCGCCTCCGACGTCATTAAGAGAGTCTGGAGCGAAGAGGCCGAAACCTGGAGGGAAAGCGTCACGTATTTTGGAAGCCCTTACATTTCCTGATCCTTCACAAACTCCTCGTCATATCGATAGTAGCTTGAATCGTTCACCGATAGATATCATCTATAGATACAGCAAGACGTCCCAGCTGCAGACAAACAAACATCAACCCTTATCAGCATGCTAATGCCTTGCCTCGCGCACATAGACAAGTTCATCCAGCTATGGGCTGGGGAAACCCGTATTTGTACCGACTCTTGTAATCTTATTGCTCAAAGCGCAACTTTTTCTCAGTTTTGTGCAAGCGGGAACGTGTGAGTTGCGACAAGCGAACTAGACAAGAGGCTGCATTTCAGTCGTGCATACCGAAGCGTAACTTCTATCTATGAGGTGCAATGAGTCTAGTAACACGAGGGCAGGCAGATTCACTTGGTCTCCCTTCCGAACGCTTTGACGCTCTCCAAATGACCCGGCAGATCAGCCGCAACACCCCTCTTGACCGCACCGACATCCTCCAAGACTCTCTGCCACAATCGACTCCTCGCCAGGACATCATCGACCTCTGGACGTCTGATATCGACCTTGTTACGGTTGATAAACTTTCCTCCCCATTTGGCACTTTCGCCCTTCTCCACTTTGGTATTTCCACCTTTGGTCAGCTGCTTGGGCAGGCCGAGTGCGGGATCCAGAGCGGCGTAAACGATGGCAAAGCTGCCTTGCTTGTTGTCGACGCTCAGCTTGTTGATTCCGGCGAGAATGATCTGCTTGACGAAGGCTGGAACTCTGGCATGGGGATTGTTCCACACGTTGCTGCCTACAAACCCGGGGTGGATCCCATGAACAATGACATGCCTGTACTCTTCGCTTCGACTGAGACGCTCCTGAAGCTCAACCGACCACATGAGGAACCACAATTTGGAGTCGCAGTATGCATTGACGCAGCCGAGACCGAGAGGAGTGTGCTTCTCGTTGTCCATGTTGGCAAAGTCGAGTGTTCCACCGTTGTGGAAGATGGAGCAGGTGTTGATGATCCTCGGGGCGGAGGATCGGGCGAGCGAGGGGAGGAGGTAAAAAGTGAGCAAGGTGTGGGAGAGGAAGTTGACGACGTGGGTCAACTCAAAACCTTCCTCGGTAATGATACGCTTCCCGGCTGCAAGACCAGCGTTGTTGACAAGGATATCGCAGACTCGACCAGAGTCTCGCCACTTCTGGCCAAAGCGCTCGACGTTGGCAAGCGACGAACAGTCGATCTCCCAAAGCTCGACGGCGGAATCCTTGGCTCCCGAGAGAGCGACAACCTCCTTGCGCGCTTCCTCAGGATGCTGTTCGTGCGCAGCCGTCATTCGACAGGCCATGATAACGGTTGCTCCAGCGGAAGCGAAGTAGATGGCAGCCTGCTTGCCAATACCAGAGTTGCTGCCGGAGACGATGACAGTCTTGCCGGTACAGTCGTAATCTGGGTTGGTTGTGGGAGAGGGGAAGGTAAGGCTGGCGTACACATCGCTGGTGTACTTGCGCAGAAAGCAGTAGAGTGAGGACCAGGGTGCGGTTGTGGGGAGTAGACCGGCGCCATCACAATGCGTGTCATAGACTGAGGGAATCGAGGAAGTCATCGTTGCGGCTTGTTGGGCTAAAGGACTGCTTTTGCGATAGCGAAGAGCAAATCAAGCTTGAGAGATGGAGCAAGAACCAGATCGATGCGAGATGGTGATGAGAAGAAAGGACGATCTGAACGAAAGCCTTTAAGAATGTAACTCAGTCGAAGCTCCTCAGGAGCAGCCAAGCGTGAAAGAGGCACTTTTGGGATTGTCAGGGTCCAAGCTGTACAGCGCTGCTGCTGTGCCGTGTTCTGTGTGCCGTGCTTTGCTGCAGTAATGTTCCCGCTCTGCACTAATTTGAAGTGTGAAATCGCAAGCGCGGCTGCGCTACCCTGCACGCTGATGTGCCCTTTTTGACAGAAGCGGTTCCCACAGGTGGTAACATGGAATGCGGAGAAGAGGCAAAGCTTCCCTTTTTTGACCTTTTTTCTCATCTTCCTGTTGTTTGGTCTAGCCCTTGAAGCACTCGCAGGAAAAGTACATATGTTGGAGACAGTTCAGCAGTGAGAATGTGTGTTTCTGTAACCTACAACAGCCGTCGAAGCAATGAGAAGAGGTACAACTCGTGCTCATAGACAAGGGACGCAGGGCAGGCTGGGGTTGCAAAGGCGATATAAGTACGGTACAGTCACACTATCGGACGTAAGGCGCAACGGCCATCTGCATCATCTTGAGGAAGGAATCGTGGGAGCCCGTCTCGCTCATGTGGTCCGCACCGTCCTGGCGTAGCGAACCCGGACATGAGAATCAAGGTCAGTGTCAGTATTCAAGGGCTTTCGTATCTCGCAACGCTTGCAACGAGCTCGTTGCAGAGGTAAATCTACTCGAACTCACATTGACAATGTAGAAAGGAATACTTCTCACTCCATTCATTTCGGCTTGTTGCAGCTTGTTACCCAGCTCGTACTCGAGATCGTCCGACTCGAGCCACTTCTTCGCTGCCTCTTCCGACTCAAACAGCTCGAGCTCCTTCGCTACGCGGGCGAGATATGCATTGTCTGACATGTCTTTGCTCTTTGCGTGGAAGTCTTGATAGAATCGATCCATAAGCTCTACCTGAAGCGTCTGCAGACACGCCGAGGGATCGTCCTTTGCCATATCACCACGTTGCTCATCCATCTGACTCGCCTTGAGTACAAGGCGATGTGCATTCCACGTAGCTCCGACTTTGCCCTCACTCGTCCAGTCAAAGGCTGGCATGCCTAGTTCCTGCGCCGCAGTAGAGATCTTTGCATCAAACGCATCCAAGTTGCCGCCGAACTTGGATCCATAGTAAAACTTCTTCGTCGGCGGTGAATTCTTCTCGTATGGCGTGGTCTCGAGCGCATCGTAGTGCTTGGAAGGTGTCTCGTATGTCGAAGCAGGAAGTCGCGGGTCGAGGATGTAGGGCTCGATCTTGAGGACAGTGTTGACGTGAGGCGCAATCTGCGTCTTGTAGTCGTCGGATTCGAGGAAGGCTTTGAATCGACGAGAGCCGACAAAACACCACGGGCAGATTACGTCGGTCACCACCTGAACGAGAAGCTCGGGCTTGGTCATCTTGGCTATCATAACAGTCTCGCGGGCGGCTGCGTTGTAGATGGAGAATGAGGCCTTGTAATGATGTTGGTGAAGGAGTGACCCATCGACGGCTACGTAGCCAGCACGACGGTCCGCAAGGTTGGCCCGACCAGCAAACGCCGCTTCTCACCGCTGCTGTCTCTCTGGTGTGGAGGCCGAAATCTGCCGATGGAGCGATGAGTCCCGATATTCATCGAGACATTTGTTACATCGTGCGTTGCTCCGTCCGTCCAAGAAAATTTAGCTTTTCACGCGCCGACAGCTGTAAAAGCTACGAGCCACGTGGTGTTTGGCATCTGACGAAATTGTGCCGAGACTACACCGCCACGTCAGGCAAGACCATTACACAAGATGTTTGCGACCATGGTTCCTGCCGATTATTGAACTTGTTGACTTGCGAGCATGTCTTCCCGATTTCGGCGTCGTCCGAGTTCAGTCTCGACCATATTTGTGCATGTTTGAGCAGGCTCACCACGAGCCAGTGTTCTCGCAAAAGCTGCAGCATCTGGACCCGGCTTTTCGGAAACTTCCATATTCTTTAGGGTCTCAAAGGTCTATCGGAGGGTATGGTCCCGTGGCGGAGCCTGGGGCATTGAGAACGATTCTCGTGGGTATGGCCCGAACAAACACATACGTGAGTGCGAGATAGGATGTTTACAAGTTGCTTGTCCAATAGCACGAATGCATGCTGCTATGCGTCGGTGTTTCACGAGCCTTTGGCCGGCATTGCTGAGGTGGGAGGGTGCTGCGCATCTTGCGAGAGATAATATTGCCGGACTGTGCATTTGAGCCATTCTTCGATCCCTGTGAGCAGGAGAGGTCCGAATATACAGTAAGTCGAGCTCATCGCATTTGTTCAAGATGCAGCCGCTGCTCCGACTAGCCAATCGCGATTCGAGGCTTTTTGGCGTGGTCAAGGCGAGGTGGGCTCAACACTTCGGGTTATCTATTGTTTATTTTGGAGCTTGGGCGCGACAATGGTGGGGAGAGAAAGAGTAGATAGAATGATGCTTCCAGCTCCAGCCAAGAGTACATGGCCTGACCATATCACGCTAACGATCGATTTGACGCTTTCAATCGGGATATCCGAGCGCGCAGGGGCCTTGAACGTGATCTTGATGCAAGGCGCTCCCTCGTTCGGGCCTTCCCCGAGGCAACAGGGAGCGTGGGAACATCAGCGATAAGCTTTCGGCCAAATACATTGACTTGCCAATAAGGTAATCGACAGTGGATTTCACAGCGAGTCTTCACGAAGGCTGGTGGGCGTGAGGAAGAACGTTTTGCGACCACGCCGAGCCAAGAGATGATTCAATGTCAGAGGAGTGAGCCATCTTTTGGTGACATTACGCGATTGGATCCCTTGTGACCACCAATGGGGTGGCTTGAACCCACTACGTCGTCCAACCTTTTCACAGTCTGGTTTTCTTTCACGAACCACACCCGCAACCCATCAAGTCTACTGCATGCCCTGAGCGCGACAATGTCTGATACGAACTTTGAAGGTTACTGTCATCCCAAGTAGAGTCTTTGTCACCATCTTCTCATGCATGAGAAAGGTGAGAATGACGACCCTGATCAAGCAGCCGAGGATCGACGGGCTCGGAAGGTTAAATTTTGACACTGTGACAGGGTTTTTGTGTGGTAAGCGTTCGAAGAAATGCAGAGCGAGCAAAAAAGCGAGAGAATCGAGGGCCAAAAATCTCCGATCTCTCGAACAAAAGCAAAGAGAAACGAGAAGGAACACCATGTCGGCGAAATGATGTGCGGAACAAACAAACTCATCCTGCAGCTGCTAATTACAGCCACCACTCAAACCACGTTTCTTCTTCTTGAACGAGGTGAGAAAAAAAAATTACACTGTAGCTGCTCATTGCGCGCAACAGACAAGCTCGATTAAGAGGGAAAAAATAAAAATAAAAAATAAAAAAATCTCCGTAGGCGAACCTTGAAGCTCGCATGACTAGGGTCTTCTTTTGGCAAATGCAATTTGACGCGTGTCAAGCTGCAGGCTGCAGATTCATCTGCGCAAGCAAACAAGTCCGTGAAAGACGCTCCACTCAAGACTCAACATTGGTATCGCGCAACCATGCAGTACAGTACAGTGGTCTTGTTTCACGCCGCTGCTGATCCTCAATAAGAAGTGGCACACGTTGCAAGTCCATTGGCTGTCGAAGAGGGGGTGTGTGTATAATAGACTGCCGAACCACCCCTATGTATGCTCGGCAGAGTTTGCTTAAGAACGACAAGGCGGAGCCTGTCCTTGCATGAAACCGAGCTTGAACTCAGCTCCACGGACATGCTGCGGCTTTCTTTGCTTCTGAAAGCCATCTTGATCTCGCTGATCATCATTCACGTCAAGAGCTGATGGAAGGTGACGTGGCCTCCTACAGAGCGAGAGATAGTGGCTGCCACACTGTCTTTGAGGTCATGAGACTTTGTACAAATCCCCCAACACGAAGCGGGAGCCACATCTGATCGAGTAATTCTCTCTTTGCAATTCTGGAAGCAGGTACGATCTGGCAAAGCCGGGATGCGGTGGTGCTCTAGCGGTGGTGCTCTACCGATCGGTCCACAAGGCAACTAGGCTCGAATCACGGGCCGCTCGGCGAAAATAACGAGCAGAGGCAAAATAAAAACCATAGGAAAAATTTTCCGAATGATTCAGGGTGGCACCCTTTTCGCTTCTTTTTGGCGGTCTCCCGGCAGTCACGGAGGCTCGAGCTCCTTTTGCCAGAATCTGCATGACCGGACCGGCCCTTGTCGTGATGTCAATGTTGGTGGGTGCATGTACCACATTAGCCAGCTAGAAGAAAGGAGCGCCGTAGCATGGGAATTGGGATCGTGCGTTTTAAGGCTATTGTTTTCAAGAACCTCTCAATCGCCGACGTCAAAGAACCAAATTATGAAAGGAAAGGTTTGTGATGGTATCGAAATGGTGGGAGTCGGGATGAGCTCGGTGTTGGAGATGCTGGGCTGGCCGAGTGATCATGTCGGTGGGCTCAACAGACCGCGGACACGACGACATCAGAACCAAAAAAAGAGGGGCCGGATGGGGTTTCACGAACAAGGCCTTGTACCCTCTTCCTTGTGCGACAAAGTGCTCGTGACGCCGGTTGACCTTGATCGCTTGACGGCTGTCTGACACGCTCAGATCTTCGGCTCTTGTATCGACTTGACCCTGTTGCAGCTGAGTACCTCAATGAGGTCTTATCGAGCCGCGCCCACTTGGCTCCTCCGTATTGCCGCCCACAGACACTCTCATCCGAGCGGCGCACCCTCATTTTTCTGTCATGTCGCACAAACGTGCTATCACCAAATTGTGCCATGCTGAGAGAGTAGAAGATGCCGCGCGTACCTCTCTCGCAGTCTGATCAAGCGCAAAGTGTGGGTCGGCGTGTGAATGCTCTCGTGGTGCTCAGTTTTACCCCCTCTGTCAACGTGTCTGAATAGCAGCTTTCCCTTGCATGCACCAATGCTTCCAAGATGCACATTGCTGATATATAAGAAGGACGGCATTCATGGTTGAGTGCGGCTGGTTCTTCTCCCCCCACTCACTGCCATCATCCTTGACTTACCTTGTGCTGTACCTCTCCACCACAACGACACCAAGGTCACTCGACACAGCCTCACTGCTCTGAGCCTTCCTTCATCACCATCATTCGGCACTTGTTTTTACATTGATCTTCAGCAGCAGCAGCCCCAGCCTCACCTTGAACATTTGCCAAGAGTGACGCCCAGTTCGACAACTGTTTCGGAGTCGACTTTCAACGCAAAACAAAAATAAAAAATAAAAAAACGAAAAAGTTGAAAAAGTTGGAAAAGTCAGCCGGACCCTTTCGTCATCAAGCTTTTTTTCATTGTCGGTCGATCCACGCCACGATCCGAACCTTTTTTTTTTTTCTGCTTTCAGACGATCCCGCTTTGGGAGTGCTGGGATAGTGCCGGTCGGTAAAGATACGAGCCTGTCTTTTGGATCGCCCAGATTCAGCCGAGGCTGCACCTGCATGCACGTCTTGTGACCCATTCCTTACTCTGTTTAGCGCAGCTCTCTTTTGTGCTTCCATTCCATTCCATCTTAATCTCGATCTCGATTCAAGCTCAGCTCTGCACAACTAGCTACCATTGCAGCTCCAAAGCGGCGACAGGTTCCAAAAGCCTTCTCGCCTAGAGATCACAATCACTCGTCGATCCGGTGCTCAGCATCCGAGGCTAGCCGATAGCTTCACCTGAATGGGATCCTCCTGCGTAAACTCTTTCACAGGTACCACACGAATTACCCCGCTTCTAGCTTCCCAAAAGGGGGCTTCTATAGCTAGCAAACTGCTGCCAGCATGAAGTTTGCGCTTCCACCATCCCTCAAAGCCTCTTCTTCTTCCCCTCCACCTACTCCTACTTTTGACCGCGCTCGCAAGTATCGTCCTCCGCCCACCTCTCATCACTCTTCCATCCAGGTCATCGACGAAGAGTTTGGCACCCCTCGCACCAGCACTCAAGTCAAGCAAGCCTATCTCGATTCGCACCCCAACTCGGACGTAGAGAGCAATCACTCCAGCTCGTCTTCTCACGGCCATCATCATCACGACGGTTCGAGCACTGCACCCACGCCGTCTCTCATTCGCTCCTCCATCAGCTCTCCCTCAATCTCAGCACGAAGGTCTTTTGCTGAAGCCAAGAGTCAGCCAACTCCGAAATCGACCCGTTCTTCCCTCGATAACGATTCAGCCATGACCGACGCAGCTACCGCTCCAAGCCATGGCCGTGGCACCGCTGCCGAGCAGGGTGCTGCTCTCCGTGCAGCCGCTGATCGCGAGATGGGCAGATCTTCCTATCACGAGGACGCTCGAAAGGCCAAGGGCTCGCGCCGATCCTCCCGCCGTGTCAGTGCTCACGAATCGCCTCGCTCTGCCCAGCGCGCTCTCGAGGATCAAGATCTCCGCCGATCTTCCCGCCGCACCTCCAAGCGCTACAGTCGCCAGCGTGACGTTGATGCCGAGGCAGGGCACGAGCCTCTCAACGAGAAGGCACCCGTTGGAACAGCAGCTGCTCAGGGTGCCGCCTACCGCAGAGGTGAAGAGCCCAGTTTGCCCTCTGCAGAGCAGACCAAAGAGGCTCGTGAGCGCCATCTCCGTGCCGCCTACGGAGAGACGCCTCAGCTGGGCAAAGGCTCTCCTGTCAAGCCTCCCGTCTACCCCATGACTGGTATCGACAACCTTGCGCTCCTGATGGAAGATGATTCGTACACCACTTCGTGCTTCTCCATCTACATGTTCAAGTCCGAGCTCGATCTCGAGACGGTCGAAAACTTCTTCGAAGTGCTCGCTGAAACCTATCCAAAGTACCGCTACGTCGTCGACCTTGACCCCAAGCTTTCGAAGAAGAAGGAGAAAGAGACTCTCCGTGGCCAGCCTGGTACGTCGCCCCCTCGCGGCGAGTTCGACGCAGGACGTCGCACTCGCTATGGCAAAGGCCTCAAAGCCGGCTCGCTCTTCTCTCCCGCCCGATGGCGCTACGTGCCTGACTTTGACATCAGGGACAACATCGAGCACGTGGCTCAGTGCCCCGATGGCGGCGACGATGCAGCACTCAACAAGCTGGCGGGCTACTTTCTCGGACGTCACTTTGACTACTCCAAGCCCATCTGGGAGGCCATGGTCGTCAACGGTCTCAATACGTCGGATGGAGGTCGCAGCGCTTTGATGATCAAGATCCATCACTGTTTCTCGGATGGTCAGGGGATGATTCAGAGCTACCACGCCGCTCTCGGTGCGCTCGAGCAGGGAATTGGCATTCGTGACATCCAGCGAAAGGTCGACTCCAACACTTCGCAGAACAAGAGGCCGGGTCAGCGCGAGGACAAGCCGACAACATGGGGCACGATCCAGCATGGCTTCCATTTGGTCCGTGGCCTCTACTTCCGCAGCCGTAAGTCTTTCCTCTACCAGGAGAAGCGCCCACGTGCCGCTGGTAGGCTCTACTGCCACAGCAAGGGTATCGACATGAATGACATCAAGATGATCCGCAAGGCCTACGGCACCGAAAAGCTCAACTTGACGCTCAACGACGTTGCTCTGGCCATCCTTGCTCGAGCTCTGCGCATTGCTTCTGAGCGTGTCGACCCTAGTAGGAGGCACAAGGACAAGCGTGTTGCCATCTTTGTCCCCATCTCGGTGCGTCCGAAGGGCGACTGGTCGCTCAGCAATGCCACAACCGGCTCCATCGCCTGGCTCCGTTTCGAGAAGGAGGACAAGCCTGACTTCGAGGAGCAGCTCGCTCAGGTGCATCGCGAGATGGGTCGCGTCAAGAGGTCTTACGGTCCCAAGATCCTCTTCAAGACCTTTGACGCCTTCTGCCAGCGTCGCATCACCTTCTTGCCCAACTATCCGTTGTTGCGACAGTTCTACTACCGCGCCTTCAAGGAGTACCACGTTGCCACCAACGTCCCTGGTCCTCCGAAACCCGTCAAGTTTGGCGACCACGAGGCATACAGCTACCACGTGCTGCCGCCTTCAAGTCCTGGAAAGTCTACCATGGCCATCGGCATGATCTCTTATGCCAATGACTTTTCGCTTGCCGTCTCGTGCGATGACGTGCCAGAATTCAAGCATCTCGCAGAGGAAATCTGCAAGGCTTTCCAGGATGCTGCTGAGCAGATCATCGAGGCTGCCAACAAGAAGCTCGAGGGTAACAAGGAGGCGGCCTCAACCCGATGAAGCCGAGGCTGTTCCGTCGACGATCTCGCCTGCTCTGGGGCTGAGGTTGAAGTGGGGAAGAACAGCTCAGGACTCGGCTATCCCTCTGAACAGATCCTGGCTTCAACCATGCCGACACTGCCGTCGGTTGGGCTGATTTCAGGGGAGCCAGAGGATGAGACGGAGGAGGAGGCGATAATGGCAAGCTTGAGTTCCTCACCTTCTCGACACCCAAGCTCGTCTTCTTGCCTCGTTAGGCGTGGTTCAAGTAAATTGTTTGGCTATGTCCTTGGGCACAGACTCGGAGATGGCAGCTCGGAGGATGACCATCATCACTCGGTGCCGAGTAGCAGCGACTCGACGCCAGTCAGCCAGCAAGTGTCGCCTTGGGCATCCACAGCCGTCACTCCGCTATCGACACCTGCTACCTCGCTCGCGCACGGCGATCTTGGAGGCGACACTCCAAATAGCAATCGAACAAGCGAGAAGAAGCGACTTTCTTGGCTCGGCTCGACACCAGCTTCTCACTGGACCATGCACCGCGCCCCGGCCTCCAGCGAGGCCTCTTCGCCTTCTTCCACCTGCCCCATCCGTAGCAAGCGACTGCACTCGCGTAACGGCTCTTGGTCTTCCTCGTCTGCCAGCTCGACGCCACTCACAATCTCTTCCAAAGACAGCAGTCCCAAGAAAGATTTGTCGAAACGCCCTTCGAGCAAGCACGCTGCCGAACCGAACGCTGCAGCATCGCTCGTCCCCAACGCGCAGTTCTTGGGTCTCATGCTGCTCATGATTCTGCTTATCTCGTCGCCGCTCATCAAAATTCTCTCCGTTCTGCTCTTCGTTGCGGTCGTTGTACTAGACCCGTCCGATTCTTATATATAACTTGTATACCCGGCTTTTCAAATTTCACGGCTCCAATCTCACTCTCCTTTTATCTAATTATACAATCGTTGTCAGATCTCTTTTGCAGTGTGTCGTGCATCGCCTGGAATCGGATCGGAGCTGGTTTAGGCGTTTGCTGCCTCGAAATCTGGGAATGTGAAGTGCAATTTGATAGTTGAACGCTCCACACTCAACTTGCCTGTTGTCCTTGTTTCTGTTCACCATCACCTTAACTTGATTTTTGCAAGGACGACCAAGATCTCAACATGCCAATCGTTCGACTGCGGAACAAGGCGCAAGAAGGATGGCTGCCCGACTCGGCCACTTCCGTTCGGAAAAGGGATCTGACGTTGAAGAATCGAATTCGGATTGTTGCATGGACATTTGCACTGTGCTTGGCAATCTTCGCCATGCCCAGCTTTGAGTCGGTCACCAACTCTGTGTCAGCCATCTTTCAGCCGAGCATGGACGCACGATGTGATGCAGCAAACTTTGTATCTATCTGGCGCTGTCGAAATGCACGCAAGCACGCTCAATGGCTTCTCTCCAAACATCCGTTGATCGATGGACACGTCGACGTACCTGTCATGGCTCGATATCGATACGACAACAAGGTGGAAAACATTCCTTTCGATCAGCCTACTTTTGCCAACGGCAGCTACCCAACCTCAGGTCAAGTTGACATTCCAAGATTGAGAGCGGGCAGGAGTGGGGGTTTCTTCTGGTCCGCCTATGTCGTTTGTCCCGAGCCCACTACTGTGGGCGATGACTTTGAGCATGCCGGATCCCAGATTGCGGTCCGAGATACCATCGAACAACTAGACGTGATCAAACAGATGATCGACAGATACCCTCACAACTTTGCGCTCGTAGGCAGTGCCAGTGCGGCGCGAAAAGCTTTCAAGAAAGGACAAATGATCAGCTTTATCGGTATCGAAGGTGCCCACTCTCTCGGCAACTCGCTTTTCGCCCTTCGTGCATTCTCCTCCCTCTTCAGCGCCTTGACACCTGGACCAGTACGATATTTGACACTTACGCATACGTGTCATAATGCATTTGCGGATAGTGCAGGTCAGCATCCCCCGCGATGGAACGGTCTTAGCCCCTTCGCTTCTCACCTGATCTACGAGCTGAACCGCCTGGCTATCGTACCCGACCTGTCGCATGTGTCTGATGAGACGGCGCTTCAGACGATCAATGTCACGAGGGGACCTGTGATGCTTTCTCACTCTGCCGCACGGGCATTCAAGGATCTCGAGCGGAACGTTCCCGATGAGGTGTTGAACACACTCGCAAAGTCGGACAAGGACCATGTGGTCATGATCAATGCCTACCCTGGCTTTATTGGTGGGAGCGAAGATCTGGAGCAGTACATCAAACATATTGAATACGTGGGTGACATCATTGGGCGGAATCACGTGGGCGTGGGAACTGACTTTGATGGGATCATGTCCGTGCCCAAGGGGCTCGAGGATGTCAGCAACTATCCGGATCTCGTGGCCAAGTTGGTGGAGCGCGGATGGACAGATAAGGAGATCGTAGGATTTGCAGGGGAGAATGTGCTTCGGGTGCTGGAGGCTGCCGAGAATGTTGCGCATCAGATGAGGAGGGATGGTGCCCAACCGGACAACACCAACTGGAAGGACGTCTTCGGCTCTTCGCAGCATCATCACGAGCTCTAATCTCATTGTTATCAATCGCAATTGCTCACACACACTACCCATGCCTCGCGAAAGAGTCTCTGCGACTGAAACGTCTCTTGGAACACTATGCGAGTACACAGACGTTATCAGCACGGCCTAATCGGATAGCATTACTAACGGAACCTATTGTTTCTATGTTGAGAGAATCTAGAGACCGGAAACAGTGACGGCGTAGGCAGTCTGGCCCTTGTATAGCATCGTCTTGGTGGCACCAGCCACCTTCCTCGTGTCGGGCCTGGGGAGGATGACCCAGAGCGTGTTGGCCCAGAGCGGCTTGAAGTCGTTCTTGGTTGCGGTTGCCTTGACAGTGACCTCGTCCTTGGTTGACGAGATGTCGAGCTGAATCTCGGCGGTTGCAGGGTTGGCCGAGACACCATCATCCTCGATCCAGGTGTATGTGTACTGGCTTGGGCTAGCGGCGTCTGCGGGCGAAGGGAACACCTCAACACCTCGCCAGTCATCGTGGACACACTGTCCGCCCTCTTCCTCAGTGAGGATCTTGGTACCACTGCAGGTGATGGTGGCGAGACCTTCGGACTGTGTAAGGGTAACCTTGGGCAGACCGACGGGAACGACGGTGCCCTCTCGTGCAAAGACGGCAAAGTGCGACAACGGGGTAGAGACGTTCTCGACCCACTGTCCGCTCTTGTACACCTTGAAGGGGGCATTGGTGTCGTAGTAGACCTTGCTGTCGTCCTTTCCTGCGGTTGGCAAGTATACGCGACGTGAAAGCTCATTCTCGTGGTAGGCACCAGCGACGAGCAGCTGGCCGTAACCGATCCAGTAGTCGAAGCCTTCCAGCACTTCCTTCTTGTACACCTCGGGGTCGGCAGCGAACTCTCCCCATCCGAGCCAGGTGTTCATGGGCTCGGCAGCGAGATGCGAGCGCCAGTTGAGGTTGTTGATGAAAGGCAAAAGTTCGTACCTGCGCTTGATGGTGGAGCGGATCACGTCGACCACCTCGGGGTACATCCAGGGCAAGTTGTTGAGCTTGACACCCAAGGGGTCCTCCTTGCAAGGCTTGAACGAGTGGATGCAGAAGCGAGGCTGGGTGATACCGGACTGGATCCACCGAACGAAGAGCTCAGGGCTGGGGAGGGGACCGGCGAAACCACCAATGTCGTTTCCATACGACTGCATGAGCGACATCTGGGCGTTGAGGTTCATAGCAACGGAGCCACGGAGGTTGTGCCAGCTGGTGCGGTTGTCACCAGACCAGGTCGAAGCGGCCCACTTCTGTGTGCCGACGTTGGCCGAGCGAGTGAGGACGAAAGGTCGGCGCTCGGGGTGGTGGGTGATGAGCGCATCGTGCGACTCGCGAGCCATGAGCTCGGTGTTGGTCATACGACCGAGGAGACCGATGGGAGTAGGCTCGCCAGTACGGTTGCCGTCGGTCTTGGCATCACCAACGAGCTCGTTCTTGCACTCGAAAGCGTCATCGAAGAGCAAGAACTCGTTGTTGTCGTTCCAGACCGAGTCGACACCGAGCTTGCAGAGTTCCAGCACACCTTGGCGCCACCAGTCCCTACCGGCTTTGGAGGTGAGATCGACCCACGAACCGAGCGCATTGAATCCAGGAAGACTGGACCAAATTCGTGTAACCACGGGCTTGTTGTCGTTGTGAGGGTCGGTGAAGAGGGCACCGGCCTCGTAGAGCTTCTGGTAGTCGGGGTGAGCCTGAAGGACGTATGGTTTGATGTTGGGAGTGACTCGAATACCAGCCTTGTGGAAGGTCTTGACCATCTCGGCAAAGTCGGGGTAGCGCTTGGTGTTCATGGTGAAGACGAGACGGTTGCCCTCGTTGTCGACGGTGTAACCGGAAGAGAGGTGAATGGCGGAACAGGGGATATCGTTCTGCTTGCACATGCCTGGCCAGCCGGACAACAGCTCCTGGGCAATGGGTGTATCGCTCTCGCCGAGACCCATACCACTGGCGAGGTATCCCAACCAGTCCCTGGGTACGAGGAGAGGTCGACCAACAAGGTCGGAGAACTGCGACACGACCTGCTGAGCGTGCTCACCGAAGAGGATGTACTCCTCGAGACCACCCCAGTGCTGAGCGTACTTCTTAAACATGGTCCATGGCTCGTCGATGAAGCGACCAACATCCCAGTTGGCGTCTGAATTCGAAGCCGAGTAGATACCCACGACCGAGGTGAGCGGTTGTGCGTTGCCATCGACATCGACGGGTTTCGGCAGAGACATGAGGAAGGGAGTGTGCTTGTAGAGCGGGTCCGAGAGATATGCGTCGTAGCTTGCAGCATCACTGCCAGAGATGGAGAAGGATCGGTGGGTCAAGTCGAGGGGTGCTGCTTTCTCACCCATGCCGACGTGCAAGTTGTGGTTGTTGAAGCGGGTGTATCGGGTGAAGCCCTTGTCCGAATAGCAGTACGACTTGTGAGGGGTGTCGCCAAAGATGCGGATCTTCTCACTGCTGCCCTGAACGCTCTCGTGGACCTCGACAATGGGGGTATCATCCCATGCGATGGTCACATCACGGGTGAGACCCTCGACGCTGATCGTGGCCTTTTTGGCAGCGGCATCGATCTTGGAGGAAACAGCGAGCGGCTGGGCAGACCAGTGCACGTTGCTCTGCTGTGGGAGAGGGTGGTTAGGACCAACGACGTTGATCTTGAAGATGGTAGGGGTGAGGAAGCCGAGTGTCCACTCGAAGCCCTGGGCGTTTGTGAGCTTGAAGGCGTCCTTGGGCTGCTCGGCCGCAGGGCTGAGGTTTGTCAATGGTCTCTCGACAAGCATGATGGTGTTTGTGTGTGTCGAGATGGAGTCGACTGGGGGAGGATGACAGATGGTAAGGAGAGAAAGGCAGGAGACGAGGAGAAAGCGCGACAAATGTATGATATAAGAAGGATCCACAACCCCAAACCAGTGTACCGACGACCGAAGCGGAGTACTCTGATGCGACCTTGGAGGAACAGCGTGGGGTTGTGGAGCTTGAACCGAACCTGTCGCACTGCCCAAGGTTTCAGCACACACCGGACAGCCTCGTGCCAGGATCGGAATCTTTGTTCCTGGAGCAACTCAACTTTCAGCCAGGCTTGACTCCGAACTAAAGACCGAGAGCATGCCTCTTTCCGAACTTCACCCAACCCTTGGACCTCGTGCAAGCGGTCCGCTCAGCTGCTTCCGCACAATCTTTGGCTCCCCTTGTTCTATGCTCCTTCTGTACTCGAACACTTGCCGCTCCAAATGTCCAATGTCAACAGCAGTGAGACAATTGCGAAAAATATGTAGTATATGACTTGGTCCAGAGCCGAGGAGAACGTGGGCAGGGCTCTAACTGTGCAATTGGCTTGTGCGACGGCAGGAAGATCTGCCTTTGGATGCCAGCTCAGGGTCCAGAGGAGGAAGAAAAGATAAAAAATTCTCCGCAATATCCGCAAGTTGGCACAGCGTTGCGCGAGATCGAACGGACAGAACGGTCCGACTGTTCTGTCTTGCTAGACAAAGGGTACAGGAACCGAGCGGCTAGCCGGTCCGTATACCATGCTGGAATGCACAAGACAATAAACACGAGAACAGAGGAAGCACGAGAGGGAAGAGGACAGAGTGGGGGGAAGGACAAGGTGTGGAAAGGAGGAGTTCGGGAAAAGCAAAAGAGCAAGCGAGACGAAAGGGGTTGTTCAACTGCAGGTGGATGTGCTCGGTCAAATCGGCGCCGGGCTGGTAAATCACCGGTCAATCAATGGCAAAGTGCCTAGGCCGCTTCTGTATCGGCTTTGGTTTTGCCCCACAATTGCCTGTGGTTGGTTGCTCAACTTTTTGGGCTCCGCTCTTCGTTGCTGTTGTTTGCCACTTAATCCCGACAAGACAGCATCTGCCTGACACAATTGAATTGCAACGAAACAGGCGATCTCAGCTCGAACTTCAGCACGCTCGCTCCGAACCTGAACCAAAGTGTCGTTCCTGAACTCATGCTGCTTCCCGGAATGATGCTTCGCACCGTTTCATTTCACCGCGCACAATTTCCACATGTCAGAAATATCGCCTGCAATCCGTTGCATTTTCAGAAAAATCGCGAAAACTTTTTTCATTTCGTGGCCTTGTGAATTAAACCCACCAAACATTAATTTCGTTACACTGTACAAAGGATCTGCCCATGAACTGAATCTAGTAGCTGTATCGGAAGTTGATGTTCTGCTTGTCAGTCAAGTCGAGGAAAGCCTGGGAGAGATCGATCTCGTCCTCAGCATCCTCGGCACGACCCTTGAGAACGTTGTTGGCAGCGCGCTTCTTGGCGTTCTGGGTCATGTAGTAGACACGGAGACCAATGAGAACGAGAATCGAGGCAACGTAGCAGCCAAGCTGAACAATAAATGCGTTTCTGTACTTGGGAGCATCCTTGGCCTGGAAGACTTGGGGACCAGCAGAGTTACCAGCAGCCCAGCCGATGAAAGTCATTGCGGTGACAACGCCTCTCTTTGTTTGACCTCCAACGTTCCTGGACAGGAGCGAGAAGGAGAGTGTGGCCTGAGCTTGAATGCAGATTGTCATGTAGAATGCAAAGAGTAGACCACCGGCGTGCGCCTTGTTGTTGGGGACGGTAAGGAAAACCACGGCAGAGATAATGTTGGGCAGAGTGAACAGAACAGCGGTGAGGATGGTCTGGTTCCACTTCCTGGCAATCCAGGCGGCGAGCAAAAGTACGGCGATCTGGAAAGAGCCCTGAGCGAGACCAAGGAGGTTGGTCTGGAGGACCGAGAAGCCGAGATTGGTCTTGATAATGATGTTTCCGTAACTGCCAAGACCACCGGTGGGGATAGTGTTGAGAAGGTTGATGAGGAAGAGACACCAAGCCTGGGGGTCCTTGAGCGCCTCCCAAAGGTGCTCCACCTTGAACTTCCTGTTCTGGACACCGGTCTGGTTCTCGCGAACACGCTCGACAATCTTGATGCGGTCCTCCTCAGAGATGCCGCGAGCCTTCATGGGCGAGATGGGAAGGACGTAGACGATAGCGCCAGCCCAAATAAGGGTCAAGAGACCAAGGACGAGGAACATGACACGCCACGAAGAAAGCGCCGCACCTTGAATGTGGTAGAAAGCAAAGCCCAAAAGGCCTCCAAACATGGCCTGAAGGCCGTTGCAGCAGTACCACAGAGTGATGGTTCGAGCCTGCTCTTCTTTGCGGTACCAGATGGCGGCAAGAGCGACGAAGGCAGGTTGGCAAACGCACTCGAAGCATCCGAGCAAAATTCGCAGGATCAAGATTCCGGTAAAGTTGTGGCAAGCGGCGACAAAGCAGCAAGTGAGACCCCAGGCAAAGACGCAGAAACCGAGCCATCGGTTGATGGGAAGACGTTGGACCAAGTAGTTTTGAGCGCCCTCGGTGCAGAGGATGGCGAGGTAAAGACAGGTGAAGAGCCACGAATATTCCTGGCCTTTGAGCTTGAGATCGGTTCGGATGCCCATGATGGCAGCGAAGGATAGAATCTGCTTGTCGAGCGACTGGCAGAAGTAGGTACCAAGCATGATGGTAAGAACACGCTTGTCGATGATGCGAAGGAGACGCTTGTTCTCCTCGGGGGTAATTGTGATGGACGCGTCGGTGAATTTAAGCACCTCTTCGTCGGCCTCTTCCACGATCGTGCCGGGAAGGACAGGAATGCCAGCCTGCGAAGGCTTGCCGTTGATGACGCTCTCCTTGTCCATGATGGAAGCATCGGTGGTCATCGACTCGACAGCGGCGAGCTTGTTGCCACCCTCGAGGTCGGGGGTGTGTTTCTCGGACATTTTGGCCAGATGTCTATGACCAACAAATGAAATATCGAGACGCGTACGTGGGTGGGGCGACCTTGATGGCTGCGACCTGTCTGTACGAGGTGCAGATGAAGGGAGGGTGCAGACGTGGGGAAGGAGAAGTCTGTAGGGAGAAGGTGAGGGGTGCGGGGTAGGACAAGGTTGATGCGAAGTCGAGGTCTATATACACATGCTTCCCGAACTCAAACGACACAAACAGTGTATGTAGAGTGACTTGCATCAAGGTAGGTGCTGAGAAAGGCAGTGGAACCGGACGTCGAGTGCGTGGGGACAGTATGGAGACCCCACGCTGCAGGCCACAGCGAAGCATGCCACGAGTTCACTGCGTCCACCAAATTTCTTTTCGGCCAGACCAGAAAGAAGAAAAATTAAATTTAAAAAAAAATAAAAGTCCCTTGTAAAGCAATACTCTTACTGTATTCTTCGAGCCTCACCTGACGACTCGCTGTTTCCTAAGCTGGCTTTCAAACAGAGCATGACATTCTTGCTTGACATTCTTGCACAGCTTCGTGTATCATATATGTTCATGAGCAGACCTATCGAGGTCTTGACTCGTTATTAAAAAAAAAAAAAAAAAAAAAAAAAAAAAAAAAAAAAAAAAAAAAAAGTCAGGGAAAAAAAAAAGAACTAAGCGAGGGAAAGGGTTTGGTCGGAGAGGAAAAACGGCTTTGCCTCGCTAAGATCATGCGCAACGAGCATATCGCATGCAAATACCATCAGGAACGGCAAGATACGGTCCGGTCAGGGCGGTCCGAGTCTGGACTTGCAAGAATCAGGTCGTGGGGGAACAACGCCAAGTGGAAAAGAACGAGGGAATGGAGAGAAGGACCGCTAATTCGGTACGAGGTTGCATGCTTCGCAGCAAGGGGGACGACCACGCTCTGAGGTGATTGGGCTGGGGTTTGAGCGGATCTTTCCATGCAAGATCGGGCAATGGCTTTGCCGGCACTAGTATAGAGACACGAGCGGAGGAAGAGGGCTGGGGTGAACCGGGGCCCCGAGGTCCAATCGGATTGCTAGCAACGGGGGAAAGCGCTGAGCAGTTCGCGCTAGACACAACCCCACCTCGCGTATTCGCGGGAGCCAGAGTGTGGGGGGATGAGCTCGGGCAGGACGGGCAAGGGCAGGGAATTCGCGGAGAACTCAGATCCGCAATTGCGAAAGCTCAGGCAACAAATCACTCAACTGTATTGACTCGGCCATCTCTAGCATGAACACTCGAGGGCCGGGTGAATTCCATGCGGATCGGTGAATTTATCAACCGTGGGCAAACAAAAGAGGCGAGAGCTGTCACGCTGCGTTCCACAAGAGTGTCTGTTTTTTTTTTGGATTTTTGGCAAACGGCGGGCTGAGCGAGCTGAGTTTGTATACCAACGAGTTGACCGGCAAGTGGGAGTATTTTGCCGGTCAGCTACCGATGAATACAATCCGTGTCGCGACTCCATATTTCTGCTTTCGCGATGGTAACACTTCACGAATAAGAACGATAGTCTGGTAATTGATCAATGCTTCACTTGAAGGATTGACTCGGAGGACGACGATGAAAGGAACCATCATGGAGCAGAAAGGAAACCCTGGGCGATTGGACAGTGAGATAGCCGATGCTCTAAATCCGACCGTTCAAGTCGCGTTGCGTCGTCTAAATCCGCTACGCCCTCAACGACTGGCACGGCAGTCTGGCTGACTTTCGTCCAGAGTCGCTAGCCGGTTAGTGCATTTTCCCATCGCAGCAGCTCGTCTTTGCCTTTCCCTCACTACGGCAGGATTTGCGAAACGCGATGTATGCGATCCAATGGATCCAAAGGCGATGATCACACTCAGGTCGCAGGTCGACTCCTCAAGAGGTGACCGACCTTTCTTGCCTTTGTTGCATCTGCATCTTTCTGGAGACGGCAAAACCAATGCTTCTGTTGATCGCACACGTGGCTTGCTCCACTGCATGCACACAACATACTTGAGTAGCAAGTGTGCATGCCAGATCGGTCCTTCGGTCCTGTTCTGGTCCTGACTTGCCGTGATTCCACATAGCCTGAGACACAAGCAAACGCCTGAGGCCCAGCAACAAGACAATCCGGTCCGATGGCGGTCCTGTTCAGTCATGCTACGTGTATAACATGGCTTGGCATATCTCCTAAGATTGATGATCATGCGTCGTCAACAGGGTCCGGTTTCACTTTCCATGCTTGGCATCATCAAATCACTTGTACGTCACACTCACATTGCACATTCTTGGCAACAGGTTCAGCTGGCAGCAATGCATTGCAAACTGATGGCAGTGTCGATACTAGACTCTACGCTGTATGACTAAGAGGAAACGGTTACGAAGTGCCGAGCACTCAAGACTCGGTCGGCCGGGCTCGGCAATGTTTTGGGGATAGAATGACGAAGCATGTATGACAGAAAAAAACGGCAAGCTCAGTGCTTGCAGTCAGTCCAGATCGAGTCAAGCGCCTTGACCTCGAGGTCGACGACTTGGAGCTTGTCGTCACCGATCGAGACCTTGAGCTTCGAAGGGATCTGGTCGTTTTCAAAGTAAAAGACCGAAGTACCAGCGAGCTCACCACCGTTGACAAAGACCTCGATTACCGATCTGTCGACCACAGCCTGGAGCGTAATGTACTTGTCCTTACCGGTCGAGTCGATGTAGGCCGACGGAGGAAGAGGACCAAGGATGTACTGGTCCTTTCCATCATTGGCAGCGCTGGTGTAGTTGGCTGCGTAGCGCACGATGCCGGACGTCTTATCGGTGAAGAAGGGGTTGGTAGAGGCGAACGTCTCTCCAGCATTACGTCGGTCAATGAAGGCAAAGGTAGGCTCGCCCATCTGGATACCTGTCTTGACGCTCTGCTTACCATCGCCGGAGATAATCTCGAACGAGCCAATGGTGTTGTAGGTGATGTTGGTGTTGGCAGGAAGCTTAAAGGTGGCCTGGATGTCAAAAGCGCCACGACCCTTGAGATGGACAGTCTTGTTGCCCGAGTTGTGGTGGTTCTTGTGCTTGTAGAGAGTGTGGCTGTGGAGGGCAGAGAGGTTGACCGGGCGGTTGTTGAGGATCAAGTCGCCAAACTGAGGAGTAGTTCGGTAGTACTTGAGGGTAAGCTCACGAGGAAGACTCTGAATCGAACGGAAGGGCGAAGTGGGTACTACCTGCGAGTACTCCCAGTTGTTGGCCCAAGCGATGGCGTAGGCCTTCTTGCCGGGGGTGTTCGACCAGCTGCTGAAGGCGTAGAAGTCCTTGCTAAAGTCCATGGTCCTGACGGCGTTGTCGCGGGGAGTGAACTTGGTGCCATCCCAGTCACCGACCCAGTACTGAACAAAGGAACCACCGATAGGAGCACCAGGGTTGATCGAGATGGCGAGCACGTACATCATCTTGCCGTCGTCGGGACCTCCCTCAACCGGCACCTGGAAGAGATCGGGGCACTCGTACTGGTAGCCGAGAATACCGTACGACTGGAAGCGGCTGACCTCGGTCCAGTCCTTCATGTTGGGAGAGGCGTAGAAGACGATACCAAACTCTTGCGACAGAGCCAAGGCGACGATCCAACGAGACGACTTTTCATCCCAGAAGACCTTGGGGTCGCGGAACTGGGTCTGGTCGCGTTCGATGACAGCGCCAGGGTGCTTGGTGAAGTGAACACCATCCGACGAGTAGGCGAGGTGCTGGGTCTGCGAAGTGTCGGTGTTGAGCGTGTACATGGCCACGATGCGCTGATCCTTGGGAGTTGACTCGTCGAAGAAGCCGGTGGTGTTCTCAAAGTCGACGACGGCATTGCCACTGAAGATACCCTCACCCTTCTTCTCGGGTGCGATGGCGATGGGAAGGTTCTTCCAGTGGTACAAGTCGTCCGAGATGGCGTGACCCCAGTGCTGATTACCAGCAACATTCTCGGTGGGGTTGTACTGGTAAAAGAGATGCCAAGTTCCGTTGCTGTAGACGAGACCATTGGGGTCGTTCATAAAGTTGACGGTGGGCGAAAAGTGGATCTGAGGTCGGACTGGCTCCGAGTAGAGAGGAGGCTGGTAGCCAGAGAGCGAACCACCGTTGGAGCTCTTGCACTGGCCCTTGCCCTCGCTGCCAGCACGCTTCTCGGCGGCCATCCTGACTTGAAAAGGATCGGCAAGGTCGAATGGATTGTTAGGGGAAGGAGCGGCGGAAACACACGCAGCAGCGAGTGTTGCCAGCACGGCACCAGCGAAGCTTGCTTTCATGACGAAAGAAGCTTGAGAGAGAAGAGGAATTGAAAAAGATGTGTGCCTATAAGGGAACGTAGGTCGAGCAACAATCTGACAACGCTGCGAGCGGCGTGGGGAAGGAGCGACTGTGGAGGGCGGACTTGGGAAAGGATCTGCAGCAGGTCAGCTGTCAAGAAAGCAGAGAAGAAGAGGGTGTGGTCGGAGTGCGAAAATATCCTGCGGTCGGACGTAATTGGCAAAGAATCGGAGATGGAGCAAGCAAGTCGTATGCTAGTGGAAGCCGTTGCACCTAATCAGACGAGAGAAAGGGTGAAGGTAGGGTAGGATGAAAACCGGAGATGAGGGGATGATTGGAGGATAACAAGGATAAGTGGGCGGAGTCGCAGTTATATAGGCAAGAGGAGCAGGAAAAAAAGGGGTGCTTGTGTGGATCGATGAAGATCCGTCCAGGCCCTTGATCGACCGAGTTAAGGCCAGGGACACAGAGGGAACTGACGAGTGTGTGAACGTGGGGTTAACCGAGGTTGGAATGAATGGGGGCTAGGAGGGCTCGATGGGTAACAACCAGGCCTGACAGTGGCACGACACCGTCTTCGCAAGTCAGCCACTGCGCCAGTGTGCCCGGCCACGACAACGGATAGCAGCGCCGACCGAAGCGTGTATACAGACAGCATCATTGCGCAGATGAAGCAGGCCGCCGAATGGTGGCAACGATGTGAGCCCGGGCAGCAACGGCTGGACCAGTGATGTGACCCGGAAAGAGAGTCACATAGGCGTTGTGCCTGTACAAGCTGATGTGTCGGTACCGGCAAGAGAATGAAGACGGATGTCGGGGACAACACACCAATGAAGTCCACCGCCCCACTTGAGTGACCAGCACCAGGCGAGTGGGACAGGGTGAGGTTCTCAAAGCCAAGATCAAATGCACCATTGTAAGCCGCAGATGGGCAGCAAGGCACAGAAGCAACAGTCAATTTCGGCGCAAGCTCTGTCCAACTAAGTTCGCACATGGTGTGGAGGCATTGGAGCTGGTAAGGGCGGTCTTGTTAGCGTCAAAGTGTCAGTACTGTGCGATGGCAAGTTTCGAAGTCATGTCGGAGACATACACGGCAACGGAAGCAGCGAAATAATGCTCCGCACACAGGTTTACTCGCCGGCCAATCGTGCGAGGGATCAAGGCCGTTCAAAACAGCGCATCCGAGTGCACTGTTGCCATCGGTTAGCCCAATGCATCGTGCGCATGCCATGTCGATGAGCGCCCAAACACGACTTGGCACGGCTTTACACAAGCTTGGCAAGCTATTGAACCTATTGAACTTGGAAAGGCTCTCGCCGGAAGGAGGAAAACGGCAAAGGCGGAGGCTATGGGGCCCAAAGTGGAGGCGAAGGCCGATGCGTGTCAAAGCTCGAGGTTAAGCGAGAGTATAACAGAGCGAAATTGCTCCGTGGTTGCAGCTCGTTTAGCGAGCTCGATGCCATTTACGGCAGCAATGCTTTGCGTCGATGTGCTCTGGAATTGAACTTGATTGAGGCCTACGTGAAGGTGAAGCAAATTTCGATGGCTTACAACTTGAGCGTTGGTGCGCACAAGCTGCATGAGCACAAGCTTTGTAAACAGAACAGCTGCAGCTGTGCAGAAGCCAAGTGGGGCAATAGCTCAGAGCGAGTGGGGAGCTCGGTCGTACATCGGGTGCCTGTCGTTGCATCGCAAGCAAGCTAATCTAGGGCGGAGAGGCGTGGCGCGGTGCGGTTTGCACTTGTTGGTTGCAAGGTGGCTACATGCCGATTTCGGGTCGACAAGCCGGTCAATTGGCGTAGGGATTGATGAGAGCGCATCGGCAAAATTCGAGCAGGAGTAGGGTGGCCAGAAGCGAGTAGGCGCTATGCAATCTGTGTGTGTGCAGTGGCTCGGTACACAGGTCCTATAACTCCGAGGCCAACACAGTCGAGTGGGACACATGGAGTTCTCTGGCGCCTCTGTCTTTTGCGGGAGCTGCAAGACCTGCTTCGGGCTTCATTTGACCGATGGGACGAGCTCGAGTGGATGTAGTGATGCCGGTCTGATTGTGCCGGTGGGCAGCTTCATTGGAACGAGAACGCCGGCCACATTTGCAGCTGAACAGATGCTTGCAAAGCTGGAAGATGGCGTGCTAAACGATGTGTTGACCGAGTGGCAATGAGGGACGTGTCTTGACGGCTGTCAACCAAGGTTGGGAGCGCCACCCAAGACGAGCTTTGCATCGGTTGCTACACAGGCAGACGGAATCCGGAGCTGAAGAGCGCAGCCACAGACCAACAAGACTTCATTTGGTTCGCATTTCATCCGGGCACATCTGGTTGCTGCTCGTTGCGTTGCGTTGAGTCAGCTATCACTCTGTCATCACAAATGACGAGGATCGATATCTTGGCAAAAGCATTCGGCAGGCTGGGAGAACCATGATAGTTGGGCTATCGGAGGCGTTCTGATTGGTGGTGCGTAGCAACCATCTCCATCCGTCGGAAATATTCGTATCTCGCACTCCTGCGCCTTACCTCCAAACTCGCAGTGGGTCAGGTGGGTCAGCTTTTCGCCCTGCCCAAGTTGGGAAAGGTCGCAGGAACCGCCAGATGCCAGGTACGTTCAACATGACCGAATTCACCGCAAGCTGCTCTTGCGCAACTGATACGGCATCACAGCCATCCGTTTCTTGAAGTTCACTTGACTGGGCCACAAAGGTCATGCTGCACCGTCAGCTGGTCCTTCCCCACCGCTGACGTGCTAAGCAGACTAACTCTTGCCCCAGAGATTATCCAGCAGAGACCGATGGAGATCCGAAAAGCATTCGGCAAAGCTTTCGATCCGTGTCTTTCATTTCTGCTTATCTTTGGGCCTTTCGCGAGATTCGATTCAATCCAGGTCTACCGAGAGGCCGGTGTTGCTGCGGTACGAGCCTGGGTGTACTGATACTGTAGTAATCGGTCGAGAACGTTGAGGAAGGACTGCTGCCTTCGATTTTTGGGCTGCTTTTCGCTGCCACAATTTCATTCGACAATTTTTGAAAGCGCGATTTCTCCTAAGAGCATCGAACCCTGCTAAGAAATTTAGAGCTGGACCCCTGAATTGCAGAGAGAGTGAGAAAGGCTCGTGCTCAAGCAAACCAACATCATTAGGCGACACGCGACTTTGATGCAAACCACGCGCATGTGTAGGCCATACTCCACACATTGACGTCCAAGGCAAAGCTCGGTGCTGCTTCCTAGACAAAACTGTCGACAACAAGCTTCAACTTGACTCGACTTGAAACAACCTGTACGATGGTCTCTTCATCGTCATAGCGGAGAGCCAGCTGCCGTCATCGGATTCGTTGCGAGAGCAACCACACGAGGGTTGCCATGGCTCCAGAGGCGATTCGACGCGGCGCCGCATCGCCATCGCCCCTCTCTTCTCCAACGCCATCGGCAGTTGCCGCGTTCGCTGTACGCAAAGATACTTCTTCTCCCTTTTCACCATCGGCCGCATTCCGAGACGTCGCATCTCCGATGAGCGCTTCCCACGCCTCGCTCACCACCGATCCTGTCCACGCCACACTCTCGCCTCGTCCCATGTCTCCCGTCGCATATCGCATCGACCACACCGCTCCAACCGCCTCAACCTCCTCTTACAATGCTGTCAATCCTCATACCGCTGCTGCGTCCAAGCCCATCATCAACCAGAACGGAGGCCGTCAAATGAACCGCAATGGTGCCACTCTGCAAGCTCAGCCTTCCAAAGGCCCCGGTGCAGCGTCTTCATCAACACCATCGAACCCCGACAAATCCACAGAGCGTGCTTTCTATCGTCGTATCCTCTTTCAAAATCTGTCGGCATCGACCGAAGCTCCCTCCATCACGCATGATGCAGATCTCGATCACGAAATTTACCTTTTGCTCGCCTACTTACTGCGCGAGACGGTGCTGCCATGGTACAGCAAGCTGACGCCCGACCGCGAGTTTCTGACGCAGATCACCTCGATCATCGCCTCGATCATACATACTGTTGTTCAACGCCAGAGCTCGGCTGCTGATTCCACCTCAGTTCCCGCGACATCTTTTGAGAGCGACATCCACGCTCCGAGGTCTACGCCAAACGCTGAACTACCAAGGATCCATGATTTGCTCTCCCGAGACATTCCGCTCATCCTCCGACAACACTGCTTTGATTTCAGACAGGCGCAATCCAAGGTCGACAGCGTATGCGCACCGTTGGGGACACAGCAATCCTCGTCGACAGCTGCTGTCGTCTTGTCACAAGCAGAGCAAGATGAACATCGGCGCCAGCAAATTCGTGAACGGCTTCCATCTCACTTTCGAGAATCCTTCGATCCTGCGTCCAGGAGCAATGCTTCGTACGCTTCACCGTTGCAATTGGCTCAGCTCTTTCATGCTGCTTCGCCACATCCAGGTCTCGATCCGACATCGGGCTCGTTGGATGGCAAGTTTGACATGGCATATCTTCGCATCGCCGTGCTCAACCTTCTCTCGTCGCTGCTACCGGCCGATGAATACGCTCCCGACACGGAGAAGTTCATTGTGCGAGATGTGCTTGTGACGGTGCTCAGAGGAGCGCTGGCACGATCTTTCCGGCCGTGGTTCTTCGTGCAGAGTATTCACAAGACGCTAGATGCTTTGGGCTGGCCTAGCAATCCGCCGCTTCCAACGGCTCAGACGAATGGTGTGCATGGGGTAGAACAAAAGCGCCCATCAGAATCTCCAACAAGCAGCGGTGGGGCCGTACCTGCGCTCGCTGGCCTACTTTCGCGACTTCCGACGCTACTCCTCCAAGCATGGACGTTCATTGTGTTTACTGCACTACCTTTTCTGGTGCGCGCGTATCTCGACCTGTTCAACGTGCAGCGTGCCGCAAATAGGAAGAAGCGGAAACAACAACAGCAGCAGCAGCACGCACTGCAAGGAGATTCGGCAAATCACCATCGCTCGTCTGCTCAAAAGGGCACGCTTCCGTCCTCGATCTCTGCTGGCAGCTTGTACGAACGCAAGATGCACGGTCGCTTCCCGTCACGCAAGTTCCAATTGAGCCTCGATGACACGATCACTGCACAGGGACGTTCTTCGGCCATCGACGGCAACCTCACGCCGACACAAGCTGATCTGGCAGCCACTCGAGATCTCGCTGGAGTGGACGAGGCAAAAGAAAGCAGTAAAGAAGCCTATGACGCGACAGACCTTCCGCCAAATTACATGGGCAACTGGCTTGACGTCGTGGAGGACGTGCTGCAAGTGCATTCTCATGTGGTGCTGCGTGCGCTGTTTGGTATCGCGAGGACGACATTGGGGACAACAGGGCTGGACGAATCAGTGAATCGCATGGTGATGCGCAGGATCAATACAGAGCTGAGGGATACACAGAAGCTCACCAAGATGGTGCGCGAGCTGCGCAAAATTCTGCTGCCGAACGGACATCTGCCACCTTCAGTACCCGATCCCGATGTCGAGACACAGGAGGCCGAGTGGATACGTCTACGCACCCGACTGATCTGCGCCAACGACCAGAGTGGAAAAGGCTTGGTTCCATGGCTGGTCAAGAAGGTGCTGTTGGGCAGTGCTGATGGCGGCTTGCATCGAGGCGATCGGGTGACGCGCATACAAGATACTCAGATCCAAGTGCAACGGCTCACATCGTGGCTCGAGCCTTTCTGCTCTGCGCAGGCGGCAGGGCCCAACACGCTGCTGGCCATCTTGCTCTTCGAGCGGGTGATTGTAGTGCTGTGCCCAGATCTAGCCTTGACTTGACTACTTTGACGAAACTCGTAATGATTGATACCCATATCTCAGTGGGCTGTGATATATTTCGTTTGTGAGGGAACAGGACGAGCGAAACAAAATCTTGACCATGTTAGGCCGGCAACCATCCCAGATCTTCCTCATGCCGAAAAAAAAATAAGGAACAGGTGTGTGAGGTCATTTCTTTGTCATGCGTCGTCGGTGGCAGAGCGTGCTCCCGTAATCCGGCTTTCACGCGAGCTCCAGCCGAGATGTCCAAACACGAAATCGACAGCTGCTCAACTTGCTTCTCTCGCCTCCAAGTGTCAGATATGATTCATACCTTACACAATACGGCGACTGCATGTCGAAACGGACTTGCGCGTAGTCTTCATACGACTCGATTCTTCCTTCCATGAACAGCTGTAACAGACAATACTTTGAGGTCAGAAAAGAGATTCGATAGGAAGCTGAGATGATGACCGGCAATGGGAATGAAGGAGCCGGAAAATCGATATCGAGGTGCATGAGCTGATGGTCGGACGGTACAGGAAAACGAGCCGATTCACATGCTCACCGTGTGCAAGCCTAGAATTTTCAACTCCAAGGCAAGAAAGGGGTTTAGCTGTAGCATGGGCTGCTCCCTGCGTACCGTATCTGACCGACCTCTAGTGGATGTTTTTTCCTCCGACCAGAGGCGAGCCTGTGTGCCACGATGACGAGAGTTGCGAAGGAACCAAAGGAGAATTTTCTCGCTTAAATGGAGGAAAAAATAAACCGAGATTTCCTGCAAGCGGATCGACAGACGGCCAAGAAGGCTTGCTTGCTGAGCCACAATTTTGGAAGATCACGTAACCGTCAAGATACTGCAAACGCTCGAATCTTCGGTCACTGCTTGGCTGACATCTAAATCCATGCTTGGGCCTCAATGCACGCTGTGCATCTACAGCTTTACTCAAAAACAGATCGGCAATCGGAAAGAGAAGAGGTTGGGAATGAAGGACATTGCAAAGCTTCGAGGCTGCAGGTGGGATCGGTCAACGAGCTGTGCGTGATAAGGGCGCGCTTCATCTGAAGAAAGAAGATATTACTGTAGCAAGTGCGTGATAAGTTTCAGTGAGGCTACGGCTACGGTTAGGGCGCTGCCTGCGAAGCGCTCGTCTCGGTCTCGGCCTCCACTGTCGCATTCCTGCCGGTGATGTGACTGTCCAAAGCCACTACGCCCGGATCGAGTCGGGTGTATTGTGAACGCTCCCTCTATCCCTCCCTTTTCCATAACCCTCTCGAAGCCGCTCCTGTGTGTCTGTCTGTTTGTCTCCACAGGATGCGTAGCGCGCGCTCGCCCGCTGTCTCTTTGAATACATAGCTTGTCTGCCACTGTAGCCACAAGGGCTGCTGAGCTTTCACATCGTCTGTTCCCTTCTGCAAGCCTGTCGAGTTTCGAACCCTACCTGCAGGCTGGCAGCCCAATCCACTTGCTTCCATTGGCTGCCGCTTCATTCTCCTCTTCACTCTGTCCCCACTGCCCCACATCCGCCACTTAACACTTTCAACATCACTTGAACCCTTCTTTCCATCCTTTCACCATCATCCATCGACGATCAAATCTCACGCCATACAACCTTTGCATTTCGTCGACACTCTCTCATACTCATCCTCATATAGAACGCCTTTGCCAACATGTCGAAGCAGGGAGATTACGACGCCGTCAGGAAGGACATCATCTCTGTCCTCAAGCAGCCTGAGTACGATGACGGCTCGGCTGGTCCTGTTCTCGTCCGCCTCGCATGGCACGCAAGTGGTACCTACTGTGCCGAGTCTGATACCGGAGGATCTAACGGTGCAGGTATGCGATACGAGGCCGAAGGTGGTGACCCTGCCAACGCCGGTCTCCAGCACGCCCGTGTCTTCCTCGAACCCATAAAGGAGAAGCACTCTTGGATCACCTACGCCGATCTCTGGACTCTTGCCGGTGTAGTCGCTATCGAGTCCATGGGTGGCCCCAAGATCCAGTGGCGCCCTGGCCGAACTGACTTTGCCGATGACTCGCGCCTTCCACCCCGTGGCCGTCTTCCCGACGGTGCTCAGGGTGCCGACCACCTCCGCTTCATCTTCTACCGCATGGGCTTCAATGACCAGGAGATCGTTGCTCTCTCTGGCGCACACAACCTCGGTCGATGCCACTCGGATCGTTCCGGTTTCGAGGGTCCTTGGGTCAACTCGCCAACACGCTTCTCGAACCAGTACTACAAGCTGCTTCTCAAGCTCAAGTGGGAGCCCAAGAAGTGGGACGGCCCCTTCCAGTACGTCGCTAAGGCTCCCGGTGCCGATGACGACGACGAGAAGCTCATGATGCTCCCCACCGACTACGCCCTCATCCAGGACGACAAGATGCGCCCTTGGGTTGAGAAGTACGCCGAGGACAGGGATGCCTTCTTTAGCGACTTCTCCAAGGTCTTTGCTAAGCTGATCGAGCTCGGTGTCTACCGCGACGAGTCTGGCATCGCACGCGCAGACAAGATGAAGCAGTACAAGGGCGAGTACAAGTCGGCTCCCCAAAAGTCGCCCGTCCCCACCGCGCCAGGTGCAGGCAAGGACGGCGAGGCCAACCCTCTCGCACGCCAAAACAGGATCGCTCACCAGCAGCCCCAACACGCCTTGGCCAAGCTCTGAGTATCTTCCCATTCCCAGCTTATTTTCATTCTCTCGCAGCATTTTTGTAATATTTTCTTCTCATCTGGCCTTGTCTTAATCTCTCGCAGTTTTCAATAGACATCTCGTATTGCACAAAGTGCTACTTCTGCAACGTGTGCACGTCGCGCGGGAAGGCTGATGCCGTCGATGCGCTTCTGAGCTTGGCCAAAGTGTGATCAGAGCCGAGGAAACTACATCTGGCGGATGCTGCGCCCTGACAACCTGTGGACGCTTTTGGAGGGGGTTTTGCCCACTGAGCTCCAGCGAGATTTGCATCCGTGTCAAGTCGGGAGGGGCTAAGGATGATCGAGTGACTGTTGAAGCGACCTTGAGATGTCCACGCGAACCGATGTGCGAATGTGCGACTGATTCGCTTACCAATTACGATAAAGATGTCGTTTGAGATTATTGCAGGATCTGTTCTCTGCAGGTAGTACGTGTCGTTCACCAGTCATCGTCGACTACAATCTCCATCTGTGCAACCTCGACCCCTCTCTCTCTGTACCTCTTCGCCACGTCTTCTGGACTGGGATCCTGTTTTCCTTCTGGACCTTTATCCTTTTCCGCCCTGGTTTTGCTCTGTTCTTCCAACTGCTGCATGGCATTAGGCCCTATGGGCCAGGTGCCATCGACGTGCCAACCGGCCTTCAATGTCTGGACGACGACGTTCATCGGCAGTCCTCTGTTCGGACCGGCGCCTGTGATTGGTTTGCCTGTATCCAGTGCTCCATGAATGCGTTTCAAGATCGAAGGCCATGCTTCATCTCGAAGTAAAGTCTCGTCGGAAGCAGTGCGCGCGAGGACGGTTCGAATCCGATCGAGGGTGTTTAAGAACGAAGCTGTTGCGTGCGGTGACGGCGGTGGTGGTGTTGAGGAGTGTTCGGCATCATGGCTGCCGTTCACCATGACAAAAACCACATTCGACGACCAGTCTGGTACTGCTCTCGCACCACACAAGCGTGGTGGGTTTCGACCAGCCGTACTTGCGATACTGACGATGGAGTGTAGACAGTCTGGCGAAAAGGTTGAGCAAAAGACCCTGAAGGCTGCGAGAGCTTCTAAACTTTCTTCCTGAAATCTTGGATCTCGGAAATCAATCGCAGCCCGATTCGATTCGTTCGGTGTAACACACTTAATTTTAAAAATGCAGAGAGCCCCTGTCCAACACCAACCTTCCTTTTCGGTTCTTGACAGGTCCAAACGCACACACGCGACAGGGGTTCGATGCATCCCTGGTCCCGCACATCCGGCTCCTCTCCCTGTTCGCTTTCCTACAGTGAATGTAGCTCTTTTCCATGTCCGCGGGGAGTGCAGATATTATCATAATGCGGCTTGATTGATGAATCGCCAGAAGAGGTGTTTGGGAGACGAGAAAGCTACGTTTGTAGACGCAGTGGAGAGGATGGATTGGGAAGGTTGCAAGAAGAGGATAGGCGTAAACGAACGCCCCTGTCAAAAGTGACGCGGAGCCAGAATGTGGACGCCGCCGTGTCAGTGTTGCTCTGTGCAAGCGCTTTTGAACAGGGGCTGAGACTTGCAGCGCTACAAAGCTCGCACAAGCTCGACCCTGCGCCCGGATCTTGGCTCGTTCCCTCTCTGCTCCGACGCAAAGCTAGCGTGGAGAGAAGGTGACGAGTTAGAAGGATGCCCCTGAACGGGGTTGCTTCTGTGGTGAGACTCTTCCTTGCATGCAGTCGATTGAAGCTACAATGAAGCCTGTGATGACTAGCGCTCGGTTGGTCTAATGCTGCCTCCGAAAGTATTGTGGGAATCTGTCGCCCAGTTTTCATCATCTCAGCATCCACCATCTCACTTTAACTGGTTGCAGCACTTGTTGTGCGAAGCAGTGTTCAAGCTTGAGATTGCTCCACCACCAGCCAGGTAGCTTTCGTCCAAGACTCACGACCATCACGACCATCACGAACACAGATTCGCGAAGATGAAGCTTCACACTCAAACACGAGGAGTAAGGACAACCACCTTCTCGACGCTTCTCGGCTTGCTGCTCGTCAGCATCCTAGCCTTACTCACTCAAGCTCGGCCCGTTGTGGAAAACAATGTCGCTCTCAACAAACGATCTCCCGCGCCGACTCCACTTCCGAGAGTACCGACACTCAATCCCCGCTCGACCCCAGACGAGATCTACGAGTTTTACTCGCCGCGACACATTCCTCCCGAATCCTCACCACTGGAACGACGAGCAACCCCTGTAAAGCGTCAGGACCAGCCTCCCGTACCTCTCTCCTCGTTGGGCCCACCCAAGTTTCCCTCTGACATCCCATCGTGTCCTAAATGTGAGGAGCGCTACTCGTCGCTCTCCTCGTGCATGGGAGCGTCGGCGGTGTTTGCCAATGCCTCGTCGATCTTCAACAACCCGATCGGATACATCAATGTGATCAAGTGCGCATGTACCGATACGTTCCAGGCCGTCTATCCTCAGTGTCTCGACTGCTTCCAGCATACGGATCAGTGTTACTACCTCGGTACAGATCCGCAGGGGACAGGCGCGAACAAGGTGGTGACCAACCTGAGGAATATCTGCGGGCTAGGATCGGCGCTGCTGGGTGGCGTGGCGACGGTGAACAACAATGTCGGAACCGCTGTGCCTTCCAACCCCGGGACTTACACGGATGTATCGACGACAGGAGCGGGCTACAAGGATGCGAGCACAGGGGCGATCTTCCAAAGCAGTGGTGGGAGGTCAATTGTGGGTGAGGCGATAAAGGGGTGGAAAGTCGCTGCGTTGGTTGTAGCGGCGACAGGACTTGCGATGGTAGGAGGCGCTGCTAGGATTGCATACTAGACCGTGCAAAGATGGAGAGGATGGACCTTTGTGTTTTTCGTGCTTCGTTGACTCATTGTGACGTACGACTGTAATGACCTGGACGACTTTCTCTATATGCTGTGCCACGACCCTTTCCCCTCCGATGTTGCAATTGATTGTCCATGTCGAGTGTACTTCTGTAAGAGCCCTTTGACCAACAAGCGTGGTCGTAGACGATGCTGCTTGCTGAAATTGGGTTGGCAAGGTATCGGGTTACATTCGCCGAGCAAGCGTGATTTTTGTGGGGAGAATTGATCGGAGTGGGGGAAAAAACAACGCGGGGGGAAGCGTCTTCGAAGTCGAGTATCGTCGGTTGCTCGTCCCACACATCGGCAAACACTCCCCACAACCTTGAGGACTGACTTGCCCTAACAATTCGGCCATCTTGCACTATGCATCGTCCACCGCCATGAGACGCATCAACAGTGTGTTGTATGGCTGAGCTTGATCCATAATAAGACCATGTGGTAACGTGCAAGAATCCGGAACCTGAGACTCCGAACCATCGGCATGGCGGGGTAGACGCCGGCCAAGTATGAGTTTGTGTAGGACGAGTTCAACCGTTCCAGTTTCGAATATAAGCATTGCGACCCTCATTTCCCTTCCAACCCCCTCTACCATACATCTTTCTACTGCTCAATCGTTCTCGTTCTCCAGCACATCCCGTGGTCTGCGACAAGCTCGTGAAGGCCGCCACATCTTCCGTCCTGACGTAGCCTCTTTCTCTCAAGTTGATTGCAATGATGTCCGACACATCGGCCCTCAATCTTTCTTCCGCCGAAGCCTCTCAACTGGTGGACAAGCTCATCCACAAGCTTCTCCACAACGAAGATTCGGACGGCAAGTTCCTCCTCCCTCTCAACGATGGACGCATCATCGACACCAAAGGCTGGAACGGCTGGGAATGGACGCATGGCGTTGCTCTCTTTGCTCTCTTTGACCACTACCAGCTCACTTCGGCCGCCTCCTCTCTCGACATCATTCACCGCTGGTTTGCAGATCGTCGGGCAGAAGGCGGCACCACCAAAAACATCAATACCATGGCTGCCCTCCTCTCCCTCGCCTGCGTCTACGAGCTCGACCCCACCTCTCATCCCGAGTACAAAGACTGGCTTGTCGAATGGGCAGAATGGGTCATGACAGGATTGCCAAAGACCGAAGAGGGCGGATTCCAACATATCACCTACGAACTAGAAAACAAGGGCCAACTGTGGGATGACACGCTCATGATGACGGTTCTGCCTCTCGCCAAAATCGGCAAAGTGTTGGGCGTCGAGAGGTACGTCGAGGAGGCAAAGTACCAATTCTTGCTGCATATCAAGTATCTTTACGATCCCAAGACCGGGCTGTGGTTCCACGGATGGACGTTTGAAGGAAGACATCACTTTGCAGGTGCACACTGGGCAAGGGGAAATTGCTGGATCACGCTGGCTATCCCGCTATTCTTCCACATCCTTGGCAAGCAGGATAAGGATCTGAGCGAACACGAGTCTTACTTCTCCCGGTATCTGATCGATACATTGGAGGCGCAGCTGGATGCGTTGCTGCCATTGCAGGATAAGGCGACAGGGTTGTGGCATACGTTGTTGAAGTACAGCGATTCGTACGTCGAGAGTTCGGCTACGGCTGGTTTCGCTGCCGGCGCATACCTCGCGCTCAAATTCGGACTGGTCAAAAATGAGTCAAAGAAGCAGGAGTACCAAAGGATGGCAGACGCAGCACTCAAAGGCGTAGTAGACATGATTGCAGACGATGGCGAGCTACAACAGACTTCGTTTGGTACTGCCATGGGTCACGATCTCGATTTCTACCGAAAGATCCCCATCACGCCCATGCCTTACGGACAGGCACTTGCTCTCCTTGCCATCGTTCAGAACATGGCTCTCCACACTCCTACCAAGGCTTGAGCTAGCTCTATCCTTCTTCTGTCATCCCACACAGTCACTACACAGCTATTCTGAATATCACACTACTGCATTAATCAAAGACGTATCTCTAAATCTGATTCTAGAATGGGTTCACTGGGACGGTCAGCGACTCCGGCACCGCGTATCCGACCTTTGCATGTGCCTCCTTCAATGTCAGCACTTGTGCGCCTGTCTTCGTATCAAAGTTTTCCTCGCTCAACCACGTCTGCAGCGCCTGTTTTCTCTGCGGCCATTCGTCGTCCACCATCGAGAACCAAGCCGTATCTCTATTCCTCCCCTTGATAATATACATCTTCCTAAACAACCCTTCATATGTGAATCCATACCTGATCGCAGCCTTCTTGGATGGCGAGTTGAGATTGTTGCATTTCCACTCGACCCTCCTGTATCCAAGCACATCGAAGGCATGGCTTAGCATAAGATATACCGCCTCGGTCGACTTGCGCGAGCGCTGGAGGAGCGAGGAAAACATGATGTTGCCGATCTCAATATTGCGGTGCGGAGCATCGATGCGGAGATAGGAGATGAATCCGAGCACTTTGGGTGAGGTAGGAGTGGGTGGGGCCTTGTCGACGATTGCCCAAAAGACCATGTTGTTTTCGGTGCCGGAGCGAGCGGCGATGAAGGAGGAGAAGAGCGCATGGTCACCGTGAAAGGGTTGGTCGAGCATGTAATCCCACAGTCGCTCATGTTCGGGTTGCGCAAGCAGAGGGAATAGCGTATCCGTGTGTTCGGGGCTCAGCGGGACAAGGTCAATGTACTGGCCAGGGATGGTAACGCGAGCCGGGTACTTGGCGGGGGCGGTAGAGACCTCGGGTCCAAAACGCAAGAGTGCTTCCTCTTCGTTCAGCGTGATCATTCTGTTACAGATGAGCAGCTTGTGCTTGTAGCAGATTATGGAATGGGGACGCTGATGGTGGTGGTGGTTGCGACTCTACGTTTCATGAAAAAGAGGCGTTCTGTACGAAGGTCGAGTCAACGTTTGTGCTGCGCTTAATTCCCGGTCAAACCCGGCTCGCCAAATCTGGCGTGACTCCGCGAAGCCACGTGGTGGTTTGTGCTATGGGCTTGTACAGTTTCGAAAGCATCGCTTTTTCCGCCGCTTCACGTTCCTTTGTAGCAAGACACACACTATCGCTATGCACAGCACTCTTCACACTTGAGGCTAGGTTCACAATCTTTGAGGTGAACAGGTCTATGCATTCCTACTGAAGGGCTTGTACAGCATTTGCATTACGCATCTGCACGCTTTCGCCCTCTCTTCGCACCGGCCTTTTGCGGAGGTGTCTCCAAGGGGATCTTTTCGTGATCAGCAGTCAACTCATGTGGTGGCGCACCTTGAGCAAGGACGACCCCCTGTCCATTGTCGACCATTGCCGCCTTTGCTCTCTTCTTCTGCGGTGCACTCAGCTCTGTTGCCTCCTTGGGAGTCGCTGCCTTCTTCCTGCCTTTGGTCGGTTTCGAATCCGCTTCCTCTGCTGCAACACCATCTTCGTCGACATCGTCCGCAGCATCGGCGTCGTCATCCGCAGCAGCGCCAGGCTCGGTACCAAATGGTCTTCGCTCACGACCGGCACGCAGCTCGGCGCGCACCCAATCAGCTTCCATATGCATGTCATCGAGCACCTCCTCGCTCGTCTTGACGTATCCTTCCTCTCCAGACCCTGGAGCAGCCAGCTCGATTCCTTCATCGTCACCCACATCTGCTCCCGGACCCGTGTACACCCTCCCGAGCCTCTTGGCAGCCTCTTTGGACTTTGCAATCGCACGATCGGCCTTTGACAAGCTCTTTGGGTTTAGCCGGACGGGTGCGTCTTGGCTTGCTTCGCCCTCGTCCGGATCCTCCTTGCCTTTACCCTTGCGGGGTTCGCGAGGCAGACGTTCGCCGCCGAGTTTGCTTTTACGGCCAGATGTCTTGACGCCAATGTCCTTGGCTGGTGGACGGAGGGAGTCATGATGGACGGGACGCAGGTTGTAGATGCGATACAGCTCGAGCACGGCTTGCTCCTTGTCTTTTGCTTCGATCATGAGGTGTGCATCAGCAGGGAGGTCAGGTGGGAGGAAGCCGCATCGGTCCGAGTGTGCACGACGTTCACGTAGATTTGATGCGCCCGGTCGGGGTTCTGAGAGATGGTACTTTGGTCGAATGCCTTTCTTGTGCCAGATGGCTTGGATTTCGGGCAGAAGTTCGGAGGGTGGTCGAGAAGAGGGGCGGAGTAAGTCGTGATGGAAGTCAAACACCATCGGAATGTCGAGCTCCTTGCAGAGCGGGAGAAGCTCTTCGGCACTCCACGCCATCTCGTCGTTCTCGAGTACAAGACGATCCTTGACGTTCTGAGACAATCGCGTAGTGTAGGTCTCGCGCATGCGGTTGAGGGTGGCTTCGCGATCGCCAAAGGTGCCGCCGCCATGGATGATCATGACG
Organism: Ustilago trichophora; assembly: GCA_900323505.1. Taxonomy (NCBI): domain Eukaryota; kingdom Fungi; phylum Basidiomycota; class Ustilaginomycetes; order Ustilaginales; family Ustilaginaceae; genus Ustilago; species Ustilago trichophora. Next base: position 1,962,024 of record OOIN01000003.1, on the reverse strand, counting down.
CTGTCCTTGCCCATGCCCATCAGGTCGAGCATCTCGCAGTGTGATGTGAGATCACGGATACTGTTCTCGATGACTTCGGTGCGAGGGCTTCCCAGCTGGGTGAACTGGCCTGGGTGCATAGTGAGTCGATGTCCGAGCTTCTTGGCCAGATCACCAGCTGCACGAAGCTCCTTTTCTGCGTATTTGAGTGAGTATCCATACTTTTCGTGCGATGCAAATGGGAAGACCTCGGAGGAGAGACGCATGAACTTGATGTTGTTCGCCTCATTCCACAAAATCATTGGGATCATATCGCGAGCGTTGAGACGACCCAGCTCTTTGATGTAGTCTGGTCCCTGCTCATCCATGGTCTTGATACGGGCTGTTCGACTGGAGAAGATAGGGGGATCTTGCCATCGCAACACAGTGTTGAGACAAGCATAGCCGAGCTCACCCGTGAACCCATTGCTACGCTCTTGACGTTTTTCTGGTGGACCTTCTTGGCTGAAATCTCGCTTGGGCACGTCAGGAATCTCGTATACGACATCTTTCTTCTTGCGTTTCGCGAGTCGTCGGCCATTCTTGTCGCGACGGACAGGATCGCCTTCTTCGTCTAGTTCGATCTGGTATTCTTCCCCGTGAACATTGGTTCGTGTCTCGAAGTGCGTCGGTGTTTCGACCTTCTCCTTCTTCGGCGCTTTGGCACGTTTCTTCTTGGCAGGCTTGACATCTTCACCCTCGGAGGAAAGCGCTGAAGAGTCGCTTCGGGGTGGCGTGGGCGGCGGAGATGCTGCTGTCTTGATAATTTGGTCCGCCACTTTGCGGGATATTGCTCGCGTAGAAGCTTCTGCGGCTGAAGTAGATTGGGATGGATCGAAAGATGTCTCCTTCGCTACTTTACGCGAGCGCTTGGATGGTGGAGGTGTCTCGGCGAGTACAGGATCGACAGCGAGATCTGGCTCGGCATAGTTGATGGAAGCGGATGCAGATGCACGCGCACTTCGTCGTACCATGGTGGAGAGCGAGAATGTACCGATACGAGGACTCGAGAAGCTCGGGGTGATTGCTTGCGGAGCTCTCTGCTTCACTGACAACAATAGATGTCGTGGCGAGGCGTAGAGGAGCCGGCTAACGAACATGCAGCAGAACCTGCCGCGTTAGTAGCTGTCAAAGCAACAGCAGCGCTAAGTGTGGCAGGGCGAATAGGTCCGAGATGACCCAAACGTCTTGAAGGCTGGAAGCTGGATTAAAGTTCAAACTACCTAAGCCGAGGTGTAGTGGTGGTCAAGAGAAGAACATGAACGGCGACTGGCAGTAGTGTTGGATACTTCGCGTCAGACACGAGAAGAATGGTCGACTGAATCAAGTCACGCCTTGTGCGGGCAAGACACAGGTGGCGCTCAGATTGAGCCACTCAGGGCGAGCAACCACCACCCTCACGAGACTGGAGGGGAGAAAGGATCAGTCACCAAGTGCCTTGCACAATAGATGGAAGCGGGTCAGAGGTGAGCTCATTGTGCGTTGCACTTTTCGATTTGTGCCGCTGCAGGGTCTGCTGCACTCACTGCATGTGGAGGAATTTTGAATAAAAAGAATGGCATGGCGAAATGTAGGTCTAACATATTTGATGTAAATTTTGCTTACCAATCTAGCGTCGCTTAGCTGAGAGCATGGGCTGCAAGGGCCATCCTTTGATGGCACTTTTTCTTGCTTTGCTCGCCAGACCTTCCTACAGTAGTATCAGGTCATTCTACCATCATCTCACTTTGTTTCAGACACACTGCAGTATGGTGGTCTCCGTCACTGCAGTAAGAGCGGCGCCTGCTCGTTCGGGTGCTGCCACCTTTGCCTCCCCTCTTCGTGCCAGGGCTCTCCGCCACCTTGCTTCTCCGGCTGTACGAGCGCACTCGACATCGTCCAATTCCAAGGTCACAACCGCTCGTCTGACAGCCCAGCAGAATGCATCCCGGCGTGCTGGTCGCAATGGCATCCGATACACCACCGCTGCAGCAGCCGTTACGGCTGTGGCTCTAACCACGTGGTATGCAACCACTTCGCCCGTCTACAGCGAGGCCGCTCCCTCTGTAGCCACTACTGGCGACATCACGCCCACCACCATGTCACAGCAAGACCAGATGCGTCAGCGTGCAAAGCTCCAAGGTGTCTATGCCTGGGGCTCGAACAGGTACAACGTTGTTGCGCCTGATGCTCCATCTGTGACGCTCATTCGCTCGCCCAGATCCATTCCTTTCTTCGATGGCGTCGCGCTACGTGACATCAACCTCCAGGAAAAGCACGGTGTTGCCGTAGACGCCAACGGCGATGTATATCAGTGGGGTCTCGGCTTCTTCGATCCTTCCGTGCGCGAGATGACAGCCATCGAGGATGTCCCTCTAGGCCGAAGACGCGAGAAAACTGGTGCCAACCTCAACGCTCCCCTCGGCAATACAGCCAGCCTTGTGCTCAACCCCGTCAAGACTCTTACAGGAAAGAACATCATCAAGGTCGAAGCAACCGAAGAAAAAATCTACGCACTCTCGAAAGACGGTCACGTCTATGTCTTTTCCGCGGTGCAGCAGCTCCAATCCAAGCCCAAGTACCCTGGCTGGTCGCCAAACCCACTCAAGCTGTTCAACGCCTTTGCTAGTCCGACGATCGATCACGAAGTGCTGCACCCTGCTCCATCTGCGCACTGGGGAAGCACCGAAAAAGTCCAAGACATCATTGCCGGCAGCCACCACCTGCTGACCGTTTCCAACAAGGGCCGCACGTTCGCCACGCCTATCAGCGAAGAGGGTAACGCTTTCGGTCAGCTCGGCACTCGCAGGGTATGGCTCAACGCACCAAAGACCCCCGACAGCAAAGCCGGCCATGTCGAGACGCTTCTCGAACCACGTGTCTTTGCTGAGCTCGAAGAGAACCACGGTGGTCGACCCATCTCAACGCTGGTCCCTTCTTCATGGCTACCAGCCCCCTCCACTGAGACATACCGCACCTCGAAGCCCAAAGCAAGCTCCGAACCCGTCTTCCAGACCAGCACCGATCCGGCTCCCCCTCCCAAACCCCTCACTGAACCCACTGGTAGTATCCGATGGTGCACGACTCTACACGAGATCCCCGCCCTCCGCAAGCTCAACATTGTACAGATTGCTGCTGGAAACGAGCACTCGCTTGCACGAACACACGATGGACGTGTGCTCGCATGGGGTCGCCACACTCACGGTCAGTGCGGTCTTGGCTCCAACTTTAGCGTGGAGTGCGTACCCGTCCCCACCGAGGTCGTACTCAGCCGTTCGTTCAGCAACAATTCGCTTGATGTCCGTGCCACATCCATCGCGGCTGGTGCCGACAATTCGTTCTTCATGACCACTCGCCGCGAGTCATCTGGTGCTGGCAACGGGCTGAAGATCGACCTGCTTGCATCGGGCAAGGGTCAATGGGGCACGATCGGCAATGCCATGTGGAGCCAGGTCGTCTCGCAGCCTTCTCGAGTCAAGACGGTGTCTGGACTGATGGAGTTCTCCGAAGCTACTGGCAAGACGCATCCTGTTCCTATCCACAGCATCAGTATTGGCAAGCCTGGTCACGTCGCACTCGTTCTCGACACTGTTGAGTCCGCTGGTCATCTCGCTTTCGGCCGCGACGTCATGGTCTGGGGTGCCAACGCCGGTTTCCAGCTCGGTCTCAGCAAGAGGTCCAACCTCGCCGTTCCTCAACACTTGAAGCCGCTCCCTGCGCTCACCAGTATTGCTGGAGGCAACGTCATCTCGGAACAAGACGGACTGGTCGTCAACCCAGCAAAGGCAGCAGCCGTTGCAGCAGCAACACTACCAACCGTCGACCCCAAGCTGAGAGAGGCCGATTTGCACTCGGGTGCGCTCACCCACATGCCGCACAACCGACTCCAGCTCGCATCCAGGACCAAATCGGATACTCATCTGCCACCAGCCATCTCGGCCAAGGATCAGCTTGCACCTGTACCCGGAGCGTCGGCGGTGCAAATTCAGCAGGGCAAGACAAAAAAGAATCTGACCGTGGAAGAGAGCATCAAGGCTGGAACCGTTTCCACCGTTGTCTATTGGAAGATTGTGGAGTAAAGAAAAAAAAAACGTTTCAAGGAATGCAGTTTTCTGTTGTGGCAGCTTGGTTGTAATGTTATCTCACTTCTCATCCTTTAGCATGCACTGGGCTGTGTCTTGTGTTGAAGATCTGGTTGAGGACATCGTACAGTATGAAGGTAAAGCCGAAAAAGTTGCAGGATGTGGAGGCTTGGAAGGGGAATAAATTTTGACTCCTGCTTCCGAAGTCCGAGAGCCGAACACTACCTCTCAATTTCTTCTAGCTTCCCATCGTGATTCCACATTTCCCTTTAACCAACGCTTCGACTCGATCTCATCGATCTTGAGCATCGATCTACAATGTCCGACACAACACCTACACAACCAACACAAGATGGAGAGACGTACGACCTCGATACGTCTGCTCTAGCTGCTCTGGACAAGTTCCGAGCGGAAAAGGCAGCCGAAGAAGCGCAACTTGTCAAATTCACCCAGTCCTCCTCGCGCAAATCTGGAAAGAAGTCCAAGGCGACAAAACGATCGCAGAAGGAGAAGGAGGAGAAGAAGAAGCTGACACCCGAGGAGGAGGCGGAAGAAGAGGCCAAGGCAGAGGCTGCATTGTTGGCCGAGATCGAAGCAATTGCGGATTTGGAGAGGTTGAATGGTGTAGCTCCGGATTCGGCCGATTCGATGCTGGCGAATCTCAGCTCGAGGTTGCAAGTCGAGAGCGATGGAGAGAACGATTCCGTCAGTGTCGATGGCGATGGCGAAGAAGATGAATCCAACGGACTGGATGTGGATACATTCCGCAAGACCTTTGGCGAATCCTGGCAACTCTCTCAATTCTGGTACTCTGCCAAGTTCGTCCACGAACTCTCGCAGCTCATCTTCAATCTCATCTCTCCATCCTCTTCCATTCCTACGGAACCTTCGGCAGTAAAATCAGCATTCGGAGATGCTCGAGTAGGATTCCTCTGTTGCCCGACGGCATGGGTTGGATTCGTACACGAGTTTCCTTCCCTCAAGAAGAACGCCTTTGTCTTTGAGGTGGATAAACGCTTCCACGCGCTAAGCAAGACAAGTTTCGTCTACTACAACCTGCACGAACCCGAGACCGTACCAAAAAAGCTCTTGGGCACTTTCGACGTGCTGGTGGCAGACCCACCTTTCTTGAACGCGGATACGCAGGGCAAAGTTGCAAAGACGGCACAGTTGCTCGCCAAACCCAACGCCAAAATGCTGCTGTGCACGGGAGAGAGCATCGCAGAAGAGGCAAGGAAGATGTACGGTGAACCTTGGTTGGAGAAACTCGATCTGGTGGTAGAACATCATGGATTGGCTAACGCTTTTGGTATCTGGGGTCGTATCTAGATCCAAGACTGAAAGTATGGCAGTAATGTCTATTGATAGCAGTTCCTAATCTAAACGGTCTAATGTCTCAGAATGGTATGTGTGCGCTTCAACGGAGTGAGCAGATAGAGAGTCGATGCTACAAACAAAGGCTGAGCGGTGTGGTATTATGGCTGTTGAATCATCCCTCAATGGCCTGCTTGATTGCCTTTGCGTCCAAAAAGTACCTCGCGTATTTAGGCTCGACGAAAATCGCCCTGCATTCCAACAGGAGCTGACCATCGACATCCTTCATGGTTCCCTTGACCACCGCCTTCCTGCCTTTTTTCTCGACCAGCTCGGTCTGCAGCACGATAAACTGATCGGCCATGGTGGGTTTCCTGTAGTCGATCTCTAGTCTGGCGGTAACACCGATTTTGCCGGGCAAGTTGTACATGGCTGTTCTGGCAAGAGCTTCGTCGCAAACGGTTGCGAGCATTCCACCGTGCACAATGCCGTCATGACCACATAGGCTGCGACCGAGGTGGAGGACTATGGTGGAGTCGCCTTCTGTGCCGCCGAGCTCGGTAACGCCATGACCAGTTTTGGTGAACACGAGAGGGGGAACAGCGACCATACCGGGACCACGGAGGGAGCCAGCAGTGAGGTTGTGTTGTGCCTTTTCGCGGCTGTACTTGAGGTAAGGACGGGTCATGACGTATTGGTGGGTATCGGCAGCACCGCCTTCGACGGGAGGACCGGCAACAGCGACATTGGCACCTGGGATCTTGCCACCAGCGGGGACTTCAACAGTGGTTGCAGGGTCGAGATCCGTAATGTGTTTGCCTTGCGAACGGAGCACTTCGAGTTCTGCAGCGGAACCGTGAGCTACCGAGGCAGACTTGAGATTCTTGATGAGCGGCAGAGAGTGGAGTGCATCTTCGATCTCGCGCATGTGTGCTTCTGCTTCCGGTCCATCGCCCCTGAGCCGGGGTGGGGAAGGAGGTTTGAAGAGAAGCTTGAGCACTTGCGGAGGATACAAGGAGCCAAAGAGATATGAGGTAACACCGACCAGAGACAAGGCGATGGTAGCCTTGACAAATGTGCTACCGGCTGCTTTGGGCGCAGGGGTGGTGGAGAGCGGTCGTCGTGCAGCGTAACCAGTTGCTGTTGCGGGTGACGACGTGATTGTTGATCTCGTAGCCAAGACGGTAGGTGATGTAGTGAGACGTGCACTACGCGAGCTCAACGCAGCCAGTCGGAAGGAGCTCGAGGCTATTGATGATGGGCGCATTTTTAGATCGTGTCGAGATATGAAGATGGAGCAAAAATTCTAGGTGGGTAAAATGAAACCAACGCCGAGCGTATCGTGCAGCTTAGTATTCGATTGCCTTGGATGGTAGGGAAATGTTTTATCAGCCTGTCGTAGCTCGTTGGAATCGGATGCGATATAAAATGATGATGGCGAGGAAGCAAACACGAGGAGTGCGCGAGTTTCATGCTAACCGGGTCCGGGTTGTTGGAGACTTTAGAAAGTGTTGCGTGTGTAAGATGAGTGTTGGGCAAAACCTTTTTGTTTGCCGGTTGCTCCGAACTCTCTCGCTTTTTTCTTTGGCTTTTTTGTTTCTTCGAAATCTGGCTTAGATCTTTGCTTCTCGGAGAAATTTCGAGCACCGCCTCTTCGGTGACAAAAAAATGGCGAAAAAGAAAGAAAAAGGAACTGCAGCACCTAGGATTCCCGCGTGGTCCCCCACCGCAGTACTGACTAGGCGATACCTTGCTTAACTTCGCAGATCGGACGGGATGCGGTGCTTTCAAGGTTCTATGGCCGCAGATGTAAGGAACATATAGGTAGGAATATATAAACTGCTATTAGTACACAAGATCTCTGTATTGGGCTCCATCCCGATGCCCGATTCGCTTTTCTCCACATCTCGAAGCTTTCAACTTGGGCTGGCCACACGCAACACCACCGTTGCACCATTGCATCTGCACCGGCCAACACCTGTCCGTCCCCTCATCTGAATCTTTGTCCTCCTGCTTGTCTTCTCACTCACACATCCGATCACCATCAGAAGCTCTCTATCGTTTTGACACCACAAGAACACTTTGCACACGACCGCTCCGATCGCTACATCACCCATTCCCACAAGATGCCAAAGACCTTTACCCAAGAGCAAGAGTTCTCAAATCCGTGGTATCAGACTGCCAATGGTTCGTATCATTTCTTCATCTCTCACTTGCCTGTCTCCGTATTTTTCCCCACTGACCGTAACTCCTTCATCCAAATCCTTGACACTTGTCTTGTACCACAGCCGTATGGAACAAATATCCCAACCCGCACGCAGACCACGTAGTCTCAGTCGACACCATCTCGCAAACCTTCGATCCGCTCTCTGGCGCTCTTCGCACCGAACGCATCATCGGTGTACGTCAAGGAGCTCCCGGCTGGGCGATCCGACTCATGGGCGCAAGTGAAGACACCTACGTTCGAGAAGTGGTCATGGTCAACCCTTTTACAAAGAGCCTACAGATGAGCAGCACCAACCTCTCCCTCTCCCAATACCTCTTGGTCAAAGAGTACATCACTTACACGCCAAGAATAAACACTCAAGGAGAGGTGACAGTGTTCAACCAGACCGCAGATATCAGCTGTACTGGCCTGCAAGGCATTCTATCGTCGGCGGCGAGAAAGGTCGAGGAGTGGTCGTATACACGCTTCCGGGATAACGCGGGCAAGGGAAGGAATGGGTTGCAGAGCGTTTTGGATTCTTTGTACGGGTCATCCTCCACCACACCATGATCTTGAAACGGCATAGAAATAGTAACGGGCTCAATGTGGACACAACCTCCAGTCTCTCGGAAAGGTCTGTGAACTTGAGAATCGAGGCAACGTAACCAGTCGTGAAATTAAAGCATCGCTAAAACGGAGCATTACAAGAATCGAAAGCGTCACAACACCATCACTCTACGCCAAGCAGCACTCTAGTAGACATCCTCTGCAGTCTGCCTCCTGCGTCCAGCAGCCTTGCCATGGTGGCGCTTCTCAGTGGTGGAGCCCTTGTTCAACATGCCAAGCAAGTTGCTGAGCATGTTCCCACCACCACCAGGGGGCATCTTCAGCCCAGGCAAGCTCGAAAACTTGGGAACGGGTACATCCTGGAAATCTTTGGCTGGAGTACCCTGCTCCACGGGCTGCGTCGTCTTCTTCGGCCTAGGCTGATCCTTTGGCGCGACATTGACCGCAGGCGCCTTGTAGCTCGCCTTGTCCGGCTTGTCGACCAGGAAAGGGTGCGCTTCGGTGTTGAAGACGTACTTGTTCAAGTTGGCCACCTCGGGATCGGCAAAGATCAGGTAGAGATACTTGAACGTCTCGGCGTACAAGAATGACTCAGAGTCGTCCAGCTTGGTCGGACTGACCGAGTCGACATTGGCGAGAGCGGCAAGAGCGCCGTTCTGCTTGACGAGACAGTGGCGGTAGATGGATTGCCACGCATTCCAAGCAATCTCCTGCCACCTTGCATCGCCTGTAGTTCGATATGCGTAGAAGACCGACTCCATCACCTCGGGTCGCAGGATGTACTGCGTCACCTCAAAGTCGAAACCGTGCTGACGGTAGAAGGCGGGGTCTTTGATGGTAATGCCGTTGGTGTTGTTGCCCTGGCCGATGAAGACGAAGCTCTCGGGGCCAATGCCGGAGGGGCTGGAAGTGTAGGTGTTGGCACACGCCGCGGTAAGAGCCTGTCCGTACTGGTCGAAAGCTGGCTGGTTGATCATTTTTGCGCCCAGAATCCAGTTGCCGCCGGCAAAGCAGCCAAGGTGCGACCAGCGTGGCAGATTGCCGCCGTTGGATGCCGAGTAGTCGGTGAGGTAGGCGAGTTGGCTCTGCTGCGTCTGCTCCGGGTGCTCGACCAAATGTTCAATCGACGACGAGACCGAGTTGACCCACGTCGGAATCCAGACATCCTGATCATCTCCAATGAGGTATGCATACTTGATGAGGTACTCGAAGAATGAATCGCTTCCTCCGCCCCAGGTCACGTAGTCATCAGCAGGTTGACCAGTAACAGGATTATAGACCTGAGGGAAGAGACCCGGGAAGACGCCCTTGGACTCGGCGATAGCCTTCATACTCTTGGTGGCGAGGCGAAGGTATTTGGGATCACCAGTGTATTTGGACAGTCGGTCCATCTCGAGGATGAGCGTACCGGCCTCCGCAATGCCAGAAGACTTGCACTGGTCGGGCTTGGCAAGGTCGTTCCACTTGAGCGCATTGCAAGGAAGCGGGTTGTTGCCTAGCCAGCCAGTGATGAGGTGGTCGCCGACGACTTTTGCCTGTTCAATGAGCTTTTGCTCCTTCTTGCCGCCGAGCTCGTATGCCGAGATCAAACCAGCGAGATATCGAATGTTGGTCTCGAACAGAGAGATGGTTTCGGACGAAGTCTTTGTGAAATCAATACGCTTCGAGTACTCTACACCTTGGTCGTACAGGTCTTTGTGACCCATCAGGAACGAGGTACTGAGCGAGTCGACTACACTGGCGCCCCAACCACCAAAGAGATCAGTGAAGCCATTGCTGAGGGGCAGAAGGGCATCATGACCCGAGGCATACTTGAGGTAAGCCTGGTACGAAGTGCGGTAGGCAGCCTTGATCTGGTCAGCACGCGTCTTGGAAGTCTGCGACTGTTGAAGACCGGGCTTTTGAATGGTGGCAGCGTCGGCGCCAAGTGGTGAGCCCACAGATAGAAGTGCGACTAGGAGCGCACCAAAGTTCTTTGCAAGCATGTTGACGAGCTTGCCAGAGTATCAAGACGTCAGTGGTATGTATTGAGCTTTGTTGGAGAGTGGCACTGTCGGTCGTAGGTGTAGAGCTGGATGCGTCGTCTATGTGTCGGAGACGGAGCAGGATGGGCGAGGCATATATAGGTGTGGGGCGAGATTGAGGATCACTCTGAAGATGGTGGAACACGTTGAACAAAGTCTGTAGTGGGTTCGATGGGAGGAGAAGAGGCGATGGCAAGGGTCCCACGATCCTAGGTTCATTGACGCCGCCTGGGACCTTTGTGGTAAGGTACAAGTACGCCAGGGATAGCGGCACGGGCACATGACAAGTGAATTTGACCCGGGTAGGATCTACGTGTTTAGGCTCGCCTAGGACGGGATCGACGGAAGGCTAGCCAGCAAGCAGGGTTTCGATTTTCTCGAGCCGAGCTAGGTGGCAGTACTGTAAGTCTTTGACATGTAGGGTCCGCTCCCACATTTGGCTTCATGTGGCGATCTTGGTTCGGGAGTCAAGCTTTTAGTTATGCTCCGTGTTCCACGCCCACACCATCTCATCTGGTGGGGACCCACTAGGTCATGTTCCCTTGTACATAGGAGTCAATGGTCGGAAACCTTGGCATCGTGCGATACCTCCAAGGTGGCTTTGACCGTGGGGGCGATGCAGGACCGAGCCTGGCGGCAACAGATGAAGTGGGCGGACAGCATTGTTAGGAAGGAGAGACCAAAGCTGAGGATTTGCCTTGCAGCTAAGCCTTGCATGTCTCCTAACCGTCGTAGTGTGTCGTTTTGAGTGCGGAGTGTGGATTCCACTCCAAGTGACAGCTGTCGTGCATGCCATAACTTTGGGCTGGATCGACAACAAAAAGTGAGGCATTCCAACACAAAGAACACGCCACAAAATGCTAGGTGTTGGACTCGCGTCGGCTGAAATTTTGCGCGTTCAAAAATCGCGGCCTATTGTGTGGGGGTGTTTCGGCTAAGCGAGCCATCTTGTGAGCATTTCGAGGAACGTAGCGCCGGCGTTGGGCTCAAAGCGCCTAAAAAGAAAATTCCTCGACTCGCTTCCAACCCACCACGTCCAATTTTAGACTTGTTTCCTTTCGCCAATAAATATGGCTTACAATGTGCTTTCCATGGCAGCGGAGTCCTCGATATGGTTGAGCCTTGAGGCGGACAGTAAGAGCATCCTGAGCAAGTTAGCCGTTTGAGAGACCTTGATGTTAGGACAGCACAAACTCACAAATCAGCGCTGGCATCTTGTCGCCGGCGTCGCCATCCGCGCCGACAAGTAGCGCCCTTCACCTCCTTTGTGCTGTCTTGATCCTAGAGGCACCCACTGCAGCAAGTACGACTGCCTCTAGTAGCAATGAGGCGTCACAGCCTTGAGCATGCTCACAGTCTCGCCAAGCTCGGCGATCTTGCGCACAGCATGCGATCGGCGATGGAAGATCTTATGCAAACATATGAAGTCTGTCTACTTCTGCGCAGACGTTGCAGAAATGGGAATGGAAGATATACCATTCAAAGGCGATCGGACTTGATCCATAAGTGGCCTTGTCGGGCAGCTTGTTGCTGTCTCACCATCATCTTATACATGGTCTCTCCTGCTACTAGAAGAACAACTCACACCCTGCTTGTGTTAGAAAATAAAAGCCATGCCGCCAGGGCCTTATGATACGCGTTCTTCCAGGAAGCGCAAGGCTGCCCAGTCTCTCTCTCAGTCTAAGAGCACAGGTACTGCCAGCACAGCCGATTTGGCCATCCCGCAGACCGAACAGCGCTCCCCTCGGAAGACTGCAGCCGTCGAGACAGCCTCCCAAACGGAGAACGCCACGTCAAACGAAGCCGCTAAGCTCATGTCTCTTCATGACAAGGTCTTCGGCTTGGAGAAGCAGGTTGAAGCCCTGATCCAGCAAGCAAAGCTGAAAGACAAGTATTCCGAGCACATCGACATGATAATCCAAGTGCAGAAAAACGGCTTTGAATTTCACAAGGATCACGCAGCTCGCATTGAGGCACTCGAGGCGCAGCTACGTGGTCAGACATCACAAGCTCAAGCTTCGAGGACGAGAAGTTACACACAGTCCGCTCAGCACCATGCTGAAGCAAGCCTGCGAGTGCCTCGAACGAATCAATCTGCCGTGCCAGCTCCTCGATCAACTCCGCCTAAGGTCGTCAAGCACTCACCCGTTTGGTTCTGCCAGAGTGTTGAACAGCTCATGGGATCAGGCGTCATGCAAAGAAACTGGCCGCAGAGTATCCTCAAGAAGCTAGCGGAGCAGTCTGGATATTCGTACAAAGACCTTCGTAAAAGATACCCGTTCAGGCTTTCTCCTTGGTCGACGTTCTGCAGCAATTTTCGGGAACATTTCGTCGAACCCTGTTCTGCGGAACTAGTCTCGACGTTGCTGAACAAGGTTCGCCTCGAGCCGGTTGGGAGTTTGGAGAACTTCATCCAGATGTTTAGAATGTTGATGTACTCTGCGCCTGTCGATGGGCCATCCGACAATACTTTTCAAACCCAGTTCCTCAGCAAATTGCCACGAACGGTGTTCGCAGACTTCTTGACCAAAGAGCTCGTTCACCCAGCTGGAAACATGGAGGAACTCTTTCGACGAGTGAAGCTGTATCGAAAACAACCCGTTGTCATCGATATCTCAGGTTCTACGCACGACGACTGACGGCTTGACCTTGCTCACAAACCTCTGTTCTTCATCAGTCTCACATGGAAACATGAGTAGGTGAATGTATCAGGATTGCAATCCAAATTCCGTTCACAGCTTCGGTTTCTGTATCTTTCTATGAAGCTTCTCCTCCTTCAATGCTTGAGGATTCGCCTGTACCTCCATAATTTTGACCAGGGCATCTGCCAGTGTGTCCGGCTCTTCTTGCGCAACGAGATGATTTCCTTCAATGGTGAAGCTGATTCCGCGATCCAGCTGATCGATCTCACCTGCAAGATGGAAGTTGTCAAAGCCTCCCTTCATGCTGATCATACCGATCCAAGCTCCATGGTCCGTCGTCAGCATGCCTTTTCTGCCAATGTAACTCATCCAAGTTGAAGAGAAAGCAGCTGCTTCGTGCCATTTCGTGTTGTTGAGCTCAAGCGATGTTTGTTTGAGCTCGGTTTCGTGCAGGTCATCTGCCGAGAGGGCACGTGACGGGGGCAGCCTGGACGCACGAAGACCGAATCGCAGATGAAGGTCGAGCACCCGTGGATGCCATACTTGGAAGAAGGATTTGGATTCAAAGTATGCTTTGGCGTCGGGGAGGGAGTCAAAGGTGTCTTTGCGTGCAATGGCTCCTCGTGCAAGTGGGAAGTCTGAGGGAGGTGGCCAGATGTGGTTGAAGAGCTTGTCGATTTGGACCTCCTGTTCATCGTCGCAGTGGACAATGGCGGGGTCGACCAGCATGAGGCCTTCCATCATGCGGGGGCGTGCGTGTAGCAAAAAGGTAAGCGAAGCACCTCCAAACGAGTGACCAAGTCCAACGAGTCTACGCTTGGCACTAGGCGAAGATGCCTTGTACGATGGAAGAAAGGTGGGAAGCCACGTTGGAGCAGCCGACGGGTGCGAGGGGGTCTCGGGAAGATAGTGTTCGAGGAACTTGAGCATGTCACGTGGATGATCCGCCCAGCTGATCTTGTCACCGAGAAGATCTCGGTTGATGCTTCCTGCTTGACCCGAGTGAGTGCAATCAAAGTTCCAGATCTCATCGATGCGATACTTGCCGCGGAACTCTTCGGTCTGGAGCTTCTGGATGAGCGCCTCGAGGGCAGGCTCGAAGATCTCCTTGTGGAAGCCGTTGGCATGTGCCAGGATGAGTGTGATGCCTTCTCGCGAGTCGTTTGCGTGCGCGTTGGGCTCAGGATCGTAGTCCAGTGGGGCCGGAACGATACGATTGACAGTCATCCAAAGCTGGGCTTCGTTAGCAGTCCTAGCCTCGGTGATCCTTTGCGTGTGTCCGGACTTCAGGCATCCCTTTCGCAATGTGCGCATGACCTCACGCTGACCCTCATGCTCTTTACCGCCGCTGATCTTGAGCCAGTGATTAAAGTCGGCCTCTCTACGTCGACGCTGCTCTGCTTTGGCTGCTTCTGGATCGGAAGGTAGTGGACCGAGGCTGGAAGTGCTTGGAATGTTGGCGTCGTAAATGTCTGACTTGGCAGAACGTACATGCGATCTAGGCCATGCTGCAGGGTAGACGTGGGTTGTTGCAACCCACTGTTGAGTCCTGTGCGAAGATGGGTCTTGCGAAGGAGCGCTGAATACGATACGCGGGAATAAAGTTGGGATGATTGGACGCTGAGGCGCAACAGTTGGCTCCAACGATGGCAACAAGTCGGCTGGGCGATAGTCGTCAGATGGCATTGCAGGCAGGCGTCTCCTTGGATCCTCTGTGCTGATTCGATAATGGTTGTGGGGAAGTTCTTTGCCGAATCGATGTTTGTCTGCTTTTTCAAAAGGACGGTAGGAACGAACGTTGATGTGGGGAGATGCGGAGAAGGTGAGGGGGCCCCAAAAGATGTCAAGAATCTCGCTATTGCCGGCAATGGGAGGTGCCGGCTTTTCCGGTTCGTGTAAGTCTTGCTGACCTCTGTTTGCGCCGGATCCAACGCGTATTTCCGGGCGATAAGACCGTGCTGCTGGCCTCTTCCGTGCGGACCAGCATTGCGTCAGCCGAGCTCTGAAAGATGCAGTCCCCTTCTCATGCTTGGGAGAAAAGCTTGTTCCTGTCTACCATGATGCGAGGTGATGGTCTCAGGCTTCAAGATGATGGAGTTGTGATTCTCCGCCCCGAGTGTGTGTGCGTGTGTGTGGGTACGTGAATCTGACATTGCTCATAATTGCCACGTGACTGTGGGATCAAGTGAAATGAGAGGCGCGGATTGTGCCATTGCACAGCCAAACCGCTTCTATCTCGACGCAGCTTGAAACGGTAACCGCACATCCAGCGGCTCAACCTTGTCTGGCTTTCATACTTCGGTTTGCTCGCTCCACATTTAAAGCTCAACCACGAGTGCAACCGCCCTTCGTCTCTTCTTCCGTTCCAAGCAAAAGTTACCTCCATCCTCCGCATCACCACACCTTATTCGTCCGCAGGTCGTCACCATCGCACGCTTCACGACTGTACTTGCGCCCTACACACTAGACTGGTCCATACACTTCATCAAGCTCCTTTCGACTAGGAATCGCTGATTGCAGCGATCATATCCTGTCTGGGATCATACTTTTCCGACGCTCATCTTGAGCATCTTTGTACGAATTCCCTTCTCAGGCAAGGAGCCCGACCCGAAGTACGCTCTATCCCTCTTGGCGGCTGGCCCAGACACACTATGAACGACAGTCTCGGTGCACTTTTGGCCATTGTCATCCTTTGGTCGATCTTGCGCTTCGCTTTCGGCGGAGGCAACAACAACAGCTCGAACGTAGGCCAACATGCGCCAGCAATCAACACAGCGCGAACACGACAGGTCCCGCAACACATGGTCGACTCGGTCAAGACGCTCTTTCCACACATCCCCGACGCATCCATTCGCTACGACCTCCAGCGCTCTGGCAGCATTGAAGCCACATGTGAACGCATTCTAAATGAAGGCGGTCTTCCTTCACCTCCCGCAGGTTTCTTTGGCACTGCTGAGCCTTCGACTCCATCCAACGCAGCAACTGTACGAGCACAGAACGCCATCCGCGCTCACCATGCCGCCGCCTCGGGCTCCGCATCAGCCATCAGCACTCCCAGCAAGTCTCCAAATCTCATCTCGCGCTTCGGTCTTCAGACGCGCATAGCGGACGATCTGCCCTCAACGCCCACTTCAAACACGAGCATCAGCAGCCAGGGCAGTCCAAGCAGCTGGGCTACTACCCCAGAAGAGAGGGCAAGACTACTGAAAGATCGAAAGGAGCAGATGATCTTAGAGGCCAGGAGGAAGCTTCTCGAGAGGCAACAGGCCATGAAGGAAGCTGCTACCAAAGGAGCCGATGCCACTGCACCCGCTACCTCCGCTGCTTCATCGTAACAGCAGCAGCTTGGCCGCCTCCCCTTCCGTACCACTATCTCACCAATAGAAGTAGACCCTCTGTCTGCAATATGAGTTCTACACCTTTGAACAATTGCATGTTAGTCTAAAGTCTGTTTGTGCTTGGCAAAGTGTCCCATGCGCCATGGATTCACCAAGTTTGCCAGCCTGATTGGTCGAATAGCAGCCTCGTGTGAGCGTGGTCTTCCAGGAGTAATTTTTCCCCCCAGCCCATGTCAGCTCATCATTCCTAACAATTTGGGGCAATTTCATCGGATCACGTGCATTGCGATTTTTGGTCAGGAAGCTTGTTCCGACCCTTTTTCGCTGCACTTTCTTCCACACCTCGCCGCTGCAGCTGTCAACGATCCTCTTCGTCACCATCAGTCTTTCTTTGTCCTTGTACCCTCATCTGGATCGTCACATCTTACAGCTGAGCAACACACCTACATCATATCGACACCTCCTACAATGATCAGGGGCGCAACTCGATCAATCCGAGCCTCGTGCTCTAGCTTGCGACAGCCACCTTGCTCCCGCGCCTACGCCTCGGCATCGGCATCTACCTCGGCCGCTTCCTCCTCCAGCACTCCTGCCGAGACACCCGCCCTTCCATCAGCAGCCCCGCCCGGCACGGTCCTCAAGGGCGTTTCGATCTACAAGGACAAGGCAGACCCTGTAGCACTTCAGGACCACGAATACCCCTCTTGGCTTTTCAAGCTTCTGGATGATCCCTCGATCGCATCTTCTTCCTCGCTCGCTTCGATCGAGATGGCAGGCATGTCCAAGGGTGAAGCGCGTGCTGCACAGAAGCGTCAGTCGAAGATCCTGCGTGCTGCCCAACTCGCAAAGGAGAAGGCTGAGGCCAAGGCCGCAGAGCGCGCAGCAAAGGATGGCACCGCGGAAAGCACAAAGGTCACCTCCGCTGCGCAGGAGGCTGCGATGACTCCGGAAGAAAAAAAGGCTCATTTGATGTCCAAAGCAACAGCAGAAGAACACGCAAAGAGGAAGGCGCTCAGAAAGGCCAACAAGGAGGCTATCAAGGCGCGTAACTTTGTCAGCGCTTCCTAGTCTCGAACGTATCTTTTCACGTCGTAGGACAACTCAATCACCCATTTCCACAGACTCAAGATGTACCATACACAACGCCAAGAAAGAATCATATGGCATTCAACAACAACATCACGAAGCTGCATGGAAAAATTAGAACCCGGGCCAGTGGCGATTGGCGAATTCCTGCATGTCTTCGACGAGCGCATCCGGATTGTCCCTGTTTTGCCACAACGGAAGAGATGACAAAGATTTGAGTTCTGTCAGTGTCACGGTCTCTCCTCTTTAGGGCAGTCAGCCAGAGCCCAACGCAATACTTACAAGGCAGCAAAATGTCCACCGTAATCGTGCATCTTGTAGAACTGCCAGTTGAGTCGATACTTGGACAGCCAGCTCTTGGGTCCCGCCAGAGCTTCGTAAGGGAAGTTGGAGTAGCCAAACGGCGTCTCTTTGTTTGCTTCCCAAACTTTCCAGTCCGGTTTGTTGAAAAAGTGCATCGACTCGCGGTACGGCAGGAAAGAGGTATGAATCGAATTGGTCAGGTAGTAGATCATGACGGTGGTCAAGATGTCCTGATCGGTGACGAACGAGTGAGGCGAAGCATCCGTGTTGGAATCGTTGAAAGCGGGGCAACGCGGGTCAGACCAGGCATAATACTTTTCCATGATCCACGACAAGATTCCGACCGGATTGTCGTACAGACCGTAACCGAGCGTGGAAGGTTGAGTGCCCTGGATGCGGGTATAGGCGTTGCCCTTCTCGAGGTACGACAATGTGCGTTCGATCCCGACCACTTCTTGCGGATGATAGCCGAGAAGCCTCAAGCTTTTGGGAGCGATGCCTTTGTATCCGGATTGCTCGAGTGCAAGAGCTGGCAGACTCCAAAGGGGCGGAGTGGGAGGGGCAAAGTTGATGTGGGCGATCTTGCAGTTGGGACTGTTGGCGATGAATCGCGTGACGATAGAGCCCCAGTCTCCACCTTGAGCCATGTAAGACTTGAATCCCAGAACCGAGGTCATGAGCGTGTCAAATACTCTGCCGGTATCGCCGAGCGTCCAGCCCTTCTTCAAAGGACCTGGCGACAGTCCATATCCAGGCAAACTGGGAACAATGACCTCAAATCGGGGAGCTCGCGATTCGACCAGCTTCGAGGCAAAGTAGTATCCCTCTGCGAAACATCCCGGCCAGCCATGCGAGAAGATCAACGGGATCGCCGGCATCCCAGCCTCGTCGTCCGGGATGGAAGACTTGAAATGCTGATAGTGCACGTCGATACCCTCGATCTGAACCTTGTAGTGCGGGTACTTGTTGAGCTTGTCTTCGACGCTTCTCCACCAAGTCTTGACACCTTGACCAGACGAGCCGACGGGACGACGATGGCTGTCCTTGGGATTGCCGGCTTTCCAGTCGTCGAGCACCTGTCGGAGCTTGGACAGCTCCGTGCCGTACTCCCACGGCTCCAGACCGCCAGTGATCTCGGACTCGGGCAGTCGAGCATCGTCGAGCTTGCGCTGTAGCCGGTCGAGGTCGGCTTCAGGGAACTCGATGCGGATTTGTCGAGGTTTGCCTACTTCTGCCATGTTTGTTTCGGTTGGAGGGCTGAACAAGGGATTTCTGGCGGTGTGAGGTGGTGGTGGTAGTAAGTCAAGAAGGAGGAATCGATTCGCGTCAATCGAGCAAGGAACTCAGAGGAGGCCTGTGCATGTTCGAGCTCGCCTTGGCATGTGGCGCACACCATGTACAGATAGCACCGGTGACCGCTCAAGAAGACTCCACATCTTTGCAACCGCGGAGCAAATGTCTTGAGCGGCTGCTGCATAACCGAGTTGGAACCGCCCGCATAAATTTGACAGCCCTTGCCCCGCCGAGACGCGCTAAAAAACGAACATTGCTGCGGGATGTCTTCAAGACATCGACGACCTTGCCATGCTCTTGTGTATGGTCGACGCAAGACTTCTAAACTTGAAGAGGGATATCTCAATCTGTTTCGAACGTCCTTTCATCCGTTGAATGAGGAAGACGCCGGCGTGGCCAAAAGGTTTGGTGGCGCACGTCGGACTTTGGGCGAGAGTCATGCAGACAGACGCTGCCAATGAGGCAGCCTGTGGCCTTTTGCGACAAGATCACGAATGCAAGGATCGATAAGCCTCAGGTTGTCTGTTCTGATCACTTCTATACAAGGCATACAACCAACTTATGCACGATCGTGTCGGCTACAGTGCCTTGGGCATCTGAATGTCCATCTTTGTCGATCCGTGCGTCTGAACGGGCCAATGGTCGCCACGGATCAAACCAATAGATTTGCAATCGCTCCCAGATGCCGCAGCATCGTCCGTCAAAGTTACTGTCCGCTGTCTGCGACGCCAGATGAAACTGTCCACATCTTCTACCCATGCCTCTCAAGATGTCCCAAGCCGAATTTGATAGCACAACCAATACCTCTTTCCAACTGATCTATGTATTTCGCGGCTCACAACTTGTGCAAACATGAGCTGAGAAGCTGTACAGAGCGCAGCAAGGACTAGGACTGAACAGAACCATAGCCCTGCGTACACTGCTTTCCGAGGATCGCACTCCCCGACTGCATGTAGCAGATCTTGGCCTTGACACAGTCGTCCGTCTGGCATTTCGGACTCTTGGGGCTATTCCTTCCTTGGAAGTCTGTAAACTGCTGTACGAGCTGCTTCCTGACGGCCATCTCCTCTGTGAGTTTCGCCCAGAACGTTGCATTGAGCGGGGCGTTTTCTGGCCAAATGCCACCGGCGACCGGATGGCTCGAGTTTCCGTTGGAAACGGTAAAGTTGCCGTATGCGGCTCTTGCAGAGTAAAGATACTCAAAGACAGGCCCGTGTGTCGTGCCTGGCAGATCGGGGAAGGTGGGCACGGGCGTGTAGAACTGGTGGTAGTCCATCACTTCGTACGTCGTTGCGTTGACATGCATGATTCGAAGGGCTGGATTGACGTTGTTCCCCGGCGTGATGGAGGGTGCCATGAAGCTGACCGCCTTGGCCGCTTCCGCCGCTTTCGAAGTGCCGTTGTTGGCGTAGAAGAGGTTGAACTGATCCTCGTGCGTGTGTCCGAAGAAGATGTGTGCGATCACATGCGGTGCAAATCGATCCACAATCTGGTAGAACAGATTCGTAGGGTTGTCAAGCGGATTGCTTCCATCCCAGCCAGTAAGCACGTGGCCTACGATCCATACCCTTTCTCCCCTCTTCTCGGCATGTAGCAGTTCATCCGTCAGGAAGCGAAGAGATCCACTGTAGTCAGGATTCTGCGTGTGGATCATGTTGAAGACGTTGTTCTTGTACCAAAAGTCGGTGTTGATCGCAACGATCCTCAATCCTTTCCTCGGAGTAACGCTGTAACCAGCATAGTGCGATCGCACCTGTTCGGCTTCTGCGTGATCAAACCATCCTTCTGCCTCCCAGAGACGCGCGAGGTTGTCCCAGTCCCACGAGAGCTGATCCGATCTCCCATCCGGCAGTGCACCTTGCGAGGCAAAGTCTGAAGGGGCAGAGTCGTGGTTTCCAATCGCATTAAAGACAGGACCTTTGCCTAACAGTGCACGGATCGAGTCGTACAGGCTCTGGTGGGTGTACTTGACCAGATCCTGCGAGATGTACTGGGCCAGGTCGTGAACTACCATGTCGCCCGTGTGGATCGTCATATCGACTTCAGAGCCGCCGTTGAGAGGAGTGACAGCTTCTAGCGCAGACAGGGCCAGCGACCAGGGCGTGTCACACTTGAAGTTGCCCCAGTAGTTGGACACCTCAGAGATGTTACTCTTTGGCAGCATGCCTTGTGTAAAGTTGCCGTTCGAGAGCGTCGAGTTGTACGCATCGGCACGACAGCATCGGCCGTTGGTACAGGCTGCCTCGCCACCGACAAAGAAGCGAGGGTCGACGTGGATATCTGACATGTGCAGCACCCGCAGATCCTGACCGTTCTTCGTCGGCTCGCCTACGTTCCGGTCATAGCTTGCAGGGGGAGTGCGTGAGCCGCGGAACCATGTATCCAGGAAGTCCTCGTCCAAGTGCCTCGGCTTGGGTAGAGAACAGCTGGAAGTCGAAGGGCCAACCACAATGTTGCAGATGTACTGAGCATCTGTGCTATCTTCCGAGGTAAAGTCTGCGTAGCTGAGGATCTGGGCATAGACAGAGCCGAGCACTTGCGGAGCGTAGGTCTTCTCGCAGGTAGAGCCAGACTTGTAGCTGTACTTCTTGCACATCTCGACGAGCATTCCAGGTACCTCCTTGGGTGACTGCTGAGCGAGCTTCTGGGCGACTTTGAGCGCATCGGTGCATTTGGTGCAGTTGGCGCGGTTCGAGCTGAAGATGTCGGTGAGCTCCTGTCGCAAGGCGGAAGCGATGTCGGGGGATGCAGTTCCAGTTGGCAGAGGGTAGACTGCTTCCGATGGCGACGGCCCAGAAGGAAGGATGGTAGGGTTGGCGAGGTTGTCGGGAAAGACAGAGTTGCGTGCGACATCGGTGACGACAGGGCGAGGCTCGGCGGTCATGGAAGCAGGGTTGTTGTAGTACGATGCAAAGAGGGTGGTGGGAAATGCGCTCGAAGCTGTGTATGCAGAGGTTTGGTGGCCGAAGCTATCCCCAGCAGTAGATGAAGCAGAAGGGACTGGCTCAGCGACGTCCTCACGGGGAAAGATGCGGGCAGGAGACGACGTCGTCAGCTGCACAAGCCCCAGCAGCGCAGCCAGGCATGCAACGACCTTCATTCTATACCAGAATACTTGCGACCAGGACGATGCGAGAGGTGATATTGGGGGTGGATGGGAAGATGGATGTTTCTCATCCGGTCGAGGATGCTTTTCTATGTCGTCCGACATCCTGTCGGTCACCATCTAGAGAGGAAAGGGTATAGAGGCTGCTCCGCACACTCCGCCGGGGCAGCCTTTGACGAAAGAGTGGTGATGGCACAAGGACAGAAGGCAAGATGCCGAATCCACATTTTAGACGAGTCTGAGTGTTGTACAACCGAGAAACTTGAACTTTCTAAAACCGATCCTCGTGCGCTCAGACCATGCTGCAGAGCCCACTCTTCAGCGCTTCCGCACACTCTTCTCACTTCAAACATAGGAGGCATCAGCGAACGTTCCTAAGCTAAAGTACCGGCACTTGCTATAGTACCACCGACGTAAAGTCAGGAAAGTGGTGCTGGAGTGGAAAGAAGAGCTGACTTGATTGTACGGAAACAAACAAGCGAGCGTGCCGAGAAGCAAATTGAAGAGCACGTTTCAGGGTCCACCTGAGATCGCACGTTTCGGTGCAGGAGCGCAGAAGCCCCTGTGGGCTACAGTAGCTACAGACGTCAACGTGCCTCTTTACCCCGGTGATTCAGTACTCCGCCGGTCCTTCACGGTATGCAGTGCCATCGTCAATACACCGACGGCAGCGCAATCGGCCTTTGAGCGGTTTTTGAGAGTGCCATCGGTGCGAGCATGTGGACTATGCGAGAAATGTCAGTTCAGACTTCCAGTACTTGCTTTCGAGGTGTGGGAGGTTGCTTGTTTTCTGGCAAAGTGCTCTGTCAAAGTGTCAGAACAGAGGCTGCTGCCACGCGAAGGTACAGAGTGGACTGGACGGTGAAGGCCAAAGCCTCGCCACCTGTGTTGGTGACTAGCAGACAAACATAACAAGCCTCAACCTGATCGACACTGTTTCCAGTACGAATACAGCAACCGGACTTCCTCTTTGGATGTCTAGTTCTAGTGCGACCAAGATCGCGGCTCTGTCAATCGCAAATTCACCATCGCTCACACGTTACCACGACCTACAAAGCTAGCTTCAGCCCCATGCAGATCAGACGACAGCAAATGTGTATCGAGAGCAAAGATTCCGTGTGCAAAAGAGACATACAAGTACAAGAAGATTGAAGCTAGAAAGGATATATGATGAAGCCGAAGATTAAAGTGAAGGTAAAAGAGGTGCCGTTGCAACAGCTGATAGGGAGGGGAGGGTATCCAGACCGCTCGCCGCTCCTTGCTCCATTATGCTGAACATCGACAAATGAGAATGGGAGATCACTTGCGCGCTGTGAGCTTTTCTTGCTCGACCATGGCGCGAATGTCCTTCTTGAGGATCTTGCCTGACGCCGACTTGGGGAGAGCATCGAGCCATGTCAAGCCGCGAAGCTTTTTGTAGTTGGCGTTGACACGTTCGTTGACGAACGCCAGGAGTTCCTTTTCGATCTGCTTCTTCTTTTCCGCATCGTCGCCAATCTCTTCCTTGGTCTTGGGGTTGAGGACGACAAAGGCCCATGGAAGCTCGGTGCCTTCTGCGTCGGGAACACCGAGGACGGCACAGTCGCCGACGCGGTCTTCCTTGAACATGAGCGCTTCGAGTTCCGAGGGGGGCACCTGGAAGCCGTTGTACTTGATGACGTCCTTGAGACGGTCGGTGATGGTGACATAGCCTTCCTTGTTGACCTTGACAATGTCACCGGTGCGGAGGAAACGGTCGGCGGCGTCGACGGAGGGAATAAAAGTCTTGGTGTTGGCCTCATCGTTGTTGAGATAACCCTGCATCATCTGGGGGCCACGAAGGCAGAGCTCACCCTCCTCATCGAAACCGACCTCCTTGCCATCGAGACCGATGACCTTGGCCTCGGTACCGGGGACAAGCTGGCCAACGGTGCCTGGGTAGTGGTCGAGGTCCTTGTTGTTCTGACTGCAGACGAGGGGAGACATCTCGGACATACCGTATCCGTCGGTGGAAAGGATGTTGAGTCGCTTCTTGACAGCCACACGGAGCTCGTGTGGGAGCGACGCAGCGCCAGAGCTGACTTTGGTGAGCGAGCGAAGGTCGTACTGCTCGACCATGGGGTGCTTGGCGAGAGCCAGGAGAATGGGAGGAACGACAAAGCAGAAGGTGACGCGGTAGTTCTGAACGGTACGAAGGAAGACATCAAGCGCGAATCTGGGCAGGATGATACGGGGAGTGCAGGTGTGGAGACCCATGAAACCCATCAAAAGACCGTAGCAGTGGAAGAGCGGCAAAAGGTCGAGGTGGAACTCGCCACGGCTGAGACGAGGGGCCAGGTGAAGACCGCCGAGCTTGTCAGTGACGGTGTTGATGGTGTCAGCCGCGGTGTTCCAGGTCTCGGCAATACGAGTTGTGAAGTAGCCACGGAGATGCTCGCGACCGTGAGCGTACCAGTTGTCTTCGTCGATCAAAGGGTCGTTGGTTCGGTCAAGCATGGCGTACGAGGCCTGGATGACGTTGGCGACCATGGCATAGTGCGAAAGCATGACAGCCTTGGGACCGCCGGTGGTACCAGACGAGAAACAGAAGACGGCGGTGGTAGTCTTGGGGTCAAACTTGACATTGTCCAGCAGTGCGCGGGTCTCGGGGAGCTCATCCTTTCCGACCTTGAGGATCTTGGCGATCGAGGAAGCGTGGCTCTCTTCGAAGACGAGGATCTCGGGAACGGCAGGAAGGTGCTCAAGACCGTCCTCGCCCTTCATGGCGGCCTGCTGAGCGGCCTCCTGTGTAGACTGGTAGGAAGCTTCTGTAGTGATGATAGCGGTGGCCTTGACCATACGAATCTGATGAGCAATCTCGGCGGGCTTGTAGGCAGGGTTGAAAAGAGCGACACTGGCCCCAGTCATCATGATTCCGAGGGCGCAGGCGAGGTAATCGTGCTGGTTGGCAGCATTGATACCGACAACATCACCACGACCATACTTGCGACCAGATTCTGTGGAACCCGAGATGAGAGCGGAAGCAAGGTTGGTGGCATATTCGCGAGCATCGACAAGCGAAAGAGGCTTTGCTTCGGGACGACCGGAAACCTCGGGGTCAGCAGGGTAGAGAAGGGGTGCGTTGGCGCGCTCCTTGCATGCTGGGATGTCGATGGGCTTGAAGAGGAACTCGGGAAGAGTGTAGTTGGTGGGGGCGTTGAAAGCGTGGGGCGACTTGATGATCATTGTGTCTTTGTCCAGGAAGAATTTGCGTTTGTAGTTGGTGTTGGCGGCGCGAAGGATGGCAAGGGCCTTGAGAGAGGCAGCAAAGACGGCTCCGTAGAGAAGGACGGGGGAGAGCGCCGTGGAACCTGAGTTGGATGCTGAAGAAGACGAGAGGGAGGAGGGATGGGTGATGTTCGCAGCAAAGGCGTTGAGATAGTCGGAGAGGTGATAGAAGGAGTTGCGGAAAGCGTCCAACATTGTGAAGCGTTATATATGAGGACTACGATTGAGAGTGTATACGGGCAAGTATGACAAAAAGAGCTACCTGTGGTCCAGAGAGAGGCCGAAGAAGAAAGCGGAAGCAACGAGGCTGAAACTTTCGGAAGGAGGCGTCGAAACACGGCAAGCACGAAAAGCGGGTATACAAACAGCTACACAGTATCTTGGCCAAAGGCTTGGTCTGGAAGCCAGGTAGAGACGAGAGCCAAGCCTTGGCGTAGAGTTGGAGATAGAGACGGAGGAAGGGAGGCCGACAAGGGCAGCGTGTACCGATGCCCACAAGATTCGAAGGGGGCGCAATACAAAGATGTGCGAGGCGAGGCGGAGATTGAAGCGCAGGAAGGGCGTCAGGAAGTGCAGGCGAGGATTTGGGTTGAGGGGGGCTTAGAAAGATGCAGAGTGAGAGTCGAGATGAGGATGAAGGTTTGGGGAGTTTGGGTGGGGAAGGGTAAAGGCAGGCGACGAGGCACGGCGGCAACGAGGAACGAAGCGAGGGTGGCAGAAGATCAGCAGAGTCTGGACCTAGCAGCAGATGGGGAGATGGTGGAGAAGCGGAGAGAGGGCGACGGCGAGGAAAGCAAAGGGAAAGGCCGAGTTCGAGACAGTCGCGCTTAAGGCGTGCATCCATATGTCAAAAACGTCAGGGGAGAGAAGGAGAGAGGGAGAGAGAGAGAGAGGGGAAAGAGCGAAAGAGGGAACCACAGTCGAAGAACGGCAGATCGCAGACGTGGCTCGATAGAATGCCTCTTTCTGCAAGTTGCGAAACCCAGCCAGCCGCCTTGAAATGAGGCGTTCTTTCTCTCTCAATTCCTCTGTCTTTTGCCTTGGTAGGTGCATCTCGACAACACCCAACCATGCTATCACTGTACATCCCCTAACATCAAAACGTGATATCTGATTTGATGGTTGTGTGGTCACCCTGCCGCTTCCGAAGCACAAAGAATAGTGATCTGCGTGAAAATGGCAATCTTTGGAGAAAAGTGTGGAGGCGTATGACTGCGCTGCGAGATGCAGATTCGGGATGCCTCTTTGATCTCGAACACAGGTCGCGGGCCGGAAGCGTCTCTTTCGGAATTGCCGAGAGACGCTACAGTACTGTACTGTACAGTACGTGTCCAAAAGTGTGTGAACGGGTCTAAATTGTTGAATTATTTTCTAATTTTTTCAAGCTTGTACACCATCAATTTTGGTCCATTCTGACCGCAAAGGTGTTACTCAACACATCTATAACTTGGTACAGGCAATGTCAGACAGGCTGTTCAGCCTACCATGGAGTCATAATGGCAGATTGCAAGAGTAAAGAGGTGATTTGGGCCAGTTGTCTGACATCACTTCATCAACCGTGTTTGAGGCAGGCTGAATTCACCCCCCACAGCTCCATGGCTGCCCAGGCAGTAATATATGAGTTGATCTGGTCAGCTAAGCCCACAGACAGCTTGCCAATGTGATCCAGTTGGTGTGCAGATAAGTCATTCAGGACCTGTGCAGCATTGCCCGGTGCTAGGGTCTTTCAAACCAACGGCAGCATATGGATACTGAGAAAGATTGTTGATCCTGATCAGGCCTCCTGTGCTTTGGCTTCAATTCTGGCTTTGCAAGTGGTCATCTCGATGAAGCAATTGCATTGTGCAAACAACCACCTTCCAAGGTAGCTACCATGAGCTTATATCCATTCACAGAGACCATATGGCTGGACAGGGATTCCTGGAAGCTGGTGACACAAAAACAGCTTCAAAGATGGTTTGGTTGTTTGAACCTTCACCTTGCTTCCGATGTCTCTGTACTTAGGTTGAGCTTATGAATCAACTTGTGAAGCATGCCAGGATAAGACTGTGGTTCCAACATCCTTAAAAAGCTGCAGAGAAGCCCAAAGCATGCTTCACAACAAGCCTGAGGCCATGTCCAAGCTCATGGGTAGTGTTTGAGGAAGGCACGGTGGCTGGACAAGAAGATTCAGCTTCACACCCCATTCTGTGCTGTCAGAATACCCCTGTACAGCAAGCAAGTACATGGAATGTTTCATTGGATGCCTGTCCACAACATCCTTGAGTCTGACAGCGGGTTTAGTAGTGATATGATGGGTGTTGAGTCCACTCAAGCTGTTCCCCACAATTTTGAGGTATGGTGAAAAATAGAATTTAATTAGACCTGTTCACACACTTTTGGACACGTACTGTACTGTACAGTACTTTGCCCAATTTCTTTTTCCGCGTCTTGTTGGTCAAGCAAAAGAAAAGAAAAAAAAAAGTGAAACATGGCGGGCTTTCGTGCTTTGGCTCTCTGGCCCAGCCTCTGCTAAGCTCTGCTTTTTGCGATGCTGCTTGAGCTGGTCAAAGCGTTGCGGCTCCATCGCATGGGCTTCGATCCGTGCTTGTGCCCCAAGTATAGTGGCTAGTCTGCATGAGGATCTGTGCTTTGCCATAGTTCGTGCCAGGCGTGCACAGAATGGATAAATTACAATATAAAAATATATTTTAGCATTTCTTGTCGCTCCCGGAGAATGCAACGGATTCTTTGCCTGCCTGCCTACTGTAGCTTGCCGCTTTCGGCGTGCAAATTCTTGGATCGACATTTGGCATGACACAGAATCGCTTCAACTTTATATTTCTGCGTGCCCACTGCCATGCATATCACCTACTGTACTGTACTGTACTGTACTGTACACAGCAGGTTCCTGACTCACCAACCGCCCTTGCAAAGTTCCAGTCTCCACGAGAGCGTGCAAGCGATTGCACTTTCTAAGACGCGGGAAAGAATGCGCACCAGAACATTGTCGTACTTCGCCAAGAGGATGGTTCAAATGATGGAACGCAAGAGCGGGGCTGAAAGTGGATCCACATTTGGATTGTGAACCGCGAGTATATTGGCACTGTACCTGTTGTCATTGAACCCCACGCTCCGACTGGATTGTGTCAGGTGTACCTTCCGTTCCTCGTTGTCGAAAAGTAAGGCGACTTGGATTTTTGTTTTGACAGTTGGACAATCAAATGATCGTCGCTCCTTTGCTTTGCCGCCTGTAGTGCTCCCCACTCTTCTCTTCTGTAGGCATGCTTTCCATCCACGAACATTTCAACTATCCTAGTCCCCCCAGGCTGATGTTGGAAAAAGGCGTGTAGTATGTGCGAGCAAGCCTTGATCTCATTACTCTTTTCTAAACAGTATATACTCAACCAATGGTGATAAGGAAGGCATCATCATCCATCATTCCAGGCGAGACAAGCGGCTACATTGTTTTTCCCACGTTCATCTCGAGCAAACACGCAGCATACCTTTCAAGGCAAAACACGACGATCAACTAGTTGTGTTTGACCGCAAACATGGCTCTGTGCCTGTTTTTGCCTGCCCTGGTACAAACTCCCAGCAAGCATGAATTGTCGACATCGACGCACCAACATAGTGTGTGACTGATGATACCTTGTGGGCGGCGGCGAGCGGGGCGAAAGAGAATATGAAACAGGTTTCACCACCTCTCCGTTAGTCTGGCCGCTCAAACGCCGTCGTTCCCCACGCGCTCTTGTGGCTGCCTCCATCTGACACTCAATTCTGGAACAAGTCCACACGCCACGCCACCTTTGACCTTTGACTTGACTTCAATTTGATTCAAAATATCTGCGGCAATTCATTTTCGTCCATGCACAAGATTCGAAGCCCGCCAACCGCTTCGCATGGCTTGGTTTGCTTGAGTCGTGTCTATCACTTCTTTTTGCTTTTCCGAAAGCGGAGAATCATTCATTACTCGAGCCAAATCTCCTTGTCTTCTTGTCATCCGTAGCCTCACACAAACTTGACTGTCAGATGCTGTGCGCAAAACTCGACATGCAATTGCTAGACATGGACCACATAGACGCCCGACTTCCGAGATCAAACCACGACCTTCACTCGCCACGATAGACAGGTTCACGCTTCTCTGCGAAAGCCTTGAGCCCCTCCAGTCGGTCTTGGGTGCCCAGGATCGTCTCATAGCACTGTCGTTCAAAGTCGAGCGCCGTTTCAGGGTCCATCTGCTCGCCCTTGTCGATCGCAAGCTTAGCCGCACGTACCGCCAGAGGTCCTGTCGATCCACGAAGAGATGTAGAGAAAAATTCGCGTCAGTGTTAGATCCCCACTTGAAATTCTAGACACGACCGCTTCCGGACGGTGGCTATGTTTTTTTTTGGGCGGAGTTTGGCTAGTCGTGATCATCAGCACCACCGCATGTGCTCCTCCGCTTGCCCTGCTGGTGTACATGTGTTGTTGGTATTGAGCTCAACGCTAAACTACACTCCCACAATGCAGATACGCTATCAGCCGGAACACAACATTGTCCTGCCCTGCTGATCCAAACTTTTGCGCCTTCGGCACACCTGCTCCTGATCATGCAAACGGACCGATGCGGAGATGGCGACACCAGGTCGTACGACTTGGTCCCCCCCTCTCTTTCCGGATCTTGGCCTAGGCGGAATAGATGGCAGCATGGAGAGTATGTTCCGAATTTCGCTTGTTCTTCCGCGCTTCAACCTTCGCCATGTTTGTTCACGAGAACGGTAGAGATGATGGGGGATTGGGTTCCGCGGGACTTACCGTTCTTGGCAAACGACCTTGCGAGCTGGACACCTTTGCTGAAAGCGGCCATTCCATCACCCTCCTGTGCGACAATGTCGACGAATCCGATTCGACTCGCTTCCACCGCATCGACGAGCTTTGCGCTAAAGATCATCTCTTTCGCACGAGCAGGTCCCACCAGCCTTGTCATTCTGCTCGTACCTCCGGCACCGGGGATGATGCCCAGCTTGGTCTCTGTCAAGCCGAGCTTGGTGGCGGCAGGACCAGCGATCCTCAAGTCGCACGTAAGGGCAAGCTCGAGACCTCCACCCATCGCCAGACCGTCCAGGCACGCGATTGTTGGCATCGGCAGTCGGGAGACATTGGTGAATACCTTGCGTAGGCCGAGGAGGAATGCGTCTACCTCGGGCTTGGACATGCCCTTCCGCTCTTTGAGGTCGGCACCGGCACAGAAGGTGCCAGGGACCGATGAGCGTATCAACAGAGTGCGCACAGTCGACGAGGTGAGGAGCGAGCTGACGTGCTGGTCCATCTCAGCGAGAAGTGCGCGAGAGATGGCGTTCTTGGCAGGCGCCCGGTTTAGGGTCAGCACAGAGATGTGCTCATCATAGGGAGAGGTAGATCCCAGCTCGGACTTGGCAATGTCCGAGAGTAGGGTGAGCGTCGCCAGCTGATCTGGGGCTGTCGAATAGCTGCGAAGGATGTTGCTCGAGAAACAGGCTGTCGAGCGGCGCAGGGACGCCGCGGCGAAACTGGCGCTCGTCAGAGCTGGGCGCAGAGAAAGCATTTCGATGGCGTCAGCGTGGGTGTTGAAAGAGTTACAGAGACCTCGAGCGAGCTTCTAGGACAGCGTTGTGGGCGGCTCGAGTGGATGATATCTGGCCCGAGGTGTTGTTGGTGTTGGTCGAGGAAGAGTTTGTTGCTTTGAGCCGGTCCATGCGTTTACCCCGCACACACCCTCTTCTGCCCCGTGCAAACCGGTCAAAACGCGTCTTCGCGGACCGATATACCCGAAGATCTCATCGTGACGCTCACTCTATCGGACGTCCCTCTTTTTGCTGAGATCGGGAATTTGAAATACCTCGACCTCCGCAATCCAAAATGTTGGACTCTGTTGAGGTTTGAGCCGTCAAGAAGAGGTGCACATTGTTCAACGCTGCTTGACGAGCCACGACCATATCCCGCAAAGTGCATACAGACCATGTCAGACGATCACCCCATCAACCGAGCCGAGTGGCAAAAGGTGTACGGCGAGCCCACCACCAAGCCGGGCTCAATCAGCGTCGACGAGCTCACCGCTTGGTACGCTGGCAAGACGCCAGGCAAGGACTTTATCGTTGTCGACGTACGACGTTCTGATTGCGACGTAAGTGTTGCTGCCTCTCTTCATCTCCCTTTCCACTGCATACTGATCTAATCGCTACATCTCTTGCTGATTATGCTGCAGTACATCCTGCCTGGAGCGATCAACCTTCCAGCCCATTCCCTACCAGCGACACTACCAACGCTCGCACCGATGCTGTCGACGATCCCGAAACTCATCTTCCACTGCAACTCGAGCAAAGGCAGAGGCACACGAGCGGCAGGATGGGTCGCAGATGAGCTCGTCAAGATGCACGTCCAGTCCGGTGCAACCGAAGCTCAGGCTCAGCAGAGCATCGCACAGCAGGTTCTCATTCTCACCGGTGGCATCGTGGCGTGGAGCGAGAAGCACGGCAAGCGTCCGATCGAGTCCAGAGGCCAGGGCTGGGATGGAAAGTCGTTGTCTGCTATCCCGCTCTGAGACGTATCGTAGTACGAATCAGCTTGCCGCTGCTGTTGTTGTTCGAGGTGGCCGGGGTGGCAATCGAAGAAAGCTTTGTATGCAATGTATTATTACTCTGCGCACTGCGCAGCGTGGTCTATGTACATGAGTATGTTGGTATCTTGCATCTAGCATGTCGGTGAGAACAACTAGAACTTGCCGATGAGCAAGTTGCCAATCATCTCGCGAGCGGTGATCCAGACCGTGATGCCGAACGTGGGCAGGTCGAGCGTCGAGCTGAGCACGTCGGCGAGACCAAAAGGCAGCATGGGAGGGATCCAGCCCTGAGCGAGCTCGAGTGCCCAGCATCCGTCCTCGGGCATCATGTACTGCTTGACGGTTCCGCGGCGAAGGTGGTGCACAGATCCGGCGGGGTAGTGCTCGGCCTTGAGTGCTCCAGCGGGGAAAGCGTACTGGTTGCCGGTGAGGATGTTGAAATAGTCATCCGCCTGTCCTCATCACATTTTACAAAAATCAAGCTCGAGTCAATAATGCTATCCTTTTCGACAAAAGGGTTGTGGGTAAGGGATACGTACGGTGTGTCGACCAGTGTGACCTTCAGTGCCGACGGGGGTACCAAAGAAGATCAAGTACTCGGTGATGGAAGCGTGAATGATGTACATGCTGCCCATGGCACCACCTGCGTTGTTGAACATCCACTCGGACTCGACGCTGAAGTGGTTCTTGTTGATGTAGGGCGCCGTCTTGGGGTCGGCACGCAAGTTGTCGAGGATGTCGTCAAAGATGGCGGTAGCATTGCCGGGGTGATTGGCGACAGCGGTTGAAGCGATCTTGTAGATCTTGTTGTGGTCAAAGATGTAGAAGTTGGAGCGAATCGAGTCGAGCGCTGCGACGAGAGCACAGAAGCCGACGATCAGGGCAGAGATGAATACCCAGCTGCGCTTAGGTGAGGGGGAAGCACCGTTAGCACCCTTGGTAGAGCGAGGTCGATGGGACGACATGCTGCAGACAAAGCAAAGAGAGAGACCAAGACTGATGGTGGTGGGAGTAAGAGCGAAGAAAGTGAAACAAAGAGACCGGGTAAAGACCGTGATGAGCACCTCCAAGTGTGGGTAAGGTGAGAGAAAAAGATGTGTTGTTTGTCGATGTGTTTCTTCTAGCGCCAAGGCAAAAAGGAAGTCAAAATAAGCGCGAGTCGCACCAGCTTCCAGGAACGGAATCGGGCAATTTCACCTGACAGAGCGGAGCAGCACTGCCAAATTATGGGGCGATTCTGGCAGTGCAAAAGGCCAAAATCAGACCACATCCGTAATCCGCCAAGAACACAACACTCGACAGCCTTTCGCTCACGTCTCAAGATGTCAACGAGTCACCAATGTACTGTAGCTCTTTGAGCCACCAGCCACAGCAACTCCGTGTTGGTAGTCAGCTGTTCAGGTAGCGTCGGCACGATGCGAGAATCTCTTCTCCTTGTACAAGTGTTACGCCGACGTGGGGTCACAAATCTGAATCGAGCGCAAA
Source organism: Ustilago trichophora (assembly GCA_900323505.1). Lineage (NCBI taxonomy): Eukaryota > Fungi > Basidiomycota > Ustilaginomycetes > Ustilaginales > Ustilaginaceae > Ustilago > Ustilago trichophora. The sequence continues at coordinate 1,928,776 of OOIN01000003.1, read as the reverse complement.
AACCAAAAATGTCGTTATCTGCTGCCAAAGATAACGCGGGTGTAGGTCAGAGAGAGTTTCAGGGTCTGAGTTTGGAACGCTCTTTTTGCTCGTGAAATCTGGCTGAACGCCAAATTCCAGTTAAGCTCAGCAGAAAGCAAGCACTGTTTGGCGCTTTGACACCTGCACACACACCGCTCAATCTGAAGCAATCTTGCTTCCAGAATGGCACTCTCAAAGAGCCGCTGCCCCTGCGTCTTGAGCCGCCCTTGCCCGGCAGGGGAGCTGATCTAGCTTAGATTGAGTCAGACGAGCATGGCCCCCCGCACTCTAAGCTCTACTTGCTGATGGGACTCTCCTTGCCAGTCTTCCTCCATCTTGTCTGTTCACCCCGATCTTCTCGTCAAATATCTCTCCATCATATACCCGACGACCATCATACCCTCTCGTACACAATGAACATGATCGCCCGAGCTTCTTCGGTGCTCGACTCTCCGTCAAGCACAGACGAACACGTCCTCGACCCACGCAAATCGCTCCCAGACTATCGACGCGAGATCTACGACCTGCTCCAATATCTCGACGAAGAACAGGACAAAATCGAGAGACAGCTCGCCCGTTTCTCTTCCGTACCTTCGTCCGCGCATAAGCAGACATCACGGCGACCATCCTTCTCGCAAGCCAGCAAGCGCGACGACGATGGTGCGTGCTCAGAGTCCGAAGACGAGGACGACTTTGTCGTTGTCGAGGATGTAAATGCCGCGAGTCGAAAGAAGCAGCTCTTGAATCAGCTTCAGCAGCTTTGGAGGACCAGAGATGCCCTCCGAAAAAGGGCAAGGCAGCTCAACATCAGGATCGACAGTTTGACCCATGGAAAAGGCTCCGGTCTCATGCCCGTCGAAGATCTCTTGCAGAGTGGGGTCGACTTTCACGGTCAAGATGACGGCGACGAGCTCTAAAAGCCACGACCGTTCGTCCGCTGGCTCAAGCGAGTGGCTAGACCACTGACAATCGGATCCCACCAGCAGCATCGAGTGCTGCTCACCTACCTCTAACGTCTTGTCGTTCATAGAGTTTTGTGTCCTGTTTTTCGCATCGCAATTTTCTTTTCTTTGATTTTGATTTCTCACGATAATTCATACCCGTTCTCGCAATCTCTCACTTGTCACCCAGATGACAGATCATGTTGCCAAGATGTGGCATTGCTATGCGAGACATCGTACAAGTTCGTCCCAGTTGGGACTCGCATCCTCATCCATCTTCATTGCCTGCCCTCTATCACCGAGCGTCTTGAGGCATGCCAAGTGACGCATCGTCGGTCTGCCATGCGGACAGTTCCACGGCTGCTCAATCGTCCCCATGTTGCGCAAAATGGCACTCATCTTGGCCTTGTTCAACGCAGTCCCGATCATGATCGACTTTCTGCACGCTCTACTGGCAAACATCGCCCTTGCCTTGCTGCACCGGATCCCTCTCGCCGCCTCGGAACCTGCACTTGTATCTCTGAGCAAGTAGAGCAGCTCTTCCAGATCTTTCACTCCAAACACGGTGCTTTTGCTGATTGGCTGAGCTACCAGCTTGATCCGTGTCCCCGGTAATCCCCACTCTGAGACCGCGATCTCGAATCCATTCGACAGGAGCGTATCCTGATGCTCGATAGCAACCAGCTCATCAGAGGCAGACAGCTCCAGCGCGCGCGGAGAGATGAGCTTCTGCGAGCGGATCTGTGTCGTCAGCTGCAGAGTCTCAAAGTTGAACTTTTCGTCCGAGGCATGCTGGTCGACAATAAACAGATCGTCCATCTCGTCCGAGGAAGAGGGCTCAGGTTGGGTGCGTCGCCGAGCGATGATGAAGCCCAGGTTGAATTGGCCAACGACCGACATGGTGGAGAAATCGTCCTTGTGAATGACACGTGATAGCGCGCGTTCGACTTGTGCTTCATCGTCGTTAGAGACTCCGGCGCCGGCGAGGAGCTCTTCGTCGCCCGATGCGGGGAGGTCTTGGCTTTGAGTCAAGGAAGATGCAGCCGCAGACCGTCGCTCGCGAAGACGGGCCTGCAGACGTGGCAGATCGAAGGAGATCGAGTCTTCGTTTTCGACATCATCAATGTCGAGGGTGACTTCATGCATCGCCGCGAGCTTGTTTGAAAGGGGTACCTCATCGTCTTCGCCTCCACCCTGTTCTTCTCGCCCTTCTGGTTCATCTTCCGCACGAGTTGGCGAGTCATCCTCTGTCGAATCGCCAACTACGTCAGCTTCGACAGCCATAGGTATTGCATCCTCCTCTTCCTCTCCAGCAGCCATTCGCTTGGAAACAGGCAAATCGTTGTCGATTTGGGTACCAGGCAGCGCAAAAGTTTTCAAGGAAGCCAGAACGTCCTTGGCCTCTCTGCGTGAACGCTCCGTCACGGGCGAATTGAGAGACCGCGTTGGCGCAGGAGAAGACACGGTAGTACGCTGTTTCTTTGTGGGCGACCAGGAAGCTTGGCTTGTGTCAAGCACCTCATCAAAATCGCGTTTGGATGAGGAGGGCTCCGGAGAATCTGGCTCTGGAGCTGGTGGTGCAGGAACTTCAGGCTCGCTGGCATCATCGTCATCGTTCGCTAGTTGATCTCGTTCTTGGATCGGAAGCGGAGGAAGCGAACCCGAATCTTCGCGGTATTCGAGGTCGTTGGCTTTGGCTGCCGAAAGGCGGGATCTTGAGGGTGCAGGCGTCTCGTCCTGTTCGTTCTCGCCCACAGGTATCTGATCCACTGATTCGGAACGAGAGCCTGCTTCGGGCCTTTGCGTCTCTTCCTCGATTCCACCACCTTCCTCATCCTCTGCGCTTTCCATACCGTCCTCATCCTCCTCAGCGGTAGAAGCATCTCTCGCTCTGGAAGTGAACCCGCGCAACTTGGACTGAGCCCTCAAGCTCGAGGCTCCGTTTCCACTGCGAAGCGAATGACTCGCACCGTTGACGAGAAAAGTAGCTCGGCTTGGAGCAAACAGCCCTTCCAGTGCCTCTTTGACCTTTTCGATCAACCGACTCTCCTCGTGCAGGAAGATAGTGCGCTTGTCCGGGCTGACGTTGACATCGTACGAGTCGGTAGGCAGTCGAAAGTCGGCAATGACGAAAGGGAAATGGTTTGAGTTGAAGGACTTGTAGACTTCGTTGAAGGCGCGACTGACCCGGCCTGCTTCCCACGGTCGACCGTTGATGTAGAAGAATTGTCGATCGGAGGACGTGCGCCCAGAGCCGTAGGTAGGCTTACTGATGAGGCCTGCGACCGTCACGGTGGAAGTTTCGTCTCGTGATTTCGCGGCTGTTTCGTCATCGTCATTCTCGCCGTCCGGGTCTGTGGTACTCTGAAGGGGCCGATTACGCGCCCTTGCCACCGAAAAAGTGAGCTCGAGGTTGAGCGGCATGAGCGTGGGAGCGACTTTCGCACCGAACAACGCTGAGACATTGGCAGAGAGATAGTTGTCCGCGTTAGAGGAGTTGACGCTGAACTGCGGCGTTTTGCGGCCACCTGCGGGCGTGTTTGTAGTGGTCCATCGAACTCCTCTTGTGATGAGCGCGTAGGCTTGGAGCAAGTTCTGCGCCTTGGTGTATTCTCGTTTGAGATTCTTCTCAAACGCCTTCCTGCGCACAGGTAGCGATTTGAAGAGGCCTTCGATGCTGATGGTTGTACCTCTCTGCCTTGCTGCTCGACCAGTATCGCTCTCAACTTTGCCTGATTTGTCTAACCGCAAAACGGTCCCCATGGGTGCCTGCTCCGATGTTGCCGTGTGGATCGTCACCATGGCTAGTGCACATAATGAGGACAGTGCCTCGCCGCGGAAACCAAACGTGCGGACAAGGGCGAGGTCTGAGAAGGAGGATAGCTTGCTGGTGTAGTGCTTGAGTGCAACAGAGGCGTAGTTGGACGGGTCGATGCCAGTGCCATTGTCCACGACCTCGAACGAGTCGGCACCGTAGTCGCGAAAGTTGATGGCAATGTTGGTGGCTGATGCATCGAGTGCGTTCTCGATGAGCTCCTTGACTGCGGTTTGCAGGTCGAGGACGACCTGTCCACTGGTGATGCGGTGGACATCGGTGGAAGGGATGGGTCGGATGACGTTGGAGCTTGTGGACGCATTCTGGACGAAAGGACCGGCAGCCTCGTCTTGTTGCAGTCTGGTCATCGTCATGCTTGTCAGGTCATAATGTGAAGTGACAAAAGCCTCGTCATGGGATCCAAAGCGCTGTGATGAGCTCTGTGTGTGGCTCAGTCGAGAGCGGTGGGTCCGTGTAACCAGCCGTTGATGTTCTTCAGAAGCTCAAATGTGGAGTGTTTGGCGTAAAGGATAAGCGCGTACCGCGTATTTTTTTGCTGAGTGTGTGAGATCGCAAGGGACAACAGATCGAGCAATTTTCAACCTCCACCTCAACGCCAAACGAGGCACGAATCTTGTCCATGCTGCAGCAACACGTTGGACCCTGACTAACAACTTCGAAGTATGTGATGGCGCACAGAGCTCAGCCAACCGCTATGCTATGATTAACCCACCACCAACAATACACCCACATCCTTTCACAAATGCGATCCCGCAACATTAGAGTGAGCCAAAGATGACGAGGAGCAAGGCATCTAGATCCCGCCCACCACTGCCATCATGACCACGACTATCAGCGCAGAACAAGGCGACCCAGCTCTACAACGAACAGAGAAGATCGATGCAGCCTCCTCTGAACCCTTCTTCCGCGTTCGGCTGATCAATATCGACCATATCCTCACCCTACCTGGGCCTCTCGATCGTACACAATGCGCGTTCAATGCAGAAGGTCAGGCTCTGCGCAAGGTCCCCATCCTCCGTATCTTTGGCGCTACTCCCGCAGGCCAGCGAGTCTGTCTTCACATCCACAACGTCTACCCGTACTGCTACATCCAATACAAAGGCTCGCTCGATCCCGATGACGTTCTTCGCTACATCCATCGCCTAGGCCGCGAGCTCAATGCTGCCATGGCCGCTTCCCTCCGCCGTAATCCGGACGACCCAGAAGCCAACCAGTTCATCGCCGCCATCCATCTGTGCAAGGGCGTCAACTTTTACGGCTACCACGTCGGCTACTCCTACTTTCTCAAGATCTCGTTCGTCGATCCAGCGCACAACTACCGGATTGCTGCCATTCTCGAGTCAGGCGGAGTCATGAAGACCGTCTTTCAGCCTTTCGAGATCCACATTCGATACCAGCTACAGTTCATGCTCGACTACAACATCTTTGGCTGCGACTATGTCGATCTCGACGATGTACGCTTCCGGCTCCCTATACCCGAGGGCAGTACCGTGGCGAGCGATGAGCCATCGCCCCTCGACTTCCGTAGCAAGATCTGGAACCGCAACTCAATACCTTACGCCCATGTGCAAGCAGAAGACGTGCATCGCGGAACGCACTGCGAGCTCGAAGCAGACGCAAGTGCACCGTGGATCATCAATCGCCGCAGACTCAAGCAGAGAGATATCCATCATGATTTTGACGAAGTGCCCAACGCCTCGCCAGATCAGAACATCCTTGTGCCCAGCTTGTCGGGGCTGTGGGAGGACGAAAAGAATCGCAGGAGCGCCGTCGGTCTGCCCCCATCGATACCCACAGAGGACCCTGCACGAGATCCGCGGCTGTACGCCACTGGAGAATCTCCACCGTGGATGTCGGAAGACCGCATGCGACTTCTCCTCGAGAAGAGGCTCATTGACGAGAAGCAAAAGACCCTGCCACGTGAGCGAAACCCAAACCATTTCACCGAAAGACCTGGGCTGGATCAGTACATCATGACTACTTTCGACGCTGTTGAAGTTTTTCATCCATACCAGGATCAGATTCATGCAGCCGATCCCTACTCGCAGCGCACGGGTCCATCCGCCTCTGCAAAATTGTACGATCTCCAGCATGCCATCTCGCAAACACAGCGAGGAGCGTCTGACCACAGCGATCCAACGCAACTTACCCAGCAGATGAAGGAAGAAGCCGAAGATTTCGATGCAAGGTTCTTCAAGAGTCAGGAGTTCAGCCACAGACTGCAACAGGCAGAGAAGGAGGATGTTGCTGCCAATGTGGATCCGCCGTCGGATCAGGAGGACGAGGCTAACGATGCGGATGCTGCCGAGCCAGCAGATGCACAGACAGATGATCCGGGACAGACTCGCAAATGGCAGCGGACCGATAGCTCGAATTCAGCCTCAAACATGTCGACCGGGAGCACCTTCAGCAGAAGTCCTTCTTCAACACCCAAAAAGCGCCAGCATGTCGACTTTCTTGAGAATGGCACTACGACGCCAACTGCCAGTCCATCCTCCAGACCCTCGAAAGAGTTTCACGAGGACAGCGTGCGTAAATTCAAGCAGACCAAGTACAATCACTCGACCGGGGCTGCCAATGGCACCAGCAGCGCAACACCGAAGACCGTGCACGAAGCCGGCCGTTCCAACAAGGTCCGTTTTGCAGACGCTTCGTCGACATCCCCTCCAACACCAACAAAGACCCACCTTTCCAACGGAGAGACGCTATCTCTGAGCTCGCATGACACTTCCTCGTCGAATCAAGCAGGCCCACGCAAGCGTCTACTCACTTTCCACGAACCGGCCCCGTCGGTCCGTACCGTCGTCGAGACCTTCCCGCTTTTCTCGATTGTACGTCAAGTGCACCCCGAGCCCTTCTTTAGCGATCCAAACGATGTCCCTGCCAGGCCCCGAGAGTACGCAGGACGCATGTTCCAGTTCCAATCTCGCACGCTACCATACCTACGATCCTTTGAGCACTGGCATCGATCTCCCTCCAGCGCCCTTTCCCAATCCAGCAAATCTCCACCGCGTCGACTTTGTTGGCAATTCGGCCCGCCTCCGCCGACGATGCTGGAAGCTCGTGCGTGGCGACAAAAGGAAAGGATTGTCGAAAAGCAACGCTCCAAGCGCCGACGTGCGCGACTCCTTTCCCAGATCGAGAGGCTTACGCAGACCAACGATTACGGATTCAAGATCTCCCAGCACAAAGCAACGACGCTGGTCATGCGTGACAAACAGCACATGACGACGCTCGCCGTAGAAGTGTTGACCACCACACGCGGTATTCTGTTCCCCGATCCCGCCTTTGACGCGGTCGAAGCGGTCGTCTACTCGTTCCAGAACGAGGACGAGAACCTCCAAGACACAGGGAGTCGACCGGATCTCCGCACTGGTCTGATCCTGGTCGCTAGCGAAGCGATGAACGCGGATCGCCTCGGGCTTTCGCATCTGGCCATCGAAGTGGTGGAAGACGAATTGGAGCTGTTCAACACTCTGATCGATTTGATCCGCGCCTTTGACCCCGAGATCATCGTCGGATGGGAGATCCACTCCTCCTCCTGGGGTTACATCATCGAGCGAGCCAGTAAGGAGTACGACTTTGACTTGGTACCGCAAATCGGCCGCTCCATCGTGCACAACACCGGCCGAGCAGGAGGTAAATCGGACAACTACGCCTACACCCAGTCATCCGCTCTCCGCATCACGGGCCGACACACGCTCAACCTGTGGCGGCTGATGAAGGGCGAGCTCACCCTCAACCTGTACACGCTCGAGAACGTCACCTATCACCTCTTACACCGGCGCATCCCCAAGTTCTCACATCAGACCTTGACCCAGTGGTTTAAAAGCGGCCGACCAGAGCTGATGCGAAGAGCGCTTCTCTACTACGTCGGTATGGTTGAGTTGGAGCTCGAGATCATCTCCGAATCTGAGTTCGTCCTGCGTACTGCCGAGTTTGCCAGAATCTACGGCATCGATTTCTTTTCCGTCATCTCTCGCGGCAGTCAATTCAAAGTGGAGAGTATCATGCTGCGCATTGCGAAACCGGAAAATTTCGTACTCATCTCACCGAGTCGAGCCCAAGTCGGGAAGCAGAACGCGGCCGAATGCCTGCCGTTGATCATGGAGCCTCAATCGGCGTTTTACAAGGGACCGCTGATCGTGTTGGATTTCCAAAGCTTGTACCCGTCGATTATGATCGCGTACAATCTGTGCTACTCTACCTGCCTGGGTAGGGTAGCGGGTTTCAAAGGGACGAGTAAGTTTGGGGTGACCGACTATGCGCCTCCGAAAGGGTTGCTTAGCTTGTTGAAGGATGATGTGAATATCTCGAGCAACGGGTTGCTTTTTGTCAAGCCTAGCGTGCGCAAGTCATTGTTGGCCAAGATGCTCTCGGAGATCTTGGATACTAGGGTGATGGTAAAGGGCAGTATGAAGGGGACAAAGGCGGATAAGTCGTTTCAGCGGATTCAGAACGCACGACAATTGTCGTTGAAGCTGTTGGCCAATGTGACGTACGGCTATACCTCGGCGAGCTTTTCGGGTCGCATGCCGTGTGTCGAGATTGCCGACGCTATTGTCCAGACGGGTCGCGAGACGCTGGAAAAGGCGATGGACCTGATCAACGGTACTGCCGAATGGGGCGCCCAAGTGGTTTACGGAGACACAGATTCGCTCTTCGTCTACCTCCCCGGTCGAACCAAAGAAGAAGCCTTCCATCTCGGCCACACCATTGCCGACAAGGTCACTAGCCTCAATCCTCGCCCTGTCAAGCTCAAATTCGAAAAAGTCTACCTCCCCTCGGTGCTTCTCGCCAAGAAACGATATGTAGGATTCAAGTACGAAACGCTTGAGGATCGAGAGCCAGGATTTGACGCAAAGGGGATAGAGACGGTACGGAGGGATTTCCACCCGGCGATTCAGCGAATGCTCGAAGCGTGTATACGCATCCTGTTTCGATCTCGCGACTTGAGTGCCGTCAAGAGGTACCTTCAGCGACAGTGGAAGAAGATCTTGGAAGGTAGGGTCTCGCCTCAGGATTTCATCTTTGCAAAAGAGGTACGATTGGGGTCGTACAGCGATAAAGTAGCTCCACCACCGGGAGCTGCTGTTTCATCACGTCGGATGCTTGCCGATCCTCGATCCGAGCCACAGTATGGTGAACGGGTGCCATACATCATCTCCCAAGGCGAACCAAAGGCGAAACTCAACCAGCAAGCAGTGTCACCCGAAGCATTTCTCAAGAATCCCGAGTTGCAAATCAACGCAATGTACTACATCACCCGAACCATCATCCCACCGCTAGCACGAGTTTTCAATCTGCTAGGTGCAGATGTGGAAAGTTGGTTCCACGAAATGGCCAAACCCAACAACAGCTATTGGAACAAGAGACCCTCCTCCACCCTCCTCTCTTCCATCCTTGCCGCCCAACAAGACGAACTCGCTACCACAGCATCAAACGACGCTTCCCCAACTTCATCGCCAAGAATCCTTCCCAAAGGCGCATCGTCAACCGCAGTAGTACAGACCCTCAACTCGCACTACGCCACAGAAATCTGCCTCCTCTGCTCAACCCGCACCCAATCCCTCCTCTGCCTAGATTGCCGTCAATCCCCGACATCCAGCCTCCACTCCATCTCGACAAAGTTGCACAGCTTGGAACAACAGGCAGTGGCAATCGACAGGATCTGTTCAACTTGCGCAAAGATGGACATACCAGGTCCCGTAGATTGCATCTCGTTCGACTGTCCGTTTACCTACACAAAGTCGAAGCTCCACAAGACGCTCGAAGATACTGCGCTGACGCATGCGTATGTGGCGAGGCTGTTCGACGGCGAGTCTCAGCGAGAGGCGGCCGTGACGGATGCTTGGGAGTGCAGACAGGCTCTCAACGATGCACTTGATTAACACACGGTCGCTCTCGAGAGTGATGTAAACTTTGCACTTTGGCAAACCCGATGACATGCAAGTTCAAGAGCAATGCGAGAAAGAGGTACAACTACAAAGACAAGAGAGCAACATTATTTCAGAGTAGCAATATGAAGCATACTGGTGTATTGGAAGAAAGAATCAAGCCTCGCTGAGGGCAGCGGGCATCTTTTCTTTTGAGCCCGGAGCAAAGGCAGGGGCGTTTTTGCTGGATTTACGGTTGATGGGCGAATCGCCACCGGTATAGCAGAGCGTGTCGTAGACGATGCATCCCATGATGGCGCCGGAGCAGGTGGCGAGGATGGGCGTCCAGATCCAGTACCAGGCGTTGAAGGTCCATAGGATCTTGGGAGAGTAGCCAACGATCCAGAGCATGATACGAGGACCCAAGTCACGAGCTGGGTTAACTGCATAAGCAGTCTGCCAGCCGAGACAGGCTCCGAGACCCCAAATCAACCAGAGCAATACCAGTGGGGCTAATCCGTCGGGAGGAGGCGTGTTGGAAGAATCACCAATGGCCAGGATGACGATGAGCAGGATGGTGGAGGCGAAGAACTCGTTGTAGAACGCGCTCATGCGGGTGGATGGCTGGCGAAGGAATTCGGCTGGATAGGTGGTGAAGAGCGAGGCGGTCTTTTCGGTTTGCAGCGGATCGACGACGCGGATGGGGTTGACATAGAGACCGTAGATGCAGAGCGAGCCCATGAGACAGCCGAGAATCTGAGCGATGATGTAGATGGGCACCTTCTTCCACGGGAACTTTCGGAAACACGCCAACGCGATCGTGACGGCGGGGTTGATCATACCACCAGAGATACCACCAGCGACCCAGACGCCCATGGCGACACCGACACCCCAACCGAACGAGATCGACAGATAGCTTCCCTTGGGATCACTCTGATCGTAGAGCGACGAAACTACGACCTGACAGTTGATACCGTTTCCAAAGACCATAAGCATGAAGCAGCCGAGGAACTCGGCGAACGGTTCGCGAAGCTTGTAACGGATGGCAGCCCACTTGTTGGGGAACTCGTATTCTTCGTCGCTTCCATCCGCCTCGTCGTCGCCATAGCCGCGCTCGGCAGGCTGAGGATTCATGACCATGGTGTCGGCGTTGGTCTGACCGGGGCCATCGAGAATGAGGGTACCCTGGCTGCCCTTCCTGCCATATTCGAGGGGCTTGGCGTCATCGGTGGTGGTTTCTGTGCTGTCGGAGCCTTTCTTCAAGCTGGATTCTTGCGACTCGCCGCCGTCTTCCAACTGAGGCAGCTCGGTGGCGATGATATCCTTGACATCCTCAATGTGACCCTCGAGATGCTTTTGCTGCTCGAGATGAGCCTGGTGGACATGCTTGCGCAGCTCCTCGGTCTGACCGCGGTTGGCCTTTTCGAACTCTTCGTGGATGAGCTCACGGAGCTGGGCAAAGAGCTGCGTCCTGCCTTCCATCGTATTGACATCCATCGAGTTGCGGTGGCCAGAAGCGCTGCCAGCGATCGAAGGCGACCTGGAACCAGAACCGTTGTGAGACCTACGAGCGGCTTTTTCGGCCTTGTACTGCCTGTTCTGCTCCTCAGTGGGGAAGGCGTGCCCAAGACCAATACGACCGGTGGTACGAACGCCGACACCCGAGACGGTGGGGGCGCCAGTGGTGTGTCCAAGCGAGTAGGCAGGCTTGGCTACGGGCTTCTTCTTGTAGTGCTTGCCCGTCTTGACGTCCTTGACGACCTCGCCGTCAGAGACGTACTCGTTGGGCTGGATGGGGTTGAGCTCAAACATGCCTCCCTGGGAGGCGGAATCGCCGGTACCATGCTCGGGAAGGTAAATGTGGTGACCAGAGAGGTCGACCTGGCTGTTGTTGGCACTGCTGCTGGCGCTGCCACGACCGGGAAGGTTGATTTCGATGGGGACGGCGATGTCGGCAGCGGTGGAGGCCTGTTTCTGCTCATCAGCCGCGATGCTAGAGCGACGAGAACGCATGATGGAGGTGACTAGGGCCTCTCAATAGAGAAGGAGTTGCGCTGATGCTGGAAGAGATAGATTGAAGCAGAGAAAACTGGAGGTTGTGAGGGTTTCCGAGACTGGATGGGGTGACCTTTATGGGAAACAGTGGGGTCCCGCAACGGGGTGTCCGAGAAGATGGAGGGAAGAGGGGAGGAGGAAGAAAAGTTTGCAATGCTTGAAATGGGGGCAGCCACTTTATGCAGGTACTTTTTGGCTCCTCGCTTGCTTATCGTATCGGAAGGGACCGACAGATGGGGCTAGACAATGAAGCAGAGGTTCAAATGTAGCGAATCGGACCATCCGAGCTGGGGGAAGAGAGTTGTGCCTACCGGGCAGAGGCGAGATCAGAGGGGACAGGTGACCTGTTGTTCTGACTACGCCACGCCTTCTGTGCCTTCTTTCGGAGACGAGGGCCGAAAGGGACAACAGCAGCAAGCAAAAGGTTTAGATTTGGGTTTGGTACCGATGAAGTGTGATTCTGGGGTACGATGTGCCTTTGGGTGGGATGCTCACATGGGATGGATGAAGGAAGAGCAGCAAGAAAAGTCAAGCGAGCTTATTGGTGCCTTTGCCACGCTTTGCCATGGCAACCCTTTCCATTCACTCAATCTCGCACTTAGCTCGACTCAAAGACAACCATGTGTGCTACGGCTCTCAAGCTTTTCATAGGAACCAGACCCCTTCCTTTGACCTTGCATCCAATGCAAAAATTCTATCAACGCTTCCACTAAACCCTCATCTCGGGCTGGTTATGTGGATAAGTCGACGCCGCATTCCTGATGAAATAGGTTCCGCCCTGATGAACAAAGGCGCTATGATGAAAGGGTCTTGCACCCGATGAAGGAGCACAGCTTCAGGATAAGACCGGCGACATTCCGCTCTAGTGCCTAATCTGGGAAAAAGAAGAAAGCTTCAAAAAGTGGAGTTTGGGAGAGCCTAAAATTTACCGGCAGAATCCGAGCTCAAAAAGAGGCAGAGCGCTCTCCAAAACCGGTAAGCAGGGACACGGGAGCATGGCTTTGCGAGACCAGCAGCGCGAGAGCCAGTCCTGCCAGCGTTCGACTCTCTCGAACTCGAAAGCGAAGCAACAGTCAGCTCGTCTTTGCGAGACGATGCACCGCATGGACTTTCGACTCAGTGCTGTGCGGAGAGGGAGACAGAGAGAGAGAGAGGAAATCATGAAATTTGCGCTGAAACATTCAAAGACCTAGCATCGAGCAATGTTATTGCCCAAACAGGTTTATGCCGGCCAATGATGAACGAATGCTTGGGATTCGTTCGGGATGCTGCCGCTTTGTCTGCAGGGCCACAGTCAGGGTCACCTGTCTCTTGACGCTGCCGAGCCTCTCTCCCAAATTTTCTTTCCAGGTTCGGCTTAACCGCTCTGTGTAGGGTAAATTTTCCCGACATTCACCCTGTCACTCTGCCTTGGCCTATGAAGTCACCGCGACACGTAAAGTGGTTTGTCACAATCTTGGTGGAAGTCAACTAGCGCGGCAAGAGAGAAAATTACAAAATTGAGCTAAAGGTACATACAGTACACAGACGCTGCAAAACATTTCAATCTCAGCCACGCTAGACTACGTTATGCCAAGGCAAAACCTCTTGGTCTCCGCCACGCTCGTTGTCACGTTGTTGGTGCGCTTCCCTTCCAATTGCCTCTGGAGCATGAGCAACAGAGAGCTCTCGTTTAGCTTCTGTGCTCTATCTGGCTCAAGTTGTGGGGACAACGTTAAAGAGTAAAGGAGAGCTTTTCTCGCTCCGACGGAGTTGAACGCAAGCGAGGCCAGTGGCTTGGCAGGTCTTGCCGGCCACACAGACATACACATGCTCATGCGCTTGACTCGGCACCGAACAGTATCCATGGTAGAGTTGGCTCGGATGTGTTCTTTCCGCACGAGCTGGTTAAAGCATCGGCGCGTCAAGCTGAGTCCTCGTGCCGACCATACTCTTTTGCTCGTGCGTACGAGTCGGCTGGCCATCAACGGCAATGCAAGTGGAAATGGCCGGCGCTCCTCTGTAGCCGGGGATGTGCACATGCTCAGGCACAGAATGTCCTTTTTTGTCGCGCTCAACTTGGCATCGAGTACAATCTCTCCGAGCTTCTTCCGCACAGCTTTGTTGCAAAGACATTTTTGGTGGCGTGTTCAACGACGATGAAAAGAGGATAGTCGAGCTGCAAGCCATCGAGTCGCATTGGGCAAACCGAACTTCCGGAAGGGCCGACAGAATCCGTAATTCAAGTCTCGCCAGCGGTGTCTGCAGCAGCGCAGTAGGGGTGCGAATTGAAAACGTGCATAAAAGCGTGCAAACATAAAAGCGTGCAGGTCTGAGAAACTTTTTCGTCTTTTCATGGTATGCAGTCACGGCGGAAAGGCCGAATCCGGTCCCCTTCTTTCTCGATACCGGTGATAGTGAGCCTGCTTGCCGGTTAGATCGGCATCTGTGACAGATGCTGGACAGCCAGATGTGTTCAGGGTGATACTTTGAGTAAGGATTGTCTTCGGATCCTTGCTCCGAATAGATGGTGACTTGAAGCTGCCAAGAGGAGCTGTTGCTTATTGCGGACAGCAATGGGAAAAGGTCGCTGTACAGTACTACCGGTCTGCAGGTAATTTGGAAATTCTCCGCGGTCGGGAATCAGGCTGAATTTCATTTCATTTTGATCTTTGCAGCAATATTGAATCTCGACGTAACAGCTTTTGCATTTGGGAGAAGACCCGACTTCCGGGTTCCGATCCTTCGACTGAACGCACGGACGACATGCAAGTGAGCTCCACTTCTCGTCATTTCTCACAGTCTTCACCTTCATTTTACATGTGACCACTCTTATCGCTACCAAGTCATCATCGTACTGCTCTAAACTGTCAACAGTCTACAGCGGAGGATGTGGTGAGACTGCTGATTCACGCGGACGCAGCAAGGACGACAATCACCATGTCGAGCCTCGGGCCACTGGCACCGGATCACAACCCTTTCGCCGATGACCACGATGGAGTCGATACCCATCGACCCGCCTCATCTGGAAGTGTCAAAGACGATGATGCTACAAAAGCTCACGATGGAGGCGCGACAAATGCTGAGCTTGCCGGGCTTCAACAGCAACACTGGGACGACCAGGATCAGCACCTCGATGCGCTTTCGGCGTCACTCAACCGACAGCACGAGATGAGCTTGCAGATGAACGAAGAGCTCGATCTCCACCACGAGCTACTGGAGGAATTCGACAGAGATGCAGATGGGACAGGTCTGAGGTTGGGAGGTGCGGCCAACCAGCTGGATCGGCTGAGGAACAGCTTGAAGGATCACGGTAAGTGTCGTCTCAGCCTTGGTGCAGTTGTATGATGTCGAAGCGTACTGATTGTGACTCCTTCTCTTTTGCCTCTTAGGCTCCGTGTGGATCCTCGGAGCTTTGATAGTGACGCTTATCCTTCTAATAGCATTCTTCAAATAGACGAGACCAATCACATTGCATGGTCATGAACAAGGATCACGTGTCAGCAAGGGTCACTGTTCTGCATCGATACAGACCAGCACAGGCTAGCATAGAACAGTTTTAGCTAGACTCTTATCCGACATGTAAACGAAATCCGACGGCAAGTAGCCAGGCATTTATCGGAATCTACCAACCCCTGAGCCGCATCTGAGCCGAACCCAAATCCGGGAAGGGGTTTCTGTCGACCGCATCACAACGTCTACAAGATCGACATGCTCCACTTTTTGGGATCATCCCGCATTCTTCTTTTCGTCGATCCGAGCTCTAATTAGATGGCGATGCGGACAGTCCTTGCATAGCGATCTTTCTTAGGTGGCGGGAAGGGACTGCATAGGTCTAGGTCCCGGCACGTCCGAAGAGTCCAAAAGGCGCCCGATTTGAACGATTTGCGATCCCGTTGGCATGTAGTGTCTTTACACAAACGCTTTATAAATCTCTTGCTTGCGTTTCTGTCCCTATACACTGACCGCGGAACAGAAACACAAGAAGAAAGTTTGGTTCAGACGATCGAGTTGAGAGGGTTGACGATTCGGTCCGAATGCGTTAGGATGCAAGATCTTTGCCAGTCAAAAGACAGCTACAGATCAAACCGGCGCTCTGCATTGCAGCTCAACACGTCTTGAAAAGCTAAGGCTCCTGACTGTGGGTCGATACGCCTCATCTTTTGTATGACAGATTTGCGTCGTCCACCACGGTCACTGCCATCATCAAGTCTACAACGCTGCTTCAGAATTGACCCATCAGAAATGCAAACACCCTCATGAGCCGTTTTCATACCGCAAAACTCACGGGTAAGGTACTGTACAGTACATATCGTTAACCTGCATTATGAGGACACAGCAGGATAGCATTGATGCAAAAAGAGTGTGCGTGGTTTGCTCAGGGTTGTGTTGTATTCCCAGTGGTGCTATGGGAGGAATCTATAAAGTACAAGAGAAAGTTGAAGGCATGTTAGAAATTAGAGTGCTCGCCAGGGACTATCGTCTTCCTCCTCAACCACCCGGGTATGCTGCATCTGGCCATGCGAAAGGCTGTTATTTCTCGATCCTTCTGGATGTCTTGAAAATTGACGAGGCGAAAGGAGTGTGGCAGGGTAGGGGCTTTCTGGAGTCTGAGGGATCCAGGGGCTCGAACTCTCCGGTCCGTTATGACTGTTGTTGAGATGGAACAGGTAAGGATTGGATGCATATCCATTTGCACCGTTCGTTGGCCTTCTTGCCAATGTAGGCACTTGAACCGGCTCGAATCCGACACCCTCTGGATCGACCTTCTCGGTAGAACTGTGACCTTCGCTGGATCGATGGGCTGCTTCTTCCGAGTGGGCGTTCTTGATGGCGAGTCTGGGCCACTGACGTTGCATTTCGAGGGTCTCAGGATCCGGGTTGTCGGACGAATAACGCGGCGATCCACCATCCCATTCTTGATCAACGTCTTCAGAGCGAGAGACGGTACCGATGGTGACTAGGATTCCGTTGTTCTCAATGTCGGTGGGGTCGGGTCGAGAACGGGTGAAGTTGTTTCTCCGGCCACCCCAAGAGATGCGTGTAGTCTTCTCGGGAGCGGCGCTGCTCGAGGTCATGTTGCCGGGGTTGGATCGCGCTTGGAGGACGTACGAGTTGACACCCACTGCCGAAGGGGCAACGTTGGAGGTAGGTGCGGCGGCGGAGCCACGCGGGCCACGGGTACCGCGAGTGCCAGAGTTGTCCGCCGAGGGAGAGGCGGTAGAGTTCATAATCTCGTTGACCTTGGAACCGTTGCGTGCGGTGATGAGGGAGGCCTTCTTGCCCATCTCCCTGAATGCGGCTGCGGCGGCGATGGGAGGAATGCAGAAGACCAGTGCGGTGCCGAGAACCTGGTAGGAGGGCTCGCTGAAGCTAAAGTACGTAGAAACGAAGAAGATGTCGGTGCCCAGTTGGAGGACGTAGAAGTGGAAACCTTGGCGAACGAGGAAGCTGGACAGACTGCGGTCGTTGAGACCAGAGTAGAGCTGTTGGGGCTGCTTGGACCAGACGGCTTTCAAGCCACCGTCGAGAAGGCGATGCAGAGTCAGCAGGAGCAGGATGATATCGAGACCCATGCTGAGGGATTTGTACACCACATTGGCGACCAATGTCCTGGTGAGATGTCTCCTCGTGTCATATGCGCAAAACTCTGTACCCGGAATGCGGTACCCGACACCGTAGAAGGGGATGCATACCGCAGCAGCAGCAAGCACTACGCAGTAATAGAATGTCAGCGGAATGACAATCTTTGGCTTCCAACTATACAACGCCATGGTACGCTGTACAAAGACCAAGCTGACCGAATCCAACAGAACCATGCCCAAAATGTTGAACGCCTCGGGCATTGCTCTGCAGTCCTCAAACTTGAGGCTCAAGAAGAGCACGACCAACGTCAGGCAAACCACCGAGAGATAGCGGCAGGAGAGGTAGGCGATTCGAGAGACGAATTTGGCAGGTTGAGTCCAACCAGACTTGCGAATGAGGTTGATATCGAATCGCAGGTGGTTGAAGAGCTCCATAGTGACTGCACCTAGACAGAGACACATGATGATGAGGAGGACGAGGAAGGATTTGCCGGCGGAGGGGGGCAGGACGTTAAAGATGATTTCGGGTGCGGCAGAGGTGGACGGCTGGGTGGCGTGAAGAGTGTCGCTGGCTAGCGAGAATGCGGGGCCGGCGGAGGCCATTTTGGACGAGAGTACACGCTGGGACGGTGTGCAAGCGTGTGATGGTGTAGAGAGACGGCTGGGAGAAGACGTTGAAAGAGAGTGCACCACTCGATGGATCGCGCCAGAGAAAGTATCAGAGGAGCCGTAACGAGCCGAACGAGAAAAAGAATGAGAGTTGTAGCAAAGAGTGTCGAGCAGAGACGGAGGGTATCGAGCAGATGTCCTGGCTGGAGCAGAGGGGATGGCTCAAGAGAAGGGGGGAGCCCATATTCAACACCAAGGTTCGACGAACTTATATAGCAGCCCTTCACATCTCATGCACCGATTCTGCGGGTGGGAGCTGTCACGAAAAGAAACGTTGCTTCAAGTCACTGAACCTCGTCCATCTGCATTGTGTCTGAGTTTGGTGCCAAGCCTGTATGTACCCTAGTTCGTATTGAAGATGGGGCGGAGGTGACAGGCAAGCGGACCTTGAAGGCATCCTCTTTCTCAGCTGTAGCTTTGCAGCCTAGATTCGGGGGGAGTCTACGAGCTGTCAAAAAAAAGAAAGAAAAAAAAAATACAAAAACAAAAAATACAAAAAGTGAGGACGGGGATACATTTTGGGAGCTAACTTCGAGTTGGTTGCACCATCGACGGCTCGATTTCTGGCTTCTGTTGCGATGGTGATTGCTTGCTCCGGTCTCCGTTCCGACGAGACCGATCTAGCGCAACCATCTTACGCATACGCAGAGCTTTCTTGGCTCGGCTGCCGAGAAGCGCAGCTGACTGTCTTGTCGCACACAAAGAAGAAGAGAAAGGGATGGCGGGAGTAAGATGGAGGGAGGGTGATTTTCTTTTTGATGCGCAGAAAGACATATGCGAGCTGCAAATGCACGCATGCTCGCACAGGCGAAGTGGAAGCTTGCAGCTCCGGTTCAGCAAAGCACGGACGTGGTTGAAAGCTGTTTCAGCATCAGACAAAGAAAGTGAAATGTGATTTGTGTCTCGCAGATGAGGCCGTTTGCACCGAGAGTATTGTTACTAGAGTCAATTAGGGCAAGCGCCACGCCCGCCGATTTTAGCGCCGCGATTATGTGACAGCATACCTCGTGGTCACAACCTCACGCTAGCAGGAAGGGCTGATGGTTGGACCGTCAAAATCGCCGGCATGATGATCGTGAGACAGACCAATCCGACGGACAAGATCGAACAAGATACCATCCTGTTTGGGTCATACGATACACGCCACGCCCCACCGTCACACTACTGTCTGATACTATGGAGCGTACGAGCAAAGGGCGTGGTTAAGAGGCAATGTGAAGAACCATGGAAAATTCCGCGGATGGCAAAAAGCAAGACAGTCAGGGTCCTCGCACTCATCAACGACGGCGGCTAGGCTACAGCGTGAGAGAATTTCATCAAGCGGAGTCTTATTTTTTATGTACACACTTCAGGATATTGCCTTTCTCTACCCAAAAGCAAGCGGCATGAGAGAAACCTCAAATGACCTCTGTCTCAGCTCTCTCGTTCTGGGAACAGAAAAAAAAAATTTCTCGGCGCAATGCCCTCTGGAACCGCATGTGGTAGGTTGCAAAGAGCTGTGATCTGCAGGACAAGTCTTGTTTGCTTCGCTTGCAGTGAGTGCGCCTCTCTTTGTTCCGTTGGTTTCATGGTCTTCTCGTCCCTCCTTCCTCCGCCTCTGAGCCTGGATTTCGCACTCCGATTCAATCACGAGCCCCTCGAAACAGGATGGGGTACAGTAATGACAGTTCAGCCAGCCCAATCTACCCACACCCCCGCTTTTGTGCGCTCTTTCGAATCATCGCCTCGCGTCATAAAAGTCTTGTCTTTCAAGACGAGTAAGACTTTTTCCCCAGCTGACTTTCAAGTTGTCTGGCACATCAATCCGACGGACGAAGGGATTTGAGATGCATGTGGATTACGTATCTTCTTGTAGAGACGCTAGAGATCGTGGTGGAATCGAGAGAAGGGATGCAGATGGAGTGAATTGGAGAGCCGAGTACCCACCACGGTCGAGTGTTTGTTGGCACCTCGGATAGCGTGGGATAGCCAAAAGTCGCAGAGCAGAGGTCGATTTAGTGTCGTGGTGATGGGGCTAAGCGAGTATCGCCAAGGTGAGTGCGGCCGTGCTTGAGTGCGTGCGCGAGTGCGTGCATTCTCGGCGCTTCGATCCGGTCTCCCACGCGGATGGTCGCAATTGGTGTTCTCCAAAGTCGGCCTACCTCGCCCATCCCACCGAGAAACTAGAGTGTTGGATATTGATTTTGGTCTGTGCATCGACATATCCATCCTCGACTGTTCTTCGCATCAGGGTGTGCAGCGGTCATCTCGAAATCGACAAGCGCATTGCAGACAAGGCAATCCACACTCTATCCTGGACGAGAGAATGATGTTCGGCGATACCCGAGCTGCCGGGTCTCAAGTGTCTGTCTCGACCAACCAACAGCGATCACGCGTGTCGTGCTGCTGAGAACCACTTCGGCTACCCATAAGCGAGCCCTAAAGGTTGTAGACTTGCAAACTCTTCAGTCCTTCTAAGTCAACCCTCCTATGAGATTCTTGTTCGGCAAGCAGGACTAAAAAAGCTCTCTTCGTTGGACGTTTTGCTATCCGAACCGTGTCACGCCGAGCCATGCCCTGTCACGGAATCCGAACTTCGAACTGTCGCGAAGAGAAGAGGGATCAGGGTTTGAGACGTCGTGCAGCTGAGAAAAAAATTCGAGGGCGCTCTCTCTTAACCTTTGGACTTTTGCTGCTTTCTCATTCGGCCTCGCTTAGTCCACCACGCTCTCACAGAGTCGGAACCGCTTCGGAGGACTCTACTTTTCTTCGAGCCATGCTGCCAAAAGGTATCTTGTCGACGAATCCACCAAACTTGAGGCAAGCTCGACATAAGCCGGTCTCAGATCCGTTGCAGCCAAAAGCTCGTGGCATGCAGGTGGGCGACTGGCTCGCACGGGATGGCCGACGTGACAGAGAATCCTTCTGAATGCCATCACACACGCCCAAGAGATGCAATCCCATGCATTGGTCACAGTCTCGAGTTTCAGCCACTTCTTTTTGAGCCGCTCTCGACGTCGTACGAGAAATGCAGCAGTAGATGTGCGTCTTGTATCGGCACAGAGCAGCAGCCGGAGCCGGGCGTCGATTTGGCTTCTACCGCGCGTCGTTGGCATCTCGCATGCCCTTCGAGCGGGTTGCAACGAATGCACCTCGCGACAACAGAGAGTCGGACTTGCAATACAATTTAGCGCCTGAGCAACGCCACCTTTGGAATCTGTGCAACATGAAAGAAGTCAGAATGCTGTTGAGCACAAGTGTTCTGAAAGAAGGCTCTGCATGTGTCGTAAGAGCTTCATGTATTCATGTAAAGAATCAAGAGAAGAGAGTCGGGATTCGGTAATCTCTCGTGTACGTCGCCAAACAAAAGCCAACTCGTTCATGGATGCACCCCTGCTTTGGCCCCCGATCGTCCGATCCATCACCACAAGCCCGCTCGCATTGTTCGAAAAGATTCAGAGGATGAGCAAAAGACGCTGATCCTCAGACTCACGGAAGAACCGCCAGAGAGACAGTGTTTTCCAGGCCGGCAATTCTGCGTGAGGCACAAGTGGTGCAAGGTTTATTGATAGATAGCCGTGTCCGAGCCAGCCAGCCCGCCGATATGGATATCGTGCGAGACGCGGTGGCGATGGAGAACAAATAGCGGCGGAGATGGTGTCGGAGAAGCGCGGGCCAACATCGGGATGCCGACTGAGTCGTATATCGTTGGATATCGAGCGGGGCATCTCTTGTTCAAAGTCGCAACGGGTCAAATATGGTCAATGCGGGTTTAAGGGTGTCACAAGAAGATCTTGCCGGCCTAAGTGAAAGCCCCGCGCGTGTCGTCCTCCGCATTTATCATAGGGATGTGGAGGAATCGCTTGTGTCACCCATCGTCTGCCCACCTTTGAACCACCATCTCCTTCCCATAGATTCCCGAAAGCACCACAGAGTACCCTTAGAAGGTCCGGAGCTTGCAAGGCTGAAACACGATGTCGCTCCCACAGCCACCGCAGAATGCGCGGTATGCCGTTTCAACCGTCACGCTGGAAGTCCCACTACCTTCACCGATCAAGCAAGATTCGCCCAACCCGTACACCTACCAGGAAGGAGGTGTGACCAAGGAGCTCCTCACCACAGACACGATCCTTGTCACCATCTACTATCCTTCCTCGAGCGTAAAAGACGCGGCGCCAGGTCGATCTCTTGACTGGCTCGAAGCGCCCAAATTGCGCTCTATCGGCGGTCTCCTCAAGTATGCAGGTATTCCAAAGTACCTCGCTCTCCCCATCATCTTGCCCGCCTACAGCGTCGTATCGCAGAAGCTGCGCGCTGTAGTCGATGCACCTCTCGCCTCTGATGCTCCATCGGAAGGCTTCCCTGTAGCTGTGTTTAGCCATGGCATGGGTGGTACACGCACGACCTACTCGGCCTACTGTTCTTCACTCGCTGGATCGGGCATCGTTGTGGCTGCTGTCGAGCATCGCGATGGCTCGTCGGCGTCAACTACCATCCATCATTCCCTCGGAAAGGAGAGTCAAAGCTCGTCAGGTCTCTTCCGATGGTTATCTGGCGGATCCGACGGCGTGGAGAATAAGATCTATGTGCGACCCACCGAAGTCGATGGCAAGCCAGAACCGATGGACGTGCGTCGAGCTCAAGTCGAATTCCGACGCAGAGAAGTCGTTGCCGCTCTCAACGTCCTTCAAGAGATCAACGCTGGCAAAGCTTCCAACCTCGTTGAATCCTGTACTCGCACTCAGCGCGATGACAACAAGATCCGCGAGCACCGCTCCCATCTCCTTTCTGGCTTTAGCAGCAAGCTCAAGATGCAAGACCCCTGGCTCATTGGTCACAGCTTTGGCGGATCCACGGCGATCCAAACTCTGCGTCATACCGACTGTCCCTTCGGCCAAGCGCTGGTGCTCGATCCTTGGGTGGAGCCCATCCCTATCACGGGCGCAGACATAGTACCGGTCAGCAAGCCGCTGTACACGATCAACAGCGAAGACTTCACACAATGGAAGACGCACATGGACGACGTAACCACCATTTCTCGCGAGAGCAAGGCGAGCACGGGCGGCAAAGGCTGGCTGCTGACGATTGGTGCTGAAGGCACTGAAAAGTCGGATGCCGCATCCTTGGCTGCGTCAAAGACTGCGGGGCCGCCGTCGAGGTTGGTCATTGTGCACGACATGTTTGGTACGCTGTTTGGATTGGATGCGTGCATCGAAGCGCTCCAATCGCTCTTCCCCGACCAGCTCGAGTCGAGGAAAGGAGTGCCCAAGATCGTACCAGAGCTGGTGATCATGGACTGGTTCCACGGCACGCAGCGCGATTTCACCTATTCGAGCGTTTGTGGACAGTACAAGCCCATCGCCGAGGTGTTCAAGGGGACGCTCCCGCGTGTTCTTCTCCAGGCAGGTATTTTGCCGAAGAAGAATGGCAAAGGTGAGGCTCTCACCAAGGCTGGATCTTACGCAGACGACGGACCGGCAGAGGAAGCGCTGGAGAACCCATTCGAGCCGGTGGTGGTGGAAACCATGATGGGCGCACTGAAGAAGCTCCGACCTCGACCTGGTATGGTAGATGCCCTCACGCGCATCTATCGCGATCGCGATGGCAAGGGTCGCTTGCCTCCCGGTGTAGACAAGGTCGATGTATGGGCAGCCACCAACGGCTCCCTCCAACTCGGACGAGCGTCTTTCCTCCGTGCACTTGGCGAGAGCGACGGAGCCGACCTCGACAGCGAAGCTGCACGCTCTGGTCGCTCTGTTCAAGACAACAGCATCGGATCCGGCATCGGTCTCTTCAGCTGTGACGAGATCGGTGTGGCCAAACCGGATCCTAAAGTGTATGCTGAAGTACTACGCCGTATCAAGGCCGAACCTCTGGATCCGAATTCAGCCCAGAAGGAATATCAAGGGATATGGTTCGTCGCCTCCCACACATGGGACACTTTTGCGGCCAAGCAAGCTGGCTTCCGCACAGCCTGGGTCACCTACGAGGAGTTCTACTCTTGCCCTTCTGTATACGGCACTCCTGATGTCGTTGGGCGCAATTTGGAGGAGGTCTCTGAAAAGATTTTAGCATTTGAGCGCGAGCTTGCGTCCAAGGATAATGCAGCCCCCGCAAAAGCATGGACGTATCACAAGGATCAACAGGTCCAGGAAACGAAAGCGAGTCAACACACATCGTTCTCGGATTTCCCCTTTTTGCTGCCAAGCATGAGCAAGTTTGTCGGCAGTGTGGGGTCGCAGGCGATCCTCGAAGTCAACGTGGGGATTATGCAGCGGATGATTTTAGAGGACAAGAGGGAGGAGGATCAGGGAGTGTTTGAAGGGTTGAAGGGCGAGAATGACAAGCAGGCGTGGAGGATCTGGAAGGAAGGCAAGGCTCGGCCTGGAGATCTGGACGAGTCGGTGATTGGAAGCGATGGTGACAGGCTGGGAAGGCTGGTCGTCCACGCGCTCTAGACTGTTGTATGTATATATTATGGCATTACATTGCTACATTTCAGGATCGTTATAGGAATGCAAGGTGCTAGACATGGACCAACCTTTTGTGGTGTGACTTGATGTTGAGCGAAGTGACCGAGGTCGAAGGTGTGGAAGCGGATTGGGTTCATTGGGAGTGCTTGAAGAAGCGGGCGAGTTTCCGTGCAGAAATCCACGCGAGAGCCGAATTGAACACCGAAATCTTATATTTTCTCTTCTTTCCAGCTTTGACCAATTTCAACACGCGAATTCTTCCTTCCACCGGACTTGGCCGAGCCCAACACCAAAGAGCACGAAGCACTTGTTCAACGACGTTCAGCCTCGAATCGGCTCATCTGCTTCAACGGTGACGATCCGATCTGGGTCGAGCACGGTTGAAGAATTATAAAGTGGGGATGAAGGGAGAGATGGCATGGTCGAGTGTGCTGAGCAATGCTTGGCAGTGAGATGCAGAATGGAGAAGCAAGGATTCGGCTCATTTACCGGAGCGGTGGTTGGTCCCCTCTCGTGGGACGGTCAACCTTTGTCCACACGATACCTTCCGAGTCGAGTTGCCCCTCAGCTGCTTCATATACTCGTATTCGCTCTTCGTTCCTTCCTTCACCCTATCTCTCCCTCATCCTCATCCCGCAACCCGCTCAAGAACTATTGAAAACAATGACAGCGATCCCCCTCGACCAGTTCGATGCCGTCCTCGGCTCCACCTCCACCGAGATCTCCTCAGTCGCTCTTGGTGGACGAATCCTCAGCACCTCTGACGAATGGTTCGCTCCGGCTTCCTCGCTCCTTAAAGTCGGCCCTGCTCCATCGCTCAAGGGTCAATTCGGTCCCAAAGGCGCTCTCTTCGATGGTTGGGAGACACGTCGTCACAACCCCACCTATGACTGGGTCATCCTCCGTCTCGGCCCCAACGCAGGTGGTCGTCTGATCGGTTTCGACGTCGACACTGCCAACTTTAACGGCAACGAAGCTCCAGAGATCTCGATTCACGCCCTCGCTCTCACTCCCGAAGAGGAAGCTGCTACAGGCAATGCTCTCGCCGAGAACGACGCGAGATGGGAGTGCGTCGTCCCCGTCACACCCTGCGGTCCTTCGCAGCGACACCTATTCAAGGTGGCCGAGGGTAAAGCAGACAAGCTCTACACCCACATCAAGCTGCACATGATTCCAGATGGCGGTATTGCCAGGTTCCGCGTATACGGTACCATCCCCCCACCGCCCATCGGTCAGGGTGAGGGCGAACAGGTCAATGCCGAGAACAGCGCTTACAACGTCCTCGATCTGGCTCACTGCCTCAACGGTGGTAGGGTCGTCTTCACCGATGACAACCACTTTGGTGCTGGCAGCAACATCATCCTGCCTGGTAGAGGCAAGGACATGGGTGACGGTTGGGAGACTCGTCGATCGCGTGCAAAGGGTCATTTCAACTGGTCCATTGTCAAGCTGTGAGTTCACTATCGCCTTTGCCTCTCTTGCTCCTCTCTCGAGCGTCACGTACTGATATTGCCTTCCTTCCTTTGTTTTCCATTGATGTATTGCCCGATGACAGTGGCGAGCCAGGCTTCCTCTCCTACGCAGAAGTCGACACAGCCCACTTCCTCGGCAACTTCCCCGAGTCGACCGAGATCTTGGGTACCGTGCACAACTCCTCCTCTATTCCCGCTGCCGATGCTCAATGGGTCACCCTCTTGCCTCGCACCAAGCTCGGTCCCGGTCGTCGTCATTTCTTCGCTCTTCCCGAGGGCAACACTGCCGCCTTCACCCACGTTATGGTCAAGATGCACCCAGACGGCGGTATCAAGCGTTTCCGCGTACACGGTCGTCGTGCCGGTCCCATTCTCTCTTCGCAACTCTCCCCCGCTTCCCTCCCCGCCGTTGCTGTACCAGCAGACATCCAGGACCCTTTGCCATCGGCCACTTCGGACCCTTTTGCTCCGGTAAGTGCCGAAACTTCCCTCGCTCCTTCCACCAGTACCACCTCGGCAACGACGACATCGACAACCATGGGAATCTTGGTCCACGGCAAATTCATCCCCGCCACTCCTCTCACCACATCGGCATTCGGGAGATACGGAGCGGTCATCGACGGTCCTTCTTCGCAAAACCCTCTCGACAAGCCTTTCAAGATCGTCAACCAAGGCACGGCCAAAAAGTACCTCAACCTGGCCGAAATTCTCAACAACTATCCCACCGAAGCAGATGCAAGAACAAACATCCACGTTTACCGTTGCGACCCTGCAACAAGCCTGCCATTCGAGGTCAAGCTGCTCGAAAGGCACAGATTCACAACCCAGGCATTCATCCCCATGGTCCCCATCAACGGTCAACAGCAGGGCTTCCTCGTCGTCGTTGCACTCAATGGTCAAGGTACCCCATCACATCCCCACCCTCCTTCCCCCTTCCGCTAGAGAAAAGAAGGAAGAAGTACTGACACATTTCAAATTTCGTCTTGATTGCGCTTGTGTTGATGCAGATGACCGGCCAGATCTAAGCACCTTGGGCGTCTTTTTGGCTACAACGGAGCAAGCGATCCAATACCACCCGGGTATCTGGCATCATCCGATGATCGCCCTTGGCAAACAGGCGACTGATTTCGCTTGCATCGTCAACGAGTCTGCCACTCAACCTCAGCTCGACTGTGATGAGGTCGAGATTTGATTTCGACCGACAGAAGGAATTCTTCTTGCATGCAATTCAAACCAGACTCTGTGGCTCTTGCTTTTTGAGGTTCGCTTCGTTGTGATTGGCGTTGTGTGAAATTGTGAGTTGGGTTGAGTCCAATGGTGGTTATGGGAGCGCAATGCGAAGGATAGGTCCGGAAGGCTTTTCGTCGTTGTCTGCGTTGTACAGAGGATGATTGGTCGCCAGCCGCGTAGATAACTCATACACGCCGATGTCATCTCCGTTCGGCAATCGCACCGACTTCACGTAAACATCGTGCCTTCTCGAGGTGCTAGCAACTTTCTTCCACCCCTCCTTCTTCCCTGCGCTCTTCAATTTCTCCAATGCGACTTCCTCATCCCCAATCCTGAAGCCCTCCTCGAACTCAAATCGCATCTCTTCCTGCGTGATAACCATTGCCCAACACACCAGCACGATCGTCATATTGACGGCTGCAAAGAACCAGCTCGCAGGTCTTCCTACTTTTTGGATCCACTCCGCCGTGTTCCCCTGCATCAACCTCTCGTACGCAATCGGAAGATTCGACAGCATCGCGGTCGAGAGGAGCATCTTGAAAATCACACCCATGCCATCTGCGGTGAGGATCGTCTTGTTCTCCATTGCTCTGCTAAAGTCGAAGCAGGTATGAGAAAGTCGGAGAGCTGCTACGCGCTGCAGTGTTATGTGACGGTTGGACAGAAGGGTGAATGTTATGGTGGGAAGTATGAGAGTGCAGATCACCCGAAGAAGGGTCAGATTGTCAGATGGGAGAGGGGCGAGTAAGAATTTGACGGAGAGGGCGGAAAGAATCGTCAGCACCCAGGTGTGGAGCTGGTAGGATGGGTCAGATGGTTGTATGGTTGGCATGGTTTCGAGGATGCGAAGGAGTAGGGGAGATGCGAGGGTGGTCGATCGAGATGGTGGGAAGGGTTGAAGATGTGGTCGTTAAAAGAAGAAAGTGAATATGCCTCCACACATGAGAGTTGTGTCCTGTGCGCTGCTTTTTGTTTGCCGAGAATCGGATGAGCTTCTAGAATCCCGGATCAAAATAAGGGTCCCGAAAATCGGTTTCCTTAAGATCGACATGCGAACACCGGTCCTCACTGTCTAACCGCTTCGCCTTCCTGTGCTGTCTCCACAACTGCGGCCGACTCAGACATGTACGGCAATGTCATCGCTTAACAGCAGTATGCGGCTCAGATCCATTGTGAGCGGTCGCAAAAAAGTATTATAATATTCATCAGGTGCGGGATACGATATTCTTCGTCCGAGCATCATATGGCGCAAGCGCTCATCCTGATTTGTAGCAGACTTGAGCATATGCTTGGCAGAATGATCACAGGTGCTTTAGTAAGTGGTCTGCGATGCTACAGTACAATAGTGAGCACCTGCACGATCGCAGTATCCTTGGCCTCGAGCTTGGCATCTTTGTGCTTGGGCGCTGGTACAACCTTCAACTCCCACGTCTCTCTATCCTCCTCACCCGTCTTTTCGCTCAAACCAGCCTTCTTCAATCCACGAATTCTTCGGACCCACGTCTCCTGATCCCTTCTCCAGCTACTTCCAGTCCTCACCCATTCCTCCCCTGATACTTCTAAATCCTGCAGCCTGATCAACTCCCCTCCTTCCTTCTCCTCGTTGAATGCAGCAAGCAAGCCTTCGAACGCAATAAACACGCAGTACGTTACCGCCTGCAACACCTGAATGGTTGCCAGCACCGATCCCATCCCCGATAGCACCTTATCCAAGAAAGTCCTTTGTGGGATGGGAAGGTTGGCAAAGATCAAAGCGAATACCAACCCTTTCCCATACTCACGTACATTTTGCGACGGCGTTACATGACGAAATCGCACATAGCTGCGGTAGTCGGCTGAATCGAGAGTGAGACGCATCGCAGAGGCTCGCTCAGGGGTCACTTGGCGATAGGCGAGCAGAAGAAATGTAAGGCAGGGGAAAACTGCCGTAGTGAGCAGCCATGCAAAGTGCTCATAGACGAAGGTGACCGGAAGCAGGGCCAAGGTAGAGCCAACCGCCCCAAGCAAAATCCACGAGTGCAGGCGATTCGACTTGTCTGGCGGATCGATGGAAGCCATGATTCGTTGTGGGAAGCCGCAGAAGAGAGTTGAAATTTGGTGATGATGGGAAATGATGGGAAAGTGAAGGAGGGTGAGGTGCGATACTCGTAACGTAGCATAGATTTTCCGAAGTCAAGTTTGAGCGAAATCTCACGCTCGATAACGTGATCCTGTGGCGTCAATGCGCTCGAGCTTTGTCGCCCACTAAGACAGACCGAATCCCAGGTTTTCACCAGAAGGATTCCCTTTCCACTGATCAAGCCTCTTTGCGACTCTGTGACACCTCAATGTCACTCGTCCTCTTGCCGAGCGTCGTTTCCGACACGCCAACACACGATCACGCCGAGAGCAAAGATCGTAGAATACTGATACAATTGAAAAGACCTGCTCTGTGGCGGTGGCCAAGACGGTTGTGGTATGATAGATGGAATTGACGAGCTGTCCTTGCTTTGATCGAAAGCTGTATGAACGCTTCCAGGTGGGACGAGTCTATGATAGAATCGGCAAAAAGTTGCCCACCACCAAGCTCGGCAAATCAAAGATATCCCTCTTGATAGTGAAACTCCAAGCGCATGGGACCAGCTTTCCATCCGGCTTGACCAGCGTACAGGTCGTCATGACGCTCTGGGTAGTATTCTCAAACGCATGCAGTGCGAACTTTTCCCAGTAGTCCAAGGTCGAGTTCTTGTCCATAAACTCGTATATCCTCCTCCCTATCAATTGATCTTTGCTCCACTGTGTCAACATGCAGAATTCGGCACCCACTACGCAGATCTCGCACGTCCTTCTCCACACCACCGTCGGGGTGCCGCTAAAACTGATGAGCTTTTCAAACTCCAGCATGGTCCGTTGGAACGAGCGCTCGACAAAGATCTCATCTTCCTCCGTGAGCGGCATTTGTAGTGCGATGAGAGACGGTCGGAAGATGGCCAGCGCGCGAACGATGCGTAGCACGTCTTGCTTTTCGAACTTGGACGTGACGTACTTGATGAGGAAGTGGTAGCCTTCAGGGTATGGGAAGGGGGCGGTGTTGTCGCGGTATGTTTTGGCAATGCGGGCCCGCCAGATGGTGTCTTGTTGCTGACGCGCTACGCGTCGGGATGCGATGGCCTTGTTGATGTCGGCGACGGGTTCGTTGGATGTGGAACGCTGAGAAGAGGAGCCGAGATCCACTTGGGTCGTGCCGGACTGTGCTTGGGCGTCGTTGCTTGTGGAGAGCAGCGAGGGCTCGTCCATCATGGTGGGCTTGGGGGAGGGCACTTCGAGCGCGTTGAAGGCTCCATCTCCACCGACTTCCTGCAAACCAGTGGTAGGTTGCGGTTCAGCGTAGGCACCCATCCCTGCAGTATCGCTGTAGGTTGCCGCAGCGGTATCCATTCCGCCTGCACCGGGGAGTTGATTTTGCTGCATGCCCATGCTCAAGATCGCGTCAAGACCGCCACTGGCGATGTTCCATCCGTCCATCACACCCACTGCAGGCGAAGTTTGAAAGTCGGGGCTTGCACCGGATGGCCCGAGCAGCTGCAAATCCGTGCCGTTCAGCATCGATGACAGGATCGAGTATTCGAGACTCGTCGCTTCACTGCCAAAGTTGTGCGTCGACGGGTCAAAGGAAAGGTCGAATGGCGCGCCGCCATTGTTACCAGAGGGGGCCATGTCAGCTCCAGAGGAAGAGTCGAACGTGTTGCTCGACAGATAGTCGTGCTGGTGCGGAGATGGGCCGTGACCCGAAGAGCTCGGTGTCGGTACACCGCCTGCCACTTGATCGAGGATGTTGCTCATCGCCGAAGCCTTCTCTGGCGAAGGAGCAGATCCTTGCTGTGCAGATTTATCGGTATCCTGCTGTGAGGAGGCACCGTTCCTCTGCTGAGCGGCCTGTTTGGCGGCCTTCTTGGCCTCCTTTTGGCGCTTCAGCTCCTCGAGCTCATCATCGTCGAGTAGATACTTGGCCTTCTTGCGATGGCCATCCATGCACGAGTCGGCGAGGCCCTTCTTGACGCAGCGCTGACAAGGTCGTGAGTCGTCGCAGGTCAAGTGCGCCTTTTGGCAATGCAGACACGCACGGTTCGCCTTCTTGCGCTTGCCGGATCCGGAATCCTTTGGAGTTGATGATGCGCCGGCTCCTGCTGATGCCGGGGTACCCGCTGCTGACGAAGAAGCAGGCTTGATTGGTGTCGAGGCACTCGAAGGGGACGGACCTGGCTTTGTACCTATATCAAGCTCCTTCTTGAGCGGCGAACCTGATGGGGATCTGCTAGCTGCGGACGCAGCTGCCTTGGATGCAGAAGAAGAGGCGTTGGAGTAGAGACTCTGATTCAACATGGATGCGGTATTTGAGCGGATGTTGAAGGAGGATGACGAAGATGATGCAGATGAAGCATTATGAGGTCGAGAGTTGGAAGGTACACTGGAGCTGGCAGGTGGACTGGATGCAAGAGCTGCGAGCGTGGATGCGGCTGCGTGGGAAGCGGGACTCTGCTGTCGCTGTGTGTTGGTGGTTGATGGATGCGGTGGGAGCGAGTAGTTTGGTGTGCTGGTAGAGTTGGAGGCGTAGGAGGGCGGGCGAGGAGCCGACTTGTTGCCATTGGCACCAGACATGGCTTGTCGGCGATGCGGATGTGCTATGAGCGCACGCAATAGAGGAGCTGGATGCTTGCCGCCAAGGTGATGGTGAATGAGGACGATGGGGAACGGGGTTGAGCTACAGTACAAATGACGAGGATGCTCTCAAGGTCTCGAGCATGTGACTCCTTGAAATACGCGACATGAAATTGGCCGCTGCAGGGCACAGGCACCGCGGACCGGTTGAATTGAGCCAGCCGTGCCTCTTTTTTCAATTTTTGTGTCCTGTCGCGAGCCGTGGAGCTGGACGCAGTGCAGAACTGTGTGAGACTGTGAGAACTAACATCGGTAAAATTGACGACGCCCTCCTCATCTTTGCATCGTCAGAATCGTCCTGGACACTGCAACATGCAAGCGGCTGAGAGGAAGAGTGCGACAGATCGAGCCAAAGTGTTGATGGTGAGTGGGTTGAGATGGATCGGGTGACTAGAATACAGTAGACGAAAGGGGGAAAGGATTCCTCGAGTGCGACCGAACAGGGGCGGCGAAAGAGTAAGATTCAAAGGTATCGCCGGCGTAGACCCAGCGTGGGAGTCTGCAGACCGATAACCCTGGGTCCTGTGTAGCGCATGATCAGAAGAGCTTGTTGAACATCCGCTTGATAAAGTCGATGCACCACGGAATGTAACTCAACGAGTACAGGAGGAATGCGACACTGTGACGGCGAGATATAGAAGAAGATGGTCAGCTTGTCTATTCGTTCCCAACGATCTTGCCTTTTCTGCGTTCCTTCGCTACTTACTAGAGCACGATGACAAAGACAATCGCGAGAATCGTACTACCAATAGCGAATACTGAGACCCAGACCATGATAAATGCGACGATCATCACTAGCGTGAAGGTGATCCTGACCGGCTTGAACATCTGCTTGAATTGCTTCATGAAGCCGAGCAAGAAGCCTGTGCCCGTCAATGAGACGAGAACACCGACTGCATACAGCACGACGAATGTCGACAGCGATCCCGTGACGAGGAGCACAGTGCCGAGGAGAGAGATGACGAAGCCGCCAAAGGTGCATGCTGCGAAGCCGATGAGTCGCTGTTGTCGCGTAAGTTCGATGCCGAAAGTTTTCGAAAAGGCGTCATTCTCGCCTGTAAGCTCGCCGCCAAAGTTCTTGACTTGTTGGGTGTCCATGTTGATCCATCGTGAGGAGCCGGTGTTGGCGAATGGGTTGGCCGAGGCGGTGTTGGAGGCGTTGCCGCCTTTGCTGAACCACGACATCGTTGTGATTCTTCGAGTGGGGCTAGAAGCGGCGCGAGTACACGTGGAGACTTGCGAAAGGCGTCGATGCCTGAAGGAAGAACGAGATTTGGACTGTGAGCGACGGATGATCAGTGTATGGCAGAGGTGCGGCGGAGATGGTGTTGAGAGGGACACGTTTGAGCGTGGGACTGTGCATGTCTCTAAAACCAAAAAAACGAGTTTTACTTTTCTACCTCCGCCTCCATACCGACGCGAGACCCTTTGGTCCAAGTGGCCCCTTTTTCCGTGTTCCACCTTTTTATTCGCGAGCTTTCTCAAGCGCCTAGCGCTCACACGAGCACCGCCTTCTTACTGAGGCTCAAGCTGAATTCAAATTCGACCGCCGTCTGTGCGTCAGATGCACAGCTACATCGTCGAAAAACCAGACTCAAACATGTCACATACTCGCAATGGGGCAATTGATACACTTTGGATTGAACCCTCAGAGAATGTGATGCTGTCTGCTCGTCAATCAAGGTCCAATGGAACCAGCCTTCCTCAATACAGCGACATCTTCCGCACTCAAACCCAGTTCGTCCATGAGCACCTCATCCGTATGCTGTCCCAGCACCGGTGGAGGTCTAGTGATCTTCATCTTTCCGCCGCCATACCTCACTGCAGGCGCGACAATCTTGATCTTGCCCGCCCGTGGATGTTCCACCTCAGCTACCACCTTCCTATCCTTACTCTGGGGATGCTCGTCAAATGTGCCTTTGATGTTCCTGATCGGTGCAGCCGGGATCTTGCCATTGATGAGGTCACACCATTCCTGCACCGTCTTTTGCTGCAACAGCTCGTCAAGCAGAGGGATCAGGGTATCGCGATGCTCGACACGCGCGGCATTGGTTGCATATCGTGGATCCGAGGAAAGCTCCGGTCGACCAAGAAGGTTGGAAAGGAACTTGAACTGGCCGTCGTTGCCCGCACCGAGCATAATGCGACCGTCTTTGGCCTGGAACGTCTGGTAAGGAACGATGGAAGGGTGTTTGTCGCCGTGTCGACCGGCTTCTTGTCCAGCGATGAGGTAGTTGGATGCAATGTTGGCAAGAGACGCAATCTGAGATTCGAAGAGACTTGCATCGATGTGAACACCCTTTCCTGTTTGAGCACGGCCCAGAAGCGCAGCCATGATCGCACCATGAACGTACAGACCTGTGGTCAAGTCGGTCATGGCCACACCAATCTTGACCGGCGGTCGATCGGCCTCACCTGTGATGTGCATCATGCCTGCATCTGCGGCGATGATAACATCGTACCCGGCCTTGTCTCTGTACGATCCCGTCTGACCATATCCGGTGAGACTGGCGTAGATGATATCTGGCTTGATCTTTTTGAGATCTTCATATCCGAGACCCATGCTGGCAAGCTTTCCGGGAAGATAGTTTTCAACGACGACGTCTGCCTTGGCAACAAGGTCGTAGATGATCTTTTTACCGGCGGGAGACTTGAGATCGACGGTGATGGATCGCTTGGAACGGTTGACACTGAGGAAATAGGCCGACTCGGGAGGCAAAGATGCCCAGTAGTCTTCTTTTCCAGCAGGAGGTTTGGGTGCGTCTTTGCCGGTGGGTGGCTTGGCAAAGGGAGGCAGCCATGCACGTGTGTCGTCTCCACCACGGGGATGTTCGACCTTGATTACATCTGCTCCGAGGTCGGCGAGGAGCATGGTACAGTAAGGGCCGGCGAGTACACGCGTCAGATCGACGATGCGAATGCCTTTGAGAGGCGGTGGGATCGATGGGGCATCTGTGGCCGAAGAGCTTGCTGTCGGGTCGATCGAGTGTCTGGGTTGAGCTGTTGCGAAAGCGCGTTTGATTTGGTTGCTCGTTTGTCGGTGTGACGCACTTGCTGCCGAGCTGGCTGTGATGACGGTCGAGATGGTGGCTAGCGTTCTTGAGGAGATAACCCTAGTGATGCCCCTGATAGCATGCTCCTGCAGCAAGGGACGAATGCAGTTGGACATGGTGCGCATATTGAAGAGGTTTGTTCTAAGAAGGGAGGGGGATCGGCGCTGATCGAACGAGTCGAGATGCTTTCCCCTTTTCTAGTCGAGACTACAATGTTTGTCGAAGTGTGCAGCTGATCTATGCTGAAAAAGGTAAAAGTGTCGAGTCAACTGTGGTGTATGGAAAGGAAGGAACCCCTTCACCATCTCCATGATCGGTGTTGGCCTAACCGTCGCTGTCCAAGTAACCGAAGAAGCCGATGCAAGCGCGATTACCGCATTCTGTTCTCCCCCACGCTGTCGGACGCATCGGCCGGTGTTGAGCGTTGTTTGTGCCCGATTCAGGGCAGAAATGCGGTCAAAGCGGATTTTAGCTGCACCTCGAATCTTTCCCCCGCATTTTTCGACATGACATCGGATATCTCGACCGACCGACACACACACACTTACACACACACCTTCCTCCACCCTTTCAACCACAAAAGTGATTTGCAAAGCCGCGAACGATCCTCGCCGTACATCCTGCATCTACCACATCCTCCGACACACTCTATCTTCCAAGAGCTATCTCGGAAAGCAAGATCAACATGTCAGGACGTCACATTATCACCCCACTAGCCCGCGTCTTGCCTTCGGTGAGAACACCCGTTGTGCTCGGCGCAATGGCGGGCGCATCAGGCGGCCAACTCGCCGGAGCAGTGTCCTCTGCTGGTGGCTTCGGCTTCATCGGTGCAGGCTACCTCACCCCTTCCTCGCTTCAATCTGAGGTGGAGAAAGCCTACCAGCAGCTCTCTGTCACGCACGCCTCACTTCTCTCCAGCCACAATCGAGCCAACTTTGGTATCGGCATTCTCGTCTGGCGTCTTACAGAGCTCAATGATGGCAAGCGTCCCGATTCAGCCACACCGCCCAATCAAACCGTCTCGGAATTCCTCCAAGTCATCGTCAAGTCTCGCCCACAAGCAATTTGGCTCAGCTTTGGTGATGAACACGAACTCACTTCCTGGCAAAGAGTCATCTCTGATCTCGACGAGAAACACAACTCGGACGCCAAGGAGGAGCTCAAATACTTTATCATGATCGGTAGGGAACAGGAGCTTCAAGCGGCCGTAGAGAAATGTCGATGCGACGTGCTGATCGTTCAAGGATGCGAAGCAGGAGGTCATGGACATTCGCAAGCTCCACCACTCAGTGCCTTGCTAGCGGATACGCTCAAGAAGTTGCCGGGTTTGAGCCCGAATAATGCGGGCAATGTGATGCCGCCGGTGTTGGGTGCGGGTGGACTAGCTGATGGGAAATCTCTAGCTGCTCTGCTGGCAAGTGGCTGCGCAGGCGCGGTGTACGGGACAAGATTCGTCCTCACCCCCGAATCCACCTACTCCCAGGTGCAGAAAGAAGCCTTGGTGGCAGCAAAGAGCTCAGAAACCCTCCGCACATTCGCCTTTGATGACGCACGTGGAACCCTCGGTTGGCCTCAGGGTACAGATGGTCGAGGACTTCGCAACAAGACCGTGGAAGAGTACGAGCGAGATCTTCAGGAACAGGTCAAGGCTGGGAAAGAAGATCCTGAGGGTGCAAAGAGGAGGATGGAGAGGTACAAGCAGGCCGCAAAGGAGAACGATACCGAACGAATCGTGATTTGGTCTGGTACAGGTGTCGGGGCGATGGATGCTATCGTACCTGCGGCGGAGGTCGTGCGACAGATTACGGATGAGGCGGTGCAGGCGCTAGAGACGGTTCGAAGCTATGTTCATTAGTATTGCAAACGTGTTAATCGAGTTGGTTTTGCGTGTGACCCAGACAGTGCGTCAGAACAGTGATCATGTGATGTAGGACATTACTGCTCAGCCTGAGCCCGGTCCTCGAGCTTCTTCCAAGCCCCGATTACATCCGTGTACACCTTGGTCCTACCTTCCCTGGGCCTGCAAATCACCTGTACACCACCCTCGACCTCACCCTCACCCTTCTCTGTCTTCACCCCAGCCTTCTGAGCCTGGCTCTCCTTTGTCGCCCGTACAAAGTCATCGAACTCGACCACTTTACCCTCGTTGACCCTTGTCCACCCCCACGCGGCCTTGTACGCCGCACCCACCGAGCAAAAATTGTAGTTGGCCGCCGACCATCCAGATCCATCTTCCCTCGGCTGGACGGGTTTGACAATGTCGCATCCGAAGACATCGGCCATGGTCTGGGTGATGGTACTGTTGGAGCTTGCTCCACCGACGGCGTAGATCGAGGCGAGGGGGAGGGTAGTCGTGTCTACCGAAGCAGAAGATGTTGAGGAGGAGGAAGGACCAGAAATGATGGAAGAAGAGCGGTATCTGTAGTTCAAAAATTGAGTTTCTAGGATGGCGCTTGCGTTCATGCCCTTCTCCTTGAAGTTCTCCGCCTTCTGCCACTCGCCACCGTTGGCAGCAGTGTAGCGATGTACCCCAGAAGCGCCAGAAGGAATGATCTCGGGCCGCAACCAGTAGAATCCAACTCTCTTCTCCCCCTCTTGCTTCAACTTATACTCTTCCACATCGCCATTGAATCGATCCCAATCAGCTTGGCAGTAATGATCCCTGACCCATTCCCTCGCCAGCGAGCCAGACTTGTAGACCAGCATGTTGAAGAACGCCTTTGCGCCTTCGGCGGAAGGAAGCTTTGCAGGGTGGAAGAAGGCATGGAAATCCGGATCGGGGACGTACTGATTAGTGGCAACCATGACCGTGTCTGATGTACCCAAGCTGACAATTGCTTGACGTTCGGCAAGGCTGAAGGCGAGGAAAGTTGCCGGATTGTCACCTGTTCCTGGGAAGACCTGACAGGTGGAAGAAAAGCCGTACCTCTTCTGCCACCAGCTGCCGATCTTCCCCACAGGTGCACCAGCGTCACGGTAGATTTTTCCGAGCTTTCGCTCCAGCTCGGCAGCACCGCCAAGGGATACATCCGCACCTTCGCTCTCTCCCGAAGCAAGGGCGAGCAACTTTTGGTTCCATCCAGCCTCCATCTCGCCCTTCTTCTCCGCAGTAGGAATGGTCGAACGCATATTCAACAGATTCATGCCGCAAGCATCCGACTCATCAATCCCCTTGATCACCTCGTTTTTATCCTCGCCTTCTCCGACACAGAGCATGGTGGTGATGAAGCTAGAAACCAATCCGATCCTCTCCGTGTTCTTGTAGTCTTCTGGCTGTTGTTTTCTGAACTTGTAGATTTGAGGGCCGGTAAAGCGAGTGTGTGCCTTGGATCCTGTGACTTTGGCCAGCTCTTCAGGACCCCCCAGGACGTGTTCAAAAGATTGGCATTCGGCAACGGTCGACGAGTCCTGCCAGTTGGGGACGACTTTGCGACTGAACGCATCCTCCACCTGATTCTTTAGCGTCTGTTCGTGCGACAAGGTGGTAAAGATGCGTGGTGCCGCACGAGAAAAGTATACGGAGGCATGCTGTTGGCCAGCAGCAGAGACAGCGGTGATGCGAGACAAGGGCCAAGAGGCGGTACGCATGCGATCGGCGAGAAGGTCTAGCGACTCGACATAGAGCATGACCGGCGCTACCACTGTTCCTTCGTCGTCGGTCGAGGTTGGGGAAGAGACTCCGCCAGTGGTGCCATAGTGGGGCAGATCGCGGTCAAATCGCACTTCAAGCTCGGAGAGAACGTTGAGATCCTGGTCGAGCAACGAAGCTTTCAGAGCTTGGGTGGAGGCATCGAGGCCCAAGAAGAGGGGGGTTGCTGCATCCATCTTCGAGGAGTTGGTCTGGAAAGTAGATGCGATGTGTGAAGAAGGGTACGAAGGGTGCAGGTGTGGTTGTGGGGTCTGCTTATATGTGCTCCGAACACGAGATCGCCGCAACGACGGGAAAGTGTACGAACAACATCAGAAGAAGAAGAGCAGAGAGGGAGGTCGCCGGTGTGTTTCTGTCATTGAATTGTACGTCGGTGTGTCGGTGTCAGAGATTGCCGGCGACATATTTCGTCAAGATTGCCGAGCGCTTTTTTTTAGCTTTTGTTTCCTCATTAGCTCTAACAAATTGGAGAAAATTGAAGGCTGCGAATGCCAAGAATCAGCACGCGCGGCGTTATTGACGCAATTTGTTTGCGTCGCACAGGCTGTGTTTGCCGTACAGTACAGTACTGTACTGTACAGTCCAGTACTGCTGACTTATGAAATTTTGGATCAGAAACAGACACACATACTCAACCTTCGGCCCTTCTTTGCCTTCGATTCGACTCGCCATCATCATCTTAACCGCCGGTTTACACCAACAACCTTATCTGTATATCTATACACACCATCACAGATCTTGGAAACAAAGCTCCAAGATCTTCCCTCAATCTTCGTGCTGAAGTTCGTCTAAACCCCAGCTTTTCAACTAGCTGTCGTTCGCATGCAGTCCACCACGCAGCTCATCTTTGCAAGCGTCTCCATGGTCAACTCCCACGGCCGCACCTCTACCCACGTTCAATGACATTGGCCTTTCGTCCACTGTGACATACTTCTCGAATTCGATTGATCACCCTCGCTTCCCTTAGCTATAGGAGGATCATTTACATCTTTCACTTGTTCAAGTGTGCATCGCAGCAATGCCGGCACACGTGGTCGAGGTAGACCTTTCCCAGGTCAGCAAGTCGCTAGCTGTCCTGGGAGGCTTCATCGTCATCTACGGTCTACTGTCGTACGTCGTCAAAGAGCGACTCTACCTGTCGGAGCCGCTCCTCGCCGTGACAGCCGGAATCATCGTCGGACCCTATGTGCTCAA
The DNA here is from genome assembly GCA_900323505.1 of Ustilago trichophora. Taxonomy (NCBI): domain Eukaryota; kingdom Fungi; phylum Basidiomycota; class Ustilaginomycetes; order Ustilaginales; family Ustilaginaceae; genus Ustilago; species Ustilago trichophora. Next base: position 1,889,066 of record OOIN01000003.1, on the reverse strand, counting down.
CTGGGTAGACCCTATCAGCTGGGGCAATACCGAAGAGACCAACTACGTCACCTACACTTTCACCCGTATAGTCGTCGGTATTCAGGTACTCTTCTGCGGTATATCCCTGCCAAAAGCGTATCTGTGGAGGGAAAAGCTCTCACTCAGCATCTTGCTGTTTGGGATCATGACCACGGCTTGGTTTGCAACTGCGCTGCTCATTTGGGGTCTCATCCCCAATCTCACCTTTTTGGAGAGCTTGTGCATCGCCGCTGCTGTCACGCCGACCGATCCTGTGCTCGCAAACTCGATCACTACGGGAAGGTACGCCGAGAAGCACGTCCCTGCCAACGTCAGGAACATCATCGTCGCCGAGTCGGGTGCGAACGATGGGCTCGGTTTCCCTTTCCTCTACCTCGCCATTTACCTCCTCGCCCGCACTGGCGAGGATAAGGGTAGCAGCGTCGGCACGGAGATTGGACGCTGGGTGTACGCCGTCGTCATCTACCAGATCCTGCTGTCGATCGCGTTCGGCTCTCTCGTCGGCTACCTGGCTAGGAAGTCGCTCAAGTGGGCCGAATCGAGGTCGTACATCGACAAGGCCAACTTCTTTGCTTACGGTCTTGGCTTGGCGTTCTTCACCCTTGGCACGACGGGCTTGTTTGGATCGGACGATATCCTGGCCTGCTTCATCGCCGGCAACTCGTTCACCTGGGACGACTGGTTCCGCATCCGAACCGAGGACAACGACTTCCAAGAGATCATCGATACGGTACTCAACATGACCGTTTTCGTCTACATCGGCGCCATCATCCCTTGGGCTGACTACTCGAACCCCGAATTGCAGCTGACGGGTTGGAGAGTCGTAGTGTTGGGTATCACGGTTCTGCTCCTCCGCCGCCCGCCGTGGGTCATTGCTGCTACCAAGGCGATCCCTGCCTTGCGTGACTTCAAAGAGTCGGCTTTCGCTGGTTGGTTCGGTCCCATTGGTGTCGGCGCCGTGTTCTACATCCAGGTCGCGCTCAGGCAGCTGCCGGATGACGGTACGCGTGATCGGCTCCGCGCGGTATATTCGCCCGTGGTACTGTTCATGGTCTTTGCTTCGGTTCTGACCCACGGCATTACCATCCCCATCTCCAAGTTGGGCCCTGGTGTCATGCGCCGTACTGCCACTTTGACCAAGACAAAATCCATCACCTTCTCCCGCCCTGTCAGTCGCAACAATACCATCCAAGTCAACAACAACCACAACGACAGCACCGACGACCCCACCTCCTCGCCTGACCATTCGGACTCTGGACGGGGTCCCGAATCCTCGCGAGGCTCGTCCCGTGGTCACGTTGGATACGACGAATCTGGCAAACCGCTGTGGAATCCGCTTGTTGCAGCGGGAGAATGGGCCGTTCACGTCTTCGCCTTCTGGCGTAAGGACAGTTTCTGGCGCAAAGACGTCGTCCCAGGCAAACACAATGCTTTCCATCATCATGGACACGGTGTTGACAAGACCGAAATCTCGGCTCCCAGTCGACCTGTCAAACAACGTAGTGTCGAGGAAGACGCTATTGCAAGGGCGATCAACGAATATGGTGCGTCCGAGGGAGTCAACATGGCCGAGATTGGTTCGGATGGTGAGCAGATGAAGAGTCGTCTTCCTCCTCCTGCGATGGAGTTGCCCACGAGTGGAGGTGGCAGGATGCCGAGTCCGATCTTGCAGAATCCATCCACATTTGGATCGTCTCCTCAGAAGAAGGAGGACGGTGAGAAGAAGCCAGAGATGCCGGATCTGAAGCGAACCACCTCGCCGCGCAGATTTGCCATCCTGCGTGCGTTCGATAAGGAGATGAATAGCGAACGCCAAGAAGCGTTGACCGAGGCGCAGGAAGGCTGGGAGAGAGGAGAGCAGAGGGAGCAGAAGAGGTTGAGGGAGATGCTCCAACGCAGCGGCACCGCGATCAAGGAGAAAGCCTCTCGTCAGCAGCAGGAGAGTGGAGCTGCCGAGTCGAGTGGAAAGGGTGATGACAATGGAGCAGAGGCAAGCTCGAACACGCGTCGGGCAGAGGCAGAGGGAGATGCTCAATCGACTCAATCCTCGCAGCGCAGGACCCTTCGCTTCATTTAAGCCTCCACCCACCCAAAAGTCATCCGACATACAATTCCCCCACCTCATCAAATTCAAGACCGTACACGACCATCTCAGACCGTCTCACACACTTTACCAATTCGCGCCACTTCATTTCATTAGTTCACGCCCCTTCATGCTTTGCAAAGAAAGCTGGATTGAACCATGATCTTGATTCTTGCGTGAAACAAAAATGCAACCCTGATTGATCAATCGAATGCAGGCAGCCCAGGTCGACTTGTCTTGGCATCTGTACCATCCCTCCTCTTGGCCGTCTTCATACTGAATGCATTCTTGAACGTTGAGCTGCGATAGGCTGACTTGCTTGTGGTTTCTGCCTCGGTCCTCTCTTCCATCCCCGGCGCGGGATGTGGCCGTGCTGGTAGCGGCGGAAGGCTGATGGGCTTCCTAACCTTGACGCAGCAGAGCAGCAGGAATGCAATGACAAACATTCCGGTCCCGACGACGAATATGGCCGGAGGGAACGTCTTTGTGGTGCGCTTGAAGACCTCTGCAAACAGGATGGGACCTACTACCGTACCGGAGATGGCAGAGGTGATGCTCCAGGCGCCAAACAGCTTTCCTGCATCGGCGGGCGACTTGAGCAATGCAAGTGCCAGCGAAGACATGGCTGCACCACCTCCTCCACCGAGCGAAGTGATGGCGGTAGCGAGGAAGAACAACTGAGGAGTGTTGGAGAAGATGAGGAGCGCGTACGAGACTGTGTTGACAAAGCAGGAAATCTTGGCGAGCTTGAGGTCGAACTTGCTGTCGTGGATCAGACGGAGGTGCTTGGCTCGCAGCGTCCAGAGTTCCTCGACCGACTTTTTGGTGTCGTCCCACTCGGCGTCGTCTTCCTGCTGCCCGTCTTCGGAGTCTTGGTTGACCGGGCGAGACTGGTCAAGAGCTCCGTACGAGCTCATCCTCCGGTGCGGTCTACCTTCATCGTCTAGCGTAGATTGGCGGCGCGAGTCGGGTGCCACGGTTTGCTCTTCTTCGACAGGAGGACCATCCTGAGGTAGACGCAATGCCTTGACAGGGCGGTGCAGGAACTTGATAGCGACCGGAAGAATGAAGGTGAGGGCAAGGACTCGGGTGATACTCAGGAAAGTGAGGTACATGCCGAGTTCGGCAGATCCCCAGATAAACTGTTCCTGGGCATACTGCATCTTGAACGACATGATGCCGATGATGGCGGTTTCGGTAAAATAGGTCAAGGAGAGGAACGAGAGGTTGTAGTCGTAGCGCGTCTTGGGAGCCACGCGTGAGACCGAGATGTGGGAGGCGGATGCTTCGGGTGCAGCCAGTGCGCCGGGTCGTGGCGTGCTGGCACCAGAGGATGCATGTTGCTCTGGCTCTTCTTCCTCGTTGACGATGACCTTCTTGGGCAGAAGGAAGCTGAGCGGTTCCAGAGGTGCGTAAAGCACACTGTCCATGAACATGACCTTGACCCGCTTCCAAGCGCGCTTCTTGAAGGGCCTCCTGTCACCTTCCCAGCTACTCGAGTTGAGCAAAGGCTGCAATTCAGCAGTCTTGCGCTCATCGGCCTTGCGCTTGATCTCGGCGCGAGACTCCTTGTACTCTTGAAGTGCCTTGGCACGGAATTCTTTGCTGGTGCTCTCTGGGATAAAGGTAAAGATGCCGACGACGTAGAGCAAATGCATGGCGAGGGCGAACCAGAAGGGAGCAAGAATGTTGTCGGTGTGCTTGACGATGAGACCTCCCAGGGTAGGACCGAGTGCAAGGCCTGCGTAGACGATGCCCATAAAGTGGGCAAAGATGTGTGCACGGGTGCCGCTGGGGGTGACGTCGGAGATGTAGGACTGGTGGATAGCAATGGCGGCGCTGTAGCCTCCGAGAAGACCTTCAAGGGTAGTGCCGAGGACGAGGAAGCTGTAGCCGAAGGGGAGCTTGGAACGAGGGACGAGGGCAGCAGTGAGGATGACGAGATCGGTAAAGACGATGCCAATCATGGAGATACGGAGGACGGGCAGTCGACCGCGTCTAGACGACAGATTGGACCAGAAGCCAGTGGTGAGAGCGGCGAGGATGCCCATAGATAGGGTCATACGAAGCTGTAGCGTAGCGAGGGAGGACTGAACTTCGGGGCTTGCGAAACAAGCCTTGCTGGGACGTTTTGGAACTGGGATGACGGTTGAGTTGGGTTGCTCGAGTGCGGCAAGGTACGATGTGACTGCATCGGCATCAGAAGCTATGCCGGCGGCAGAACTGGAGCTTGATGCTAACCAGGGCTGGAAGGTCTTGAGATGGACACCCGATGGAAGGTGACTTGGACCATGCGCCAGATGTGTGGTAGAAGAGTTGGTAGACGGACGAGGAACAATGATGTCGCCACCGCCGACATAGCTGTCACCGAGCACCTCTTCGCAAACAAACATGTTGAGGAGCTCGAGCTTGGGACCCATGCACATTCCTCCGGCCGTTGCGATGAGCAGGGCGAAGGGGCGAAGCCATTTTTCGGAAGGTCTGCGATACCATGGCTGGTCTTTGAACCAAAGCAGATGGTCGTCGACTGAGGAGGGACCGTCCCCATCTGCGCCTCCTGCATTGTCTCCATTCTGGGATGATTCTGCTTCGTGATGGTGGCTAGGATGACGCTCTTCTTCTTGATCTTCATCATCGAGGCGATAGATCATGTCGGCAAGCACAGGATTGGTCGAGTCGATCTCGAGCTCGCCGCCAAGGGGTCGAGCGATGGGGAAAGACTGTGGTGGTGCATTTGAGCCGCTGCTGGCTGAGCGCTTCATGACGGGCGGTTGGAGGGTGGCGGATGTGGAACGTTTAGTAGATCGAGACCTACGCTCTTCTTCGAGAACATCACGAGGCAGTGATGGTGAAGAGACGGTAGAAGGAGATGCGGCCAGTACGCTGTCATTCATTCTTTTAGCATCATCTTGGGTGATAGCTCGACCATCAATCTTGACATCGAACTGGTTACTGGGAGCAGCTAAGCAGAAATGACCACGAACGTCGTAGGCATCGCTTGTAGTGAACGGGGTAGAGTAGGACCAGATCGAACCCTTGAGGTCCCCAATGCGGGAGCCGGCCTCTGCAATGTCGTGATACTGAGCAAAGCCCTTGAACGGGCAGTAAGTCTCGTTGTGGTCGCTAGGCTTGAGGGCAAAAGACCACTGCAATGCGTCGCGTGGAAAGTAGAACCTGATGGGATAGTTGGATTCTGCAAGCTGGAGGGCATCGGAGGTGTCGACGAGGGTGCGTCTACGTCCGTTGATGAGGGTGGTGATGGTGAGTTGGCGGCCGAGGGGCTTGACGATGATTCTGTGTGGTGGCTTTGAAGCCGAGGGGGTAGAGCTCGACATGATGGATGGGTGCGATGATCAACTCATTCGCTTGGAGATGGTGTTGGGAGGGAGGATGTAGACTGGCGGAGATGAGTATGTGCCAGGTAGAGGTCAAGAGTGATGCTCGGAAAGAGCACGGCCGAGCGATTGAAGCGTGTAGTTAGACTTATCGCTATGCCCCCTTTCTAATTGCCGGTCAGTCAGACCATCTTCGCCGCGGAGGAGCCCAGAGCACACACACTCTTTGTCACAGAGAGACCCTTCAAAACTGCCATCGAGATATGAAAGCGAGCCATGCTTGCTTGCAGCACCAGCAGCATCATCATGTGGAGAGCTGCTAGTCTGCCCCTCTCTCTCGCGCATTTCTACCAAAAAAGATAACCGCGATTTTGCATTTTTCAGGTCACCGCTTACGACGCACACTCCCTCTTCCTGCCTGTCTTTCTTCCTCACGGCCATTCCTTCTGTGCTGACTGCGCCAAGTAGAGTAGCTTCTATACATTCACACTAGCCGATTGAAGCAAAGTATGATACCAAGCTGAGTCGAATGTGATCTTGTCAAAGGATAAAATGGGATAACAAAGACGGCTGATCCGGTTCGGAGTTTGGGGCAAGGCTGACACATCCCCGATGCTCACTCGCTTTCTCGTCACAGACGCCTCCTTTTTCGGATCAAGAATCGGGGCCAGTGAATCGGGCGCTCATGGACACGCGGGTATTTTGCCGAAAAGTGTTGGTCTTGAGAAAGCGATGCGGATGCTCGGAAGATGCCGAGATAGCGTTGTGCTCTCTCTGTGTTGAGCTTGGACCAAGAAAGCGATGTCTTGTGACCCTTGAACGGACCCTTTCTTGCCGTTCATCCAGCTTGCTATACATAAGCGTCACCGCAACCCGTCTTCCAAGCGCATTCTACCACGCATCCAATCCCTCACATCACATTGTACTCACACTTTCGCCATGGACCCAAAAGACTTGCAGCTCCTAGCCAACAAGAAGCATGACCTCCTCCACGCTGCACAAGAGGCGAGAAAACTCTCATATTCCCCATACAGGTAAGTCAAAAGCCAATCTGAACCACTCCGCAATCGCACCTCGAAACCTTGCTGATACAAATTCTTCTGTAATGGCCTCGTCTCCATCCATGTCTCTCTGTCCGTATTGGTGCTTCTCTAGCAAGTTCCGCGTAGGTGCAGCCCTCCTCACCAAATGGGGCGAGATCATCCTCGGTGCCAACTATGAGAACGCCTCCTATGGTGGTACAGTCTGCGCTGAACGCACCGCTCTCGCAAAAGCTCTCATCCGATCGGATACCCTCGACGTCCATGAGCAAAACTCAGCACGAAAGGTCGAACGTGGCGACATTATCGCCGTAGCCGTAGCCAGCGATCTCGAAGGCAGTTGCAGTCCATGCGGTATCTGTCGCCAGGTCATCCGCGAACATTGCGCTCTTCACGCGCGAATCCTCATGGTAGGATGCAACTGGAACAAGGCAAGCGCACCACAAACCATTCAAGCTACCATCCAAGACAAAGGAGGAAAAGAGTTGAACGAGCCCAACGTCCAAGTTGTCACACTCGAGTATCTGCTTCCCATGAGCTTTGGCCCCGAAGACTTGGACAAGCCTAGGCATTCATAGCTACTCTATGCATTTGAATGTTACCATTATCACAGCTCTTGGTGTGATGCTAGAGTACAGTGGAAGAATGAGCGAATGAGCGAGTGCACTGGAATCTGGCGTGAGTGTTGCGAGACAATCAACGCCTCTTGTTCTTCTTGCCAGCGGGACTCTTTCCGCCTTGAGGCAGCCAATCTTGGTCGACGTTTGGATTGCGCACTGCGGAAGAGTTGGCTTGGCTTTGCGACTGTGCTTTGGCGACTGCTGCTTCGATTTCTTCCGCTGTAACTTGCTCTCCGGCTCGCATTCGCGCCGCGATTTCTGGCGTCACTGCCATGCGCTTGACCCCCGTTTCTGTTTACAGCATCAAATCAAGAGAGATGCCATGCGTTAGTCAAGATCAGATCGTGAGCCAGCGTATAGGGAGATAGAAGCAACTGCACTTACGAAACCCAGGAGCGCCGCGTCCGAGACCTGTCTTGGGATCATATTTGCCCGTGTATCCACCACGCTTACCCGTGCCAAAGAAGCGTGATGCGACAGCGCCCACAATGATAAGTGGTACGAGCACCGATGGGATGCTGTTGTGGTATACGCGGAGAACAAACAAGGTTAGCATCGCGAATCGAGCGCCAACTATTGCAATCATGTCTATTGCGAAAACTTACATGATCCAGCCCGACATTCTGAGTCGTCCACTACCGATGATGAAGGCGCCGAAAGCTTGGGAGAGGATGATGAATGTGATGTGGAATGAAGGCTACGTATGCACGGCGGGAAGACTTCCAACGCGACCTCTTTTGTGCTTGGTCTTTTGGCGTGCATATTTGCCTCCACAGCTTTGCTCCAAAAAACGCGGAATTCGACTCCGCCCATTTCCGCTCCTCTTTCCTCTCACCACCGACCACCCTCCCTTCTTTCTTCCGCCGACTACTGGGCTTGCCATAGCCACGGAAGCCAAAGGTGACAATGTCAGCACCAACGCTACCTGGCGCTCAACAAGCTGGGCCATCATCATCCACCCTGCTCCCCGCCGCACCAGCCACCCAGCGAGCACGCGAAATTCAAGAAGCACTCAAATCCATCGTCCTCCAAACCGCCTCAACCTTACGGGCAAAGACACAACTTGAACGGCTCCAATCTTCCGTCCCCACTTCCTCAGGATCAGCGGCGGCAAGTGTCAATGAGTCAAGCTCGAGCCTGGACAAGCTGCAAGGAGAGTGCGCGCGGTATCTGTCGCTGGTGCATGGGTTGAGGGATTATCTGTTACATGCACAGGCGGCAATAGAAATCGAATTGGAGGCGGCGACACAGAGAGAGGCAGAGGAAGCGAAGAAGACGGCGCTGGCTGCAGAGCAAGCGCTGATCAGGCAACAGGCGGCAGAAGAGGAGGCGAGGAAGAAGGCTCAAGAGGAGGCTGAGCGGAAGCGTGTCGAAGATGAGGGAAAGGCCAAGAATGCATTTGCTGCAGGTGACAAGAAGGATGCAGCTGGAGAGGGGGCGCAGGGAGCGGAAGGAAAGAAGGAACAGGTAGGAGATGACTCATTGTCTGGTCTGGCCACACCACCACTACCAGCAGCCCCCACTGATGATGCAGTGAAAGTGGAGACAGGAGCCAGCGCGCAGGCAAAGAAGGAGGATCCTGGCAAGGCAGCGAACGACGCCATCATCATTGACAGCGACGGAGATGACGACGAAGACGATGTGCCTCTTGCGTTTGCACCCAAGGCTGGAGCAAACGATAACGCATCCAAACCAATTGACCTCACCGACTCGCCTACCCTCCCAAATGCAGCCAACCCTCTCCAATCCACTGCTGCCTCCCAACCCGCAGACGCATCGAATACCACCACATCTGATGGTACAACCCAAGATCCCCCCATCACCTCCTCGCTACCAGCAGAAGCACCCGCAGCGGCAGTAGGCATCCCAGGCTTAGATCTCTCAGCATTCGGCATCAACCTATCCAGCCTTACAAACCTTCCCGATCTCTCCTCTCTTGGCATCCCTTCCCTCACTTCTGCCACCTCCAACTCCAACACCTCTTCGGCAGACCCTACATCACTCGCTCCGGCTAGAGACTTCGCCAAGCTCGAAAAGATGATGGGCATCGATCTCTCCTCTGCCACCGCTTCCTCCTCCGCCAACCCCACCACTTCCACCTCAACTACAGGCATCCCCGACCTCTCGTCCCTTGGAAACTTCAATCTCGGCTCATCATCCGGAGGCTTTGGCGAAGACACCGACATGTTTGGCACCAGCAATAGCGGCTTAGATCTGAGCAACTTTGACTTTTCCAGTCTCACAGGTGGTGCGGGTGGTGCTGATGCTGGTGCGAGTGGCGGAGTTGATCTCAGCTCATTCTTGACCAATTTTACCTCGAACAACAGCGGCGATGGTGGTGATGGTACTGCGGGCAGCTAGGAAATGACGTGAGATGCACGGAAGGAATGTATTTCTATTCTACGTAGACTCTAGACAAAGCATATGCACTACACGATGTCATCGTGGAGCGATACTTGGATGATGTGGAACGGATGAATTGACTGAGTGGGCAAAGATTGTGCCGCGGGAATGAATTTCGCAAGATGTTGCGAAGAAATGAGATTGGACCCTGAACAGATCCTTTCTTTTGCACTTCAGAAAAACCATCCAGCCTTGCTACGATCATCCTTGTTTCATTCTCCAATCTCTCAGCTTTAGCAAGATACAAGCCATGACCGGCACTTCACGGCCACACAAAGCCCCTTCAGCGGGTCTATCCTACGATGATCTTGCATATTCGGAAACACGCTTCACTACAGACCCACGAGAAGTGTGTGGATTCGAATGGCTTTCCTCTTCCACCTCGCTAGTCTCTTTGCTGCCCTCTTCGGTTCTGCTGCGTTCCCCGCCTATCCGAGTACTGCATATTGGCGTGGGAACCTCGAAGCTCTCACTGGATCTGCTTAGATACTGGCGTCAGCATTCACCAGCAGATTGGAAGGAGAGAGCGAAGCAAGTGGTCAACGTCGATTTTTCGCCCAAAAGCGTTGCATTCCAACGCAATACCGAACGAGATTTCCTGCAGGAAATAGGAGAAGATGGCGAGGAAAAGTTGATGCAGTATCATGTGTTGAATCTGCTTGATTGGTCAGAGGTTCGAACGATGTTGAAAGCGAAAGGGGATGAGGGAGGGTTCGATGTGGTGCTGGATAAGAGTACAACCGACTCAATATCGACTGGTGAAGATGTACCATTTTCCTCCCTCGCAGCGTCCAAGGCGGCCAAGTACCATCCAGACCTGGTCGAGCTCGGAAGAACTAGCTTCGAAAAGCAAGACCAAGGTGTAGCAACAACGCAGATTCTTGGTGTACATCTCGGAGCGGTGGTGCAAAAGGGAGGCATATGGTTGTGTCACAGTTACAGCTCACATCGATGGGAAGATGTCATGGATCAAGATGCGAGGTCAGCATGGCCATGGAAGGAAATGAACAAGACTCCGGTGCCGGTGGAATCATCCGATCCCAACGCTCCCGTGCTCAACCATTACATATATACCTTGCATCGAGTCTAAACTTCAGTGCATTGTACTTCTTACTGATCAAACTTATACCACACACGCAGATAGACACAGACACAAAGAAGAATGTTTCCGGAGTGCTAGCAATTTCGCCGTGAACTTTCAGCGTCTGGATCCCTTCGAACTTTTGGCACGCATCAACTTGTCCCTTAGCTCTTTTTCTCGTTGCTTCTCCTCCTCCTTCTTTGCATCTTGATCATCTTCGTCTCTCCTCGACCTCTTCTGCTTGTGATGGTTGACTTTCGATTCGTCGTCTGAACCGTCTTCGTCGCGCGGTGCAGCTCGTCTAGCATCCCGCTCATACGCATCCTCCACCTGCTCTTCGTCCCTCCTCGCCGATCTGTGATCTCTCCTCCTCTCGCGATCGCGACCATAAGAATCCTTGTCCTTCTCCTCCCTGCGATGCGTGCGCCTGGCATCACGATCATACGCATCCTCTTCCACCACCTCTCTTCTTGAAGGACGTTCTTTGCGGATCTTTTCCCGGTAGTCTGGAGTCACCGAACGGGAACGTGAGCGCGATTCACGCGGTGGTGGAATAACGGGAGAGGGAGATCTGCGACGATCCCGTCGTGACGGAAGAGGAGGAGGAGATGGAGAGCGTCGTGTTGAAGGTCTGTATGAATCTCCTTGATGAGGTGCGCGCGCGCCCCAGCCAGAATCTCTGCTTCGGTCGGTTGTGTTGCCACTGCGATCGCGAAAAGAAGGGTTGCGTCGACGGTTCCATTCGCTTCTGGTTGGATCATCTCGTGTTTCTCTGCGACGAAAGTCGTCGTTGTTGCGGCCGGCACCGTACGCTGGTGGACGCGTGTCGCCGTTAGAGGCTGATGACGTCGTTGGTGGAGCAGCGTCCCATCTCGACCGCTTCCTACCGGTAGAATCACCTGCAGCCTCGGCAGCTCGCTGTGCCCTCTCCCTAGCCTCCCTAACCACTCTCTCCCCTTCCTCCCTCTTCAGCCGCAGCTCCTCCTTCTTCTCCTCTACAAACCGTTTCGGCACTCCTCCCGGACTATCCTGTGCAGAGATCAACAACTCCCAAAGCTCACTCATGAACTCTGCTGTCTTGCCCTCCAAAAACCCCATAAGCTGGATCTGAACTTTTTTCGGATCTGGGAACCGATCCTCCTCCAACATTCCACTGGCATACTCGAGAACGACATCATCTTCGAAGCCCAACAATTCGGTGATGCGACGTGCAATCCAGGGCTTCATGACGGAGAGCTCCACTTTGCGCATGTCGACCTTGACGTCAAAGTGAGGCGGGAACTTGAGCTTGCGGAGGAGGACGGTCTGTTTGTTGGTGAAGCGGGAGTCTCGGGCTGCCGAGACACCTTTGTAGGATGAATCGCCCATGATGGTCGAGCGGAGCCGGTGATGTGCAGGATAGGGTGCAGAGGAGATGGTGAAATGGAGAGAAGGTCGAAGAGGAAGAAGTGAAATCACAAAAACGGCGCGCAATTTCATCAACAGGGTCCGTTCTCGCGTGAAGTTGGCGTTTCATGTGGAGCAAAACTACACCTATCGTAGCGACACGCTTACGCCCTCACTCGTGCTCATACCTCTGATCATGTTCACAGTCTTCTACACAACGACAAGGACAATGATTCGGATCAGAACAGGAGCCAAGACGTATCATCTGCATTGTATTGCGATCATACTGTGCAACGGGCCCAACTCAGAGCTTGGCAAATTTGGGCGTCTGTTTCTGCATAACGGCCAGCATGGCCACGGGCATATCGTCGGACTGGAGAAGGGCCGAGTTGAGCGCCTGGGTGTACTTGAGGCCCTCTTCGACACTACGAGCCCCGATAGAAAGCAGTGCGTTAGCGTCAAAAGATAGGAAGGATGTCAGCAGAAGGTCTGTGACGGATGACTGCTGGTAAATTGCAGAAAAGTGGACTTACCTGTGGTCGCGGCCGTGAAGGAGGTAAATCTTGGTGCCTCGAACGGCGACGGGAGCCTTGGAGGCAATTTCGGTTGCAGTCTTGACGGCAGCAGCTGTATTCCAGCACAAAGTTCAAAGAGAGTGAGTAGGAAGACGCAACGGTGTGGTTCTTGTTCGGGGGCGAAACACTTACCAACGACAGCTTCACGTCCACCGTCGACGACCTTACTCAAGAAGCCAATCTCCCTAGCCTCTGCGGCATTGAATTCCCTCGCGGTATAGCAGAGCTCCCTAGCCAGAGAGTCATTTCCAACGATCTTGGGGAACCTCTGCAAGGTACCAATGTCAGCTGCCAGACCAGCGTCGACCTCCTTGATGCTAAATCTGGTATCCTTGGTGGCGTATCTGATATCGCAGGCGCTCATGATATCGATCGCCAAGCCGAAGGCGACACCATGAGCAGCGGCAATGACGGGCTTCTCCACGTGCTCGAACCAGCTGATTGCCTCCTGGAAGTCGCGCAAGTGGGAGCGCATGGCGAAAGCTTTGCGGGCGGCATCGGGTGCTTCGGCAAGGACAGCGGCAAGAGATTGCTCGTTGAGATCCAGACCGGCGGTGAAACAGCGTCCTTCACCGGCGACTACAATGGCGGAGACGTCGGGATCATCGCGTGCTTTGCGAAGGATCTGGGTCAACTCCTGCCACTTGGGGTCGATCCAAGCATTGACGGGGGGTCGATTGAAGGCAAGAAGAAGAACGCCTTCGGCTGCCAAGGTGAGCTTGTGGTATTTGGCGTCTGGGTAGCCTGCATAGGGTTGAGGGAACGACATCTTGAAAGGAAATGGCGAGCTGGAGCTGCAAAGGTACGAGGAGTGTATGGGTGCTGAAGGAAGAAGTAGAGAAAGTGGCGAGGATGAAGAGTTGTGTGTGTGTGCTTGTTGAACCGGGAAGCGAGCATTTGTGGGGAAAGCGAGACACTAAGGTGTAGGTGCGCGGTCTTCGGGCAGGTTTTCAAGCCGCGGCCGGTTAAGAATGTGAAATTCCCGGCTTGGCAAGTATCAACTCGCATCGGGGGTAAGATCGGGTAATCTTTTGGCGGCACGCCCTCGACCCTCACGATCGCGTCCAGGCATAGTAGAGCACACCACATCGTACTACTGTCGGACTGTGTGAGCGGCATGAGCGGTGACAGTGGTACATATTCGAGTTGCAAAAGTACAAAGGATGCAGACCGACCCAAACACTGAGCGGGACGAGGGCAGTCTGGACCTATTCCGAGTTGGCGTTGGTAGGGTTACGAGAGCGCTGTGTTGTTTGCCTGTTGAATGCAGCTGCAAGACTCTGCAATGGCGACTGTGCGTACTTCTCCTGGCTACCTGACGACATGACTGCAGTTCCCAGCCCAACGCCCTCAAAGAAAGCGTAAGAGTGTCAGAATCTACCATCTCACTTCACTGAACTTTCCCTTTTCTTTCCAAGGCAGAACCATATGATACTTACGGACGGGCGGCGCATTCGCTGGAGGCTGTCCATCTTCAGCCAGCGCTGCATTTCGCTGCTGTAATTCCTGACCTTGCCTAATCATAAACTCGCGCTTCTTGGCGGTGTTGTTCGCCTTGACGGTGAAGTAGCCGTAGCCTGCTACAAAGATCAGCGCTGTCCAGCTGTTGCAAACATTGTCGAGGAGATGATGGAGTCAGCACTTTATATATGGCATAGATATGGACAGACAGATGATGCTTACCCCCAAAAGATGTACTTGGGCTGATTCAAGCCTTGTCCCTTTGATTTTGGTGCAGGGCGAGGAGCCGCGTTGACTGAGCTGGTCGAGTTGAGCCTGCGTACTGCGATCATTCGTAGAGGCGAGATTGTCGATCTCGTTGCTATTGTGAATGACAGCATCTTGTATCAATGACCAGCTACCGATTGTGGGGCCAGAGGGTGATTGTATACGATGAGGAAGGCTGCTTTGGTGGTCACAGTGTCAGGGCGAGAACCTTTTTTGGAGCGAGAGACAGGTGGAGGAAGAAATTTCCTCAGAATGTTAGGCCGGTAGAAGCACAGGTCCGAACAAAATATCTCCACGGAAAGAACGAGTGTTGGGCTGTGCTGCATATGCACGAAACACAGCATTTCAACGTTGGACCCTGAAATCCCGGCTCGTGTGGGCTTGGTTCACTTTGGCGTAACTTTGGCCACAACCTACTAACGTCGAGCTCTCGTTCAAGCCTGTATCAAACCCACCACCACCATCTACTACATCAGTACCCTTTCCGGACAATCCCGCATCGATCTGCTCAATTTCTGATATCCTCGTCTAGACGAACGACGATGGCCCTCGATGCAGCGCTCTTCACCCTGCATTTCGTGCGAAGAAGGAATGAGCCGTGGATCGTCGACATCTATCCTACTTCTGCTGGGCCAAGCAGCAGCGTAGCACCTCCAGTGCCATCAAAAGACACGAATGGCGACGTCTCATCCGGTGGCAGCTCCAAACCAACTCCCTTCACTGGCACGATTCCCGATGTTGCCGCACAGCGTGCTCTGGCTCTAGAGTCCAACGACTTTTCCAAGCAGACGCCCAGCTACACTCGCGTACGAGCCACCAACCACACACAGTATAGCACCATTCTACTCGATGGGCTCATCAACGACTGCCTCCTCGCTTCCATCTCACAGTCGTACACCTCTACAAAGAAGAAGTCAATCCAACTCTACAACCCTGACAGCGAGATCGAGCTCGAAAAGCGCAGCATGACTTTCCAGCAGGCCTGGCGCTTTCATTTCAGCGACACCTCCCAGCATGCCGAAGAGTTCTCATGGAAACGCGAGGGAGGACCGTCCCGAGGCTCGTCTACTCAATCGGCCTATGTCTGCGAAGTCATCCGCAAACCGGATCCAAGCGTCCTGGCCGCGCAATATCGGCCTCCTGCAGCCAAAGGCAAACCAGGCACCTTGCAGCTCATGGACTACAACATCAATCGCCTAGACGTCCAGGACAAGAAAGGTCTCGAAGTGGCACTTGTGATGACGCTAAGTGCTCTGCTTGATCAAGAGTACGATGAAAAGATTGCATCTCGCGGTGAACGCAATCTCTACATCTGCAGCAGTGGTCTCCCGACCGATCTCAGCACGCAAGGATTCAGCTCTGCATGGCAGGAAGCTGAACTTCGCCATCAGGCAAACCAAGCAAGGTCTCCCGGCCATTCAGCAGCTGCGGCAACACAGGCTGGCGAGGCCCCTAGACTACCACGTAATCCAAGCGAGTCATCGGACGTCGCAAGTCTCGACCGCATCGCCAATCTCGAGCCCAATGAGATGCTTGTGTCCAAGTGGGGCTCGATCGACGAATATGTTCAACATGCCATCAGGCTGCTTCGATGTGATGGGCAAGGACAGTCGATGTACCTCATTGCATTGCTCTCCGATTCGGTCGAAACCACACCAAAGCTGGTTCAGATCGCTGCCGCCATCAAAGCAGCGTACTATCGTCTGCCCGATGACGCAAAAGGCACGGTTTATGGTCGGCCTGCAAATGCGAGTGGGGTGGAGGATGAGCTGTATCAGTATGTTCAAACGCTCGATGAGGAAGCGCACCAGCAGCAGATGTCTGCGCCTGCTACATCGCCGGCTGACGCAGCACCAAGGCGACGCATCATCAAGCTCGATCCTCCTTCGCCCGGTACCTCTTCGAACCCTCCACCCGCATCTTCTAGCCCTCGACCTTCCTCAGCGCCCTACAAGCCGCCTAGCAAGCTCAAGATCATCCTGCCCAAGGAGCGCATCGGCGAATTGGAGCCGAAGAAGCTAGATGATCCATACCCAGCTTCTGTTTCCAACACTGCGGCATCTAGCGTAGAGGAAAGCGGTAGCCAAACCAGATTAAATTTCCCCACCAAACCTGCTCTCCCCAGTCGGCCTACCTCCCCAGCACATTCGCAACCTCAGCAGCAGGGCGACAGCCAACAATCGCAACAGCAGGACAAGATGGGTAAAGGCAAAGCGCTACTTTCCAAGCTCGGTCTTCATCATTGAATTGAACCTCGTGCAATGTATGCATTCGATAAAACCTCGCAGAGACTTCGTCTGAAGGTGGCATGTGTATCAAGTGTGTACGAGTATCTTGCCTTACAACGATGCAGGCGTCATTCGCTCTTGAATCTTCTTGATCACCTCCAAAGCCTGTGTCCAGTCATCTACTCTAACCAGCACTCCTCCTTCTCCCTCCTGCTCCTTCTCGTCCGCATCAGCTTTCAAAAACTCTTCATACTCTTCGTACAACCTCTTCACCGGCGGCTTTGTCCCCTCGATAACCTTTCTAACACTCGAATCCTCCCACTGATCCCTCGCCTTCATCACCAACCCGAAATCAGCAGCCACCAAACAGGGCAAATCCGTCGTCGAGTCGCCTACATAAACCCTCTTGACCCCTTCTCCACTGCTGTCCGAGAGAGCCTGCATAACGGTCAGCTTGTGCAGTCCGGTCCTGATTCCTCCCCTTCCTTGGGCTGTCTCTTGTTGCAGAGTGAGCAGGGAGAGGGGTAAAGATTTGGTGATCTTGCCTGTTGCTACGTCGTCACTGTTGTTGGGATCCATTTCAATTTCGTTCGCGTACACCTTTGGGATACGCTCGGACGAGGAGGATTGGGTGGAGAGAGCGTGCCGTATAAACTCGCCACTCCATCCAACGCTGATGACATCGGCGCTCAACTTTCCTTCCTTAACCTCGGCACTAAGCCACGAGTTGAACGCTTCCCAACCTTCCCTGAATTGCACCTCTGTTTCTGCCCTCTCCCGAATCGAGGAGAGAGTGACGCCCTTGAACAGTCCGCCTTCCTCCACTCGGGCAACAGAAGCTAGTTCTACCTCGTCAATGCGCTCCAGGAACTTGAGCTGCGTCTGCCAGTCCTCACGCGGACCAAAGGAGGTTTCGAACTCGGACAGGTCGGAAAGGTAGGCCGAGGTGTAGTGCGAAAAAGAGGGGCCGTGAAGTTGGTGCGATTCGGGAGGGGCGATGAGGGAGAGCGTGTCTGAGGAGGTTATGGTTTCGTCCCAGTCGAAGAAGAGGCGCAGTGATGGCTTGGTGGTGGTGGTGGTGAAGGTGGGGCTGGAGGGGGTGGTGGGAGTTGTAGGGGTGGCGTTGCCGCGAGGTGCACGGCGTGGGGGGCGAGATGGGCGGGTGAGGGATGTTGAGCGGGAGAGCGAGTCTGAGGTGAGATCTGCGGGAAGGGCTGGTTTGGGGTCTGTGGATGAGGCTGAATCGTGGATGGGCTCGGTGACGATGAGGGGCACAGCCTCCGAGGATTTGTCCAACGCGCCAGCTGGTAGCGGCGGGGAGGAATTGGAGAGCTGTTCAGCCTTGTGATCGCCATCCGCCGCCGCTGCGGTTGCTGAAGACGAGTCGGCTTGGTAGGCAGGTAGATCGACCTCGGTGGCCTCTTCAAAGTTGTCCTCGAGACTAGTTCTTCCCAGCTCATCTGCTAGACTTTCCACCTGTTGCGGTCTACGGACCGGGAGCGGAGGCTTTTCGGGCTCGTTTAGATCGATCAGTTCCAGCTCGGCCTCTGCCTGCTGCTCCTCCTTCCCCTCCACCTCCGCCTCCTTGTTTAACGGCGACGGCGGCGGAGGAGCAACACGTCTCTTCCTCCCTACAGTGGAACCCCTCTTCTCCCAATACCCCACCACATTCTTATGCTTCGGTGGCGGTGGCAGAGCCATGATCTCCCTCTTCTCCTGCTCAGCCCTGATCCTCGCTTCTTCCGCTTCCTTCTTCTCTAATTCCAAATCAAACTCATCCGGAATCCCCGCTTCTTCCATCGCCTCCAACTCTTCCGGCGTCGGTGGCAATTTCAGCCTCTCCCCATCCTGCAACAGCTCGGCACTCTCCTCTTGTTGCAATTGACGCACGGCGATATTTGGCGGGGCGTGAATGGGTTCATATACTGTACGTTCGAGCGAGTCTCCTTGTGCGACACCCGTTTCTGCGTCCCTCAGCGCACGGTATAGGGGATCTACGAGGGGCGGCTTACGAACTCTCCCTTCCAGAATATCCGCCGCGGTGATGCCAGGCCAGTAGTAGATGCGTTCATTCTCGTCGAATCGATGCAAGAATGCTTGGGCCATAGCTTCGACTCCACCATACAGACCCCGACTCCGAACGTAGGAGAAGACGGGAGATCGATCGATACCCATCTCTCCACTGATGCCCGTGCCGAAGGGACCGGCTGCGACGGCGGTTTCGGCTCCGAGGGTGACCTTGTGCGATTTGAAGGACTGCATAGCTCGATCGGTGTTGACGACTAGGATGACGTCGAAAATGTCGAATCCGAGGAGGAGTCCGACGGCGAGGTTGTTGGGGGTGATGCTGGAAGGCGCCGACCATGAGCCATCGGGTAAGCGGGCGAGCATGAGTCCTGCTCCACCTGCACCGCCAAAGGGAGCGATACCTGATCGCATGGCGGTGTAGATGATGATTCCTTTAGCGCGTTTGATGACTGCGGGGGGGATCTTGCGCAAGACTTTGCGTTTCTTCTTCATAAAGCTCTCTTTGGGCTTGGTGGCGGTTTCTGCGTCATCGGTAGCTTCGTCTTTGCCCTCGCTGGGAGGGGTAGAACTACCAGAGGTGGAAGAAGCAGCAGGCTTGGCTTCTATGCCTTCGGCAGTGAAGGCGCGGAGGATGCGCTCGCATTTTGCGATCTCTTCGGGGAAATCGTTGCTCTTGGGCCAAAATCTCTCACCGCCCATCTTGGCCGATGCAGAATTGGCATAGCCCGAGGCCCAGTCAGAGACAACGATGGACTTGTCGAAGGCTGTTTTGCCCCATCGCTTCCATCTGCTTTGTTCTGCGTCTGTGGAGGTCGAGGTGGAAGAGGAGGCGGCGGCGACGGTTCGCGTGGGTGGTGGGGGTGGAGCTGACATGGTGGGGCGCTGCAATGCGGCGTGTGGAAACGCGCGCAGAGTTCGAGAAGCTCTAGATGTATCCGACGGGTGGGGTAGTCGTAGCGATCGGATGATTGTGAGATGTAGAGTGTATCTATCTTACCCTGTGTATGCTGGACTACGATGACGGTAGTGATGAGAGGAGCAGAGATAACAAAGGTCAGGACCGGAAGAAGAATACAGTCCGTGCTCATAGAGGTGGAGGCAGAAGCTCTAAATTCTGACATCTCGGATCTAAAATTTCATCGGAATCGCCATGCCGTTTCCACATGTCAGCGTCAGCTTCACACTATACCCAGCATTCAAGGGTCACAATTACAGCCACACACACTTTACCAAGATGGCGTGTTGATATGTCGCACTGCCATCTTTGCAGAGCATGCGAATGGGCCTGTTTGTGTGATCGGAACACATATCATGCAGACAACGTGGTTGAAATAACCGCCTCGACTACTGTAGCATGCCAAGTCGCGCGGAGTTGCTCTTCATTCGCAGTGGATACCATTTCGTACGACAGACCGACACAGCAGGTGGAGGAGAAAAGGATCGGCAATGCATCAATTTTTTCCCAAAAAATAATTCGCGGATTTCGGGTTTGAGAGTGTGTCGTCGAGTGTGTCATCGAGCAGCCAAAGTTGCTGTTCGGATCAAGTTCTACCGGCTTTCGGGTCAGCATCTAACACCAAAGCACAGCAGTACAGAGAGAGCGGTGGTTTCTTCTTGGTTCTGCTGCTTTCTTTCTCCACCTACTGTAAGGCAGCTTCACTATGCTCGGTAGATTCTCCGACCAAGACACTCCCTTGAGAGCAGGCGCGTGGCAAAGATGTTGTGATGCATGAACCGCTCGTGCATGGAATGTGATCCTCTGTTGTTCAGAGTACTGCTCGGACTTTAGCCCTGTCAAGTCAGGATTGATTGCCGTTGCACTTGGTAAAGACGATGCACAGACTTGTAGCGTTTGCCGCCTGGTCATGCCATCCCAGAGTATAAAGAGCTGTGGCTGTCTTCTCTACTGCCCTTCTTCCGCAACACACACCCACCCTGTCGTACTCGCTCAAAATGGTCACTAACCACCAAGTCCTCTTCAACAAGGTTCAGCCTACTGGCCTTCCCAAGCCTGGCGAGACCACCACTCGCGGCTCTGCCGAGCTCGATCTCGACAATGTCCCCCTTAACGGCGGTATCCTCACTCGCAACATTGCCGTCTCTCTCGACCCTACCATGCGCAACCGTATGAAGGGTGACATTGGCTACTTCACTCCTCCTTACGAGGTTGGCAAGCCCGTCACCGCCATCGGTATTGGTGAGGTTGTCCGCTCCGAAGTCGACGGTTTCGCTGCTGGCGACATCGTCTACGCCTGGTCCATCGGTATCGAGGAGTACACCATTCACCCAGCCGCTGCTGCCGCTGGATTCCGAAAATTCGACCCGGCCCAGTTGAGCAACGGTCTCTCGATCACCACTTACCTCGGTGCCGCCGGTATGGCCGGTATGACCGCCTACATGTCTCTCAAGGAGATCGTTGGCGATCTCAAAGCTGGTAACAAGATGTTTGTCTCTGGTGCCGCTGGTGCCGTTGGACAGCTCGTTGTGCAGCTCTGCCACCAGGCCGGTGTCAAGGTCATCGCCTCCGCTGGATCCGACGAAAAGTGCGAGTTTGTCAAGTCCCTCGGCGCCGATGAGAGCATCAACTACAAGACCGAGGATCTCAAAGCCAAGCTCAAGGCCTTCGCCGGAGAAACAGGAATCCACTACTACTTTGACAATGTTGGAGGAGACCAGCTCGAAGCTTACATCGCCAACGCCGCACGATACGGTATCATCGTCGCCTGCGGCTACATCTCGGGCTACAACGCCGAGAAGCCAGAAGACGTCGTTTACCCCAAGAACCTCTTCAACATTGTCACAAAGGAGATCAAGTACCAGGGCTTCATCGTCAGCTCCTTCATCCCTAAGTGGATCGGTCAATTTATGCAGGAGGTGCCCAAGATGCTTGCTGAGGGCAAGATCAAGAACAGGGAAGATGTCACTTTCGGCGTCTACGGTGCCGAAGATGCCTTCTTGAGGCTCTTTACCGGTGAGAACAATGGTAAGGTCGCCGTGTTGATCGACACTGAGCGTGCAGAGAAGTGGAATCTCGGAAAGCAGATGCAGAGCGCCAAGGTGTGGAAGTAAACAGTAGTAGCACGAATTATGTATCGCCAAGTCTCACTCGCAAAATGGAACGAACGTTGTATCGATAAACTACAAAGACGTTGTGCGAGAGTGTGAGTGTGCTAGCATCTCCACGGGGGAACCTGTTCTACGGGGACGAATGTACAATTGCACAACAAGAACGACCGACCGCAAAGGCACAAGCCACTGTCCCTTTTTTATATAAAGGGCTGAAAGTAAGGCCCTTACTTCTGGGGGGTAGCCTTGATAATCAGCGGGATAAGCGCTCCCGTAGCCGGCCTGATCTTGTAATGCCCAACGACCCTGAACAAACCCTGCATGACACCAGAGTGCGAAGTCAACGAGATGACCTGATCCTGCTGAGCCTCGTTCCACACCTGGGTGAGTGCCTGTTGAATCCTGGCATCCAAATGGCTATCCTCTTCCCTGGTGGTAGTCCAGAGGTTGTCGGTCTCTGCGAAACCGGGTTCAAAGTGGACGTTGGGGTAGTCCTTGTGGAGCTCGGATTTGGTGCGACGCTTGTCGCAGGTGTGATCTCCGTATTCCTCACGAAAGAGTTCTTTTACTTCGGGTGCGATGTGACGAGGCGAGCCAACGTGGGAGAGGATGTCCTTGACGAGACCATCTATGCCTTTGTTGTGGTTCTTCTGCTGGGTAGAAACGGTGTTGTTGGGGTTGTTAACCAGGATCTTGTCGTACGAAATCTCCAGCGTGGACAAAGCACGGCTGAGAGGGCTCGAATAGAGCTTCGTCGGCAAAGGTGCAGAGTCAGACTGCTTCAACATGGCCACCCAAGCATCGTTGACCGCTTGAGCCTGTTGAATACCCAAATCGGTCAAACGGGCATCGGGACCCCAAGTCAACTTGCCATCAGTGTCGAGTCGAGACCAGTACGAGTCCCACAGAGGGGTGCCGTACTGAGACTCTGCAACGTTGTGGAATCCCTGTCCGTGTCGTCCAGCGAAGAGGAGCTTGTAAGACGAGCCGTCCTTGAGAGCGCCATCGACGTTGAGCTGGAATAGGATGCGGGTGAGGTCGGACCACGTGGTGTTTTCACGAAGGCCAAAGTTGGGAGCTACGGCGGGGAGACTGCTTCCATCGGCACTGTCGTACTTGAAAAAGCCGGTGTAGGTCTATCGTTACGAGAGAGCAGAAGAAAGATCATGTCAGTATGAGGTCAGAGAACATCAAGTAAGGAATGGACGTGGAGTGACTCACAGTGAAGGTATACGACTTGGCCTGCATTGCGAAAGGATTCCAGAAGGGAATGACCCAAGCAGGGGCAGCTTGAACACCGGAAGCGGCGACGGCAAGTAGAGCCAGGAAGGCGGACGAAGAGACCATTTGTTCCAGTGAAAGTCAGCAGATCTGCAGCAGATACAAGCTCGAAGAAGAAAGATAGATGATGAGACCTACTTTAAATCGTCTATGCGGGAGGAGGTGGCTAAATATATACTCAAGCGTCTTGCTGTTCGGAGCTTCTAGGGATAGATGTGTCGAATCCCCACGTGCTGACAGGTTGTGCAAGTGGTGGAAAGCGGGACGAGCGGACTGTCGAAAGCTTTGGAGCAAAGGATGTGTAGCCGAAGGCAAGTATGCAGATGGAATAGAAAGAAAGTAGGAAGAAAGAGAAAGAGAAAGAGAGACGGCCGGCGGGGCGGCGAGTTGTCGACCGCCTCAAAGTGATGGTCTGGGCGCACTGTTTCTCTGCATGACAGCCATTCAGACCCTTGTGATTTTGTGCCCAGCATTACCTTCTCGCTTCTATCCTCACTTTCATGCAGCATGGTTCGCATCACAAAGCGCTATCAAACTTGCATTATATGCATTGGCGCCTGTCCAAATTGACCGGCAAGACCGGAGCAAGAAGAGCGCGAACACGTTCTCCCAACATACAGTACACTCACGGCAATCTTTCAGAACGTGCGCAAATTCACGTCGTACAATTCGTGCGGAGTCTGACGCTCCGACTTTTTCTGTACTTGACACCTTTCCTCACCGGTCACTCTTGACCGTCCTCGGTGAGACGGAAGATGAAAGCTCATTGTAGCCAAGTGGACATTGATCTAGGAACAAGATGCGGGTTCCCGACAACCTCGATTGAAAGCCCACAAACGATTTTGACAAGAACGTGGCGTGCAAAAGTGCAGATCTCGGGTTTGGGCCAAACCGGTCAACTTTACTTTTGGCTCAGACACCGCCATCACCGCTGCGATCAAATAGCTTCAACTCCCGCAGAGACCTCAACACAGGTGCTGACGGAATACAATAGGATGGGGAAATGGTGGTATCATTAAAGCCGAACATGTACAAATCCGCGTACTGTATAAGTCATAGTAGCGTGACGATCCTGTCAGGTGTATATACGATCGCTCTTCTCTGGAAAAAGTCAATATTACTGCTTGAAGAAACCAATGATCGCCTGAATACCAGCGGGCGAGAGACCGTGACGTGGGTAGCAGATAAATACTCGATCCTCGACCGCACCGAGCTTCTGTCGGAACTCGCCCTTGTTGGTCAACCTGTTGTGCTCGGCAAGCGAGTTGTATGCTTTGGTCAGCCACTTTGTGGTCATCTTGCTCAGACCGTGCTTGGCGATCAGTGTCGAAGTGGCCGAGGCACCGAAGGTCATCTTGTTGCCAGCGTTGTTCTCCAGCGCGTGAAGAATGACATGCTCGATGGTGCCGTTGGGCGCACCGGGGAAGTCGAGCGCCCACTTGATGTGCCATCCGTGCTGGGGCGAAAGCTGGTGCAGCACCACCATGGCGCACACCTTGCCACTCGAATCACGCGCAATGTAGTAGACACGGTGCGACATGTCGCGCCACGGGTGGACATCGGTCATGTGCACCTGCTCCCCCTTGCGGTTCTTACGCCAGTCCTCGATGCGCTCGTCTGTCTCGCGGACAACTTCTTCGGGGACATCCTCGTTGAGCGAGTAGTCCTGGATCTTGACGCCCTCCTTGCGTGCATGGCGCACCTTCTTCTGGATTTCGGGGTCGTTGCGTGCCGGGTTCTTGGCAGGGTCCTCTACACGTTCTTCTGCCGAACACGAAAGGGAGCACCAGTTGAGCCTTCCTCCTAGGATCTCCTCGACCTCCTCGCATACCATCATCCAGATGGGCTTGAGCTTGGCCTCTTTCTTGATGAACTGCAGGAAGGCCGAGACGACCTGCGTCATCTGGGTCTTGTCGCAGAGAGGGTCACCGATGATCATGGCATAGCCCTTGAACGGTGAGTAGCCCACCGCCGCACCCGTGTCGGCATGTCGCCAGACCTTGTATCGGTCATCGAGCCAGGCCGTGTTCGAAGCATCACCGTAGTTGGCGATGAGCTTCTCCAAAGGCTGCAAGTCGCGCAACTCGCTCTCGGCATCGGCCTTGAGCGCCACGCGAGGATGCTTCCAGGGAGGCGGATTGGTGCTGGCCTCGGGGTGACGCAGCTCATCCTCGGCGTTCTTCTGCAGTGGAAGACTGCGAGGATCACGGTGGAAGAGGGTTCCAAGACGAACGTCACCCAAGTTGAGGTAGAGCATGACGAGACGCTCGAGACCGATACCGCATCCTGCATGAGGTGGTGCACCAAGTCGGAAGCCCTCGAGATACTCCTGCATGCCTTTGGCCGGGATGGACAAGCGCTGCATCTTCTTCTCGAGTTCTTCAATGTCGTGGATACGCTGACCACCTGTGCAGATCTCCTGACCTCGAATGAAGATGTCAAACGAGTTGGTCACCTTGGAGTTCTCCTTGTCCTCCATGGCGTAGAAAGGACGCACCGAAGTGGGGAACTTGTCGAGGATGTAGTAGTCGGTGTTGTACTTTTCCTTGATCAGCTCACCAAGACGGATCTCGGCACGCGTGTGCAGATCCTCATCTTCCTTGGGCAAGCTGCCATCCTCCTCGACGTAGCCAGACTCGCGCAGGATTCGTACACCTTGTGCGAACGGAAGGATGAGCGTGTCCTCGGGGTAGATGAGGTCCTCGTGAGGGAAGTGACGCTTGATGAGTTCGCGTTCTGGCTTGAAATTCTCCCTCAAAGCAGTAAAGATGCTCTTGAGCATGCCGTCGATGACACGAATGGCGTCGTAGTAGTGGACAATCTCCATTTCAATGTCGAGACCGGTGTACTCGGTGAGGTGGCGAGCCGTATTGGAGTTCTCTGCACGGAAGACGGGACCAATTTCGTAGACACGCTTGAAATCAGCAGCGATGCACATCTGCTTGTACAGCTGCGGGCTCTGTGCCAAGAAGGCGGGTCGACCAAAGTAGTCGAGCATAAAGACGCTCGAGCCGGACTCGGAAGCGCCACCTTGCAACTTGGGGGTATGAATCTCGATGAAGCCGCTCTTGTCGAGATGGGAGCGGAAGTTATTGCAGATGGCTGCGTTCACACGAAAGATGGCCTGGGCGGTGGGTGTGCGCAAGTCGATGATGCGGTTGGTGAGGCGGACACGCTGGGTGATGACGGGAGCTTCATGTCGTTCGATCGAGTGGTTCTCATCCCGAGGAGGGCCTTCACCATCCGAGTCGGTTGCGTGGCCGTTGGCACTGCTACCGCTGCCGCTGTCGTTGTCGTCGCTCTTCTTGAGGACAAGGTCGGCGTCGTAGACGTTGAAAGGGAGGGTCTCCTTGGGCTGAGCTACGACGAAGAGTTCCTGGACCTTGATCTCGGCCTGCTCGGTGGTAGCGCCAGTGATGGGTTCGCGAGGCTTCTGCAACTTACCACGGGCCAGGACGACAGATTCCAAGGGCAAACGCTTCGCCCATCGCACCATATGACCCGTGATGACTCCATTCTCCTCGGCAAGCACAGCCTGGATGGTGGAGATCTGCTGTCGGAGGACAATGAAAACGAGATGCGAGCTGACATCGCGGATGGTGTGAATACGGGCCCGCAGCGTCACCGTGTCGCCAATCTGAGCATCATCACAGATGGTAAAAATGCTGGCCCACTTGTCGTGATCCTTGTTCCACTCGGAAGGGTACTCTTCACCGTAGCGAGCACGCTGTTCGGGAGTTTCGATCTGAGCGGCACGCAGATCAGACTGGCGACGGGCCATGGCGATCTTTTCCTTGACTTTCTCTTGCTCAATGGCCTTGCGTTCCTTTTCCTCGATCCGCTGTGCCTTTTTGACGGCGCTAGGACGAGGTTCGTCGAGGCTGGCAGCTCGCGAGGTGGATCTGCGAGAGCCGGGAAGAGAGTGGCCGGAAAAGATGTGAGAAAGGCGGAATTTTTTATCCTCCTTGTCGGTGCTCTGGTTCGAGTCTACGGTGGACTTGGCGGACGGAGGCGCATTGGGCGTGGTCTGACCACTGGCAGGCGAGCTGGAGCCCTTGGAATGGCCATTCTCGCCGTTCGAGTCCTTAGTGAGGGTGGCTACGGCACGCTTCAACATTGTGGCCGGAGTGTCTATGCTGTTAATGCAGGCAATCGGTTGTTGGATTTAGAGCAGCTAGGCGGGCAGGGAGAAGCTCGAGCGAAAGACGGCGCTGTCGATGATCCGCCGCTGAATTGAAGTTGATGTGGTCGAAGGTTGACGGTAGCAGCCCACACAGTCGAGACTGGACGTGGAGGTGATACCGAATTGCTAGAGATCAAGTAATGATGGAGGAGAAGGAGGCAGGAGAGGAACGCTGGGCACTTATGATGGTGAGAAGCGGAAAAGAAAGGGGCGATGCGACGTCGAGGAGGAGACCATCGGTTGATATGCAAATGGGTGACCTAGACGTCAGTCGACTCGCAAAAGGGTCAGGATGAGGTCTGGCCAGTTGAAACGGAACCAAAGCCAAGACCGGGCAGTCAACGGAACAAGGACGACCCTGTGAGAGCATCGGGCAGGAGAACGCAGTAGAGCTTTCATGCATCACATCTTTTCCTTTGACAGTGTGGAGGTGCCTTGTCGCCCTGTTTTTTCGCGGGTAAGTGTGTGTACAGTCACACTCGAAACTCGCAATCCACCAGTTCCGATGATAGCAGCAGCAGCAGCAGCAGCAGCAGCAGCAGCAGCAGCAGCAGCAGCCGCAAAGGCCCCGACTCAACCGCCCGCCGCATCGTGATAGCCATGAGTCTAAGCCAGAGAGCTTCTTTCAGAGTATGATAGTTTCATGAAGACCACACCAATAGCCGGGCGCACAGTCTAAAAAATTGGGGGGGTCTGTGTTGTGCAGACAAGATTTGCATACGTGCATCCCTGAACTATCCGGCGAGGCCCTTCCGTGGTGATCCCAGACGCAAGGGACCAGAGGAGGACGAAGATAACGACGACGACATGGGACAGCGGCCTGAGCAGGCGGAGTCTGAAGTTTTTACCATTGTCTGCCAAGCATCTGCAATTGAGGCGAAGAGATGAACAGCCGTAATTCGGAAGCCATCGACCGCGGACTTGTCGCTGCAGCTCGCGCTCCCAGAGAAGACCAGATTGTCTATCCCTTTGTCGTGCTTGTCACTCTCAGACACGGAACAAAAGAGAGGGAGAGGGCATTACAGGCTGAGTCACTTTGTGACGAGTGGTTCACGCCTTGCACGAGAGCCAAGCCACAAGGGTCCGTGACAGAGTTTGTGTGACCTCAGTCGATCCGGATCGAACGTGCCCTCCTATATTAGCGGTACGCTCTCTTCTCGCTTGCGATTTAGCTCTAGTGATGCATTCGCTCAGGCCTCTCCCACGCCGCAACATTGCGATGTTTGTTGTGTGCCCTTTGATGACTTTCATTCCCCGGCGGCTGGCGCCACCAAGGAGATCCTTGCACACTGACTTCATATCAGCTGCGTGTGGGACAGAAGCTGATCATCTTCCACAGTCGATTTGCGATCATTGGTGGGTTGGATGGTCTAGCTACTTTGTTGAGTGATTGATGATGAATGCATTCCACAGGTCCACGGAAACAAGGCCAACGACGGGCATTACAATTCCGGATACATTCAGCTTCCAGCACAAAGACGTCACACTGCTTTTCCCATTTGGCTTTTCTTTTTTTTTTTTTCTTGCTTTTTCTTCTTTGAGCTTTCGGATTTTGGAAAGCTCAATTTTTCTACGAGCGGCTCTCTGCTCCACACTGAGCGATCCTTGGGTTGAAGGGTCTCTTAAAATTTCGGCTTTGCTTCTCCGAGTCCTTGCTTCTTTACAAAGAACTCATGATGAAACGTGGCAGCATCTCGAACTCTTGAAGAAAGCTATTATGGCTGAAGAAGTTGAAGTTCGTAGCGTCTTGCTTGCTGACACTTGCGTCGAACAAGCAAGCTCTGTCGTGCGATCCCGCGGAGCTCACTGATGCGCCGAATATCCCAATCCAGACCAACAACAGCACGACACAGATTTGGCAGTTGCCAAAAGGCAGCAGGGTTGATCGTCGTCGTTCATGTTGCTCATTCTGCGATAGCCACGCTACGTCTGTGACACCTGACATCAGCTGTGCGCCAAAGCTACCCGGCTCGTCCAACCGCCGCTTTGCACGCTACGCGGGAATCCTTCGGAAAGCCTGTTCCGACACATCACAAGCCTGAGTCTCGAGCACGCCCCAGTCTTGTGCTTCGGCCACATACAGTAGCGTTTGGAAGGCTTTTCAAATGCTCGCCTTCGCCTTAGGTGTTGAGTGTGCAGGGTCTAACACTTTGTCATTTCGCCCTGCAGCGATTTCCTGCAGCTTTGCTATCAGATAGCCAGAATCGCCGCTTGCATGTCCTCGGAACTCGGGAGACACGCCAAAAAAAAATTCCACAAAAGTTTGCTGCACCGAACTTTTTTTTGGTCCGAGTTCCTTGAACGCAACAAGGGTCCTCGTCACCATCATCGATCCGCACCATCGCAACACAACGAACGGGACATCATTATCAGGAACAAGAGCAGCAGTGACGAAGTACAACCGTGTCGCTCCAGCCGCCTTGCAATACAGTCGCACACCGCGTCCTAGCATTACCGAGCAAAACCGGCCAGCATCCGACTCGTGATCGCTACCCGACAGAGCCACCACTCTATCCACATTTCCTCACAGCGATATGTCCAAGAAGCGATCCCGAGCATCCTCAATAGCATCCAACGAGAACAATTCGAATCTCCATTCTCCCATGTCCCACGAAATGGGTGGTAGCAGCGGCGCTGGTGCCTCATCCAGCCGTGCAGCCTCTGCCCTCCCCGCCTCTGGACCACTCGTTCACGCCTCTCAGGACCTTGACGACTTCCAAGCATCCTTCTGGCGCTATCAGATGGATCTTGTCGAACAGGGCGGTGATGCAGATGGCAACATTGTCGACTTCAAATCGGGCCTGCCGACGCAAGGGCAGCTTCCACTGGCTCGTATTAAAAAAGTTATGAAGTCGGATGATCAGGTCAAGATGATCTCTGCCGAAGCGCCAATTCTTTTCGCGAGGGCTTGCGAGATTTTCATTTCCGACTTGACCTGCCGTGCATTCTTGATCGCAGAAGAGCACAAGAGGAGGACCATCCAGAGGTCTGATATTGCCGGTGCCATTGGTCGATCGGATCTTTTCGATTTCTTGATCGATATCGTGCCTAGGCATGAGAGCGTGCCTAGCAGCAGATTGCCTGGTGGAGGAGCTGCCAAGCGAGAGAAGACGGGTGAGGGCAAAGGTGTCGCCCGATCAAACGCAGGTGCAAGCGGGAGCAGGAGGCCGCACGAAGCGCAAGAGGATGTATCTGGGGATGTCCACCTCTTGCATGCTGTTTCGGAAGCTTACGGCGATGCTGAGGCTACCTCCGCTGCTGCTGCTGCTGCCGAGTCGTTCAACATCCCACACACCGCTGGCGGAAGCACACATGTCGATATCGGCAACAATAGTAGCAGCAGTATGGCCCACTGGATTCACGATACATCCGCAGATGAACACTCTTCCCAACCTGACCTCTCGTCACATGCACACCACACCCACCACTCGCATCATCACACTGGCACCCCAATCCATGGCCATCACAATGCAGGAGGTCACGCATCCCACGACCACCAGCATCATCATCCCCACCACCACGCAGCAAACCTCCACAGCAGCGGTCATCACTCGCACCACCACTCGCCTCTAGATTATGTCGCCTCCAACGCAGGTACCCCCAACAGCATTGGTGCTGGAAGCGCGAGCGGTGGCGCTTGGTCGCACACCTTTTCTGGCTTTCCTTGATTGAAACGTCATCCTCGCCATCCTTTTTCTTTCGTTTATCTTTTGCTAGCGTCGTCTCGTTTAGGGCTGTACCTCTTTTACACGGTTTCTGGACTTTCTTCTCTGCTTCTCGTCTGTTGTATAACACCACATGTATGGCTCATGATTGGTTCGACTTGCCCTGCGCAGCTCGCGCCACTGATCACGCCTTGTTTTCTCAATTTCAAACACTTGTACCACCAATCATAGAGTTTGACCTTGGTTTCGTGGCGCTGCAATCAGCGAGCCATAGTGAAACTCGCCCTTACCGTGTTGTTTCTCGTCTTTTCGGCACGAATTTCCAAGTCCCTTTTTCTGCCAGATTTTATTTGACGGTCAATTTAGCTCTTACTCATTCTGGGCTCTGCATCGGATCGACATGACCCACACAACAAGATAGACTTTGTATGTCGACATTAAACCTTGTATTCAACGCCGATCTGCTGCCAGCCCGATGTTCCTATTTTGACAAACCCCTCCAGAAGATGGCCATAGCTACGGGATCTGGAGAGAGCGCCTAACACAAGCATTGACGCGAACAAGATGGGTGTCATAAGCTGCGTTTTGCAAAGCTTGTTTAGCGCTTATCGATGTAGCTATACTTTTGTTGCGGGGCCTCCTAGGCATGGGCAAATCGGTGCTTTTTACGTCTTCTTTACTCTGTCAAAGACGAAAACACGAATTGCGATCCTTTCACGACGACTCGATATGAAGGTGAAACGTTAGACATGCTGTGATAAGAGATCTCTTTGATGATATGATACAATCCAGAATGGTGGGATCATCAGGCGTTGCCCTCACGCTATGTTCCTGCGTGTAAGCGGGGTACAGTCGAAGGCGCTAAGGCTAGCATTCCAACGTCCAAGGTGCGGCTAAATTACGCTTGGCAAAAGTACGGACCCTTTTTTTGGGAGACTGGAAGAGAAAATGCGGGGAAAAGTCATCTTCTCTTGCTCTTCGCTCTTCGCTCTTCCTCTTCGACACAAAAAAGAGAGAGCGGGAGGAAAAGGTGATGTGTCAAAAATTATTACATCGTAATGGTCGGGACTTGGATTCCAACCGAGCTGATGCAGATCGCTGCTTAAAGTGTTTCTCTTTGTGGAGTGCATGGATGGCAAGAGGGAAGGAGAAGGGCAACTTTCGGGTCAACTTTTTCTCTTTGATGCGTTCGGACAGGGCCTGGCTTGGCGCCAGTGCCTCGAGACTGGGAACCATTCCCGAATTCTCGTCCTTCCCCTGCTTCTCTGGCTCGGATCACGTCCGTCGCAGAGATCCTTGCGATGCAGCATCAGCTGTTCGTTCCACGTCGACTCTGGATCAAGGTGTAGAATAACTTTCACCTGCTTGCTCTTGGCAAACTGGACGCTTTTACGCTCGTCGTGGACTGGAATGGAAGGCCACGTCAGCGACGATGGCGAGAGATGAGCGTGAAGATGAACAAACTCGTGCAATCACATGCAGAGTACACCGGTGGTACAGCAGCGTCGCATGCATACTGTACAGCGTGGATGCGTCTTCGAGACGCCCTGGCACAAAAGCAACAGAAAGGACGGATGTCGGACAGAACAAGGCGCGTTTAGCTTTTGCAGCATCTTCTGCCCTGTGCTGCCTCGCTCTGAGGGTGCAAATCGGTGCTACATGATAGGGTCCTGTAAAACTGCTCCAGCATTGCACGGTGCACTTTTTTGCATCATGAATATATACCCCGCCTTTTAGGTCAGTTTTGCCGTCCCTGCTCTTCCCCCGCATCCACCTCGTCCTTACATCACCTCCCCCTCCTCACTTGGAAACCATGCAGACGTGGTTGATCTGGGCCGTAGGCCTCCTTGCCATCCACCTTGCCCGCGTCCAACTCGTACGCTTTTCACGCTACCGTCACATCCACAAACGCTATGGTTCGCGCTACGCCATCTCCAGCACGGGGGCCAATCCCGGCAAGCCGCGCATGATCGACTCGTATCGCGGCGTTCGCGATGCCCAACGCATCGTCCGTTTGTCGGCGAGCGTCGACAATCCCTTTGTCTTCACCAAATCGCTCGAGTTTGCCCTCTTCCGCACCTACGGTATCCCGACCATCTCGACGCTGTTGCTGCACACCGGCCAGCTGAGTAAAGCGGAGAATGCGGGCCGTCGATACGTCGACACTTCGAGTCTCATCCAGGCTTTCATGACGTTCCCCTTGCCCCGCCTTGATCTGCCTGACGGCGGTGAAGCCGACCTGGCAAAGAACAAGGAGGAGGGTGAGAACTGGGAACACTTTGGCGAAGACCCTGATGATCCGAGATCCTCCATCTCCCTGGCTAGGGTCAACTTCCTGCACGGAAGATGGAAGAGCAAGATCTCCAACGACGACCTCTTGTACACGCTGAGCACTTTTATCCTCGAGCCTCCCAAGTGGATCGACAGGTACGAATGGCGTCAGACGAGCCCACTTGAGAAGGAAGCCCTCTTCTCCATGTTCTACCACATTGGCAGATGCATGGGGATCAAAGACATTCCCGATAGCCTGGAAGATCTTGCCGAATGGAGCGTCGAATACGAGAAGAACTACATGGTCTTCAAACAGTGCAACAAGGACGTTGCCGATCATACGACCAACTTGCTCATGTATTCCTTGCCTTCATTCATGCACGGTTTCGCTCGCCATTTGGTGGCATCGCTGATGGACGACCGATTGCGAACAGCCATGGGCTACCCTGTTCCACCGAGCTGGATCGTCTCGTTCAAAGATACACTCTTTAGCATCCGCGCCATGTTGATTCGCACAATGTTCCTCCCCCGCTCCAAGCCGCTTAGCAACATCCCCATCGGTGCGGATGAGAAGGGCAATGTCTTCTCGGTCGAACATCTGCTGCAGCAAGGTATTCCTTCCGTCTGCCCGGCTTCCGGTGCTCGTGCAGAAGACGGCAAAGTGTGCCCTGTTGGCAATCACGCTGCGACTAGCGAAAAGGGTGGAGAGAGCGGCTTCAAGCCTGCAGCTTGGAGGATGGAGTTAGGCTGGTATGAGAACGAACCTGTCTACTCGAGGCCTTATCCCAAGGGTTCCGCTGGCTGGTGGGGTGAAGAGATCAAGATCGCAGTGGGTCTATTGAAAAGGGAGGACAGGAGAGGCGCGCCAAGGTGGATGCCGCCTACCCTGCCTATCCCGGCAAAGTTACAAGGTGAGAACGATGCACCGATTCAAGGTCTCGGCGGATTCAGGTTGGAAGAGTTGGGTCCCAAGGGATTGGAGCTCAAAGGAAGGAAAGAGGTTCTCGACAATGCCGAGAAGTTGTTCGGTAGGAAGATCGATGGCAAGTGGGCTTTCACTCCTTAAATGTCGATGAAACAGGAATCTTTGGAATGCACGTTGACAGTCTCATCGGAATCCGTAGTGCCGCCATTTCTTTTTACCATTCGCTAGTTGGTTTGGTACGTGCATGTGATACGAGAAAGTCTAGCTGAGTGCTGAGTTGCGGTTAGCATGCTGAGGTACAAATACAGTTGAGTCGACTGTGTCGAAATTGACTTTGTGGTGCGAACGCGGGTAGAAGCCTTATAGGCGATGAAGTCGAGCGCTAGAGACCAGGTGGGCCTATTCGACGGGGTATACTGTCCCTTCTCGGACCATGCTCTTTATCTGCTTGTTGCTCCCAAGCTACTGCTCCGCCTCTGTTCCCCGCCCCTGCCCCAACTCTGGAAACGCTCGATCGAGTGCCTCATCGAGCCTATTCTTGTATCTTTCCACCGCTCTATGTTGACCGTAGCTGTACTGATTCTCGCTCGCCAGCCTATTGACAAAGTTCCTCGTGTGGATATCCGGATTCTTTCCCGTGTCGAGCATCTCCAACACATCCTGCGGCACCATCATGTGCGCTCGATGCAGCTCGTCCTTGGTGGCATCGAGTGCGGCAAGAGCTTTGATGCATTCGTTGACCTTGTTGGCGACTAGATGTTGGGATCCCTCTTGCACGTCAGCCGAGCACACGGCGAGCTGGTAGAGGAGGTCGACAACGGATCGGACGCGCGTCTCGAGGTTGAGCCTGACGGATTCGGTTGGATCTGTGGGCTCGGGAGCTGATGCCGATGGAGCGTTCTGTGCTGCTGAAGGGTGAGGGTGGGATGTGGGTGGCGGCTGAGTCTGGGAAGTGGAGGAGATGGTGTTGCCGTTGGCGGTGCCTGATTGCGGTTCTGGCGAGGGTGAAGGTGAGGTTGGAGTGATTTGGCGGGGACGACGAGCGCCTGCTGAGGACATTGTGATGGTTGCTACGTCAAGTGAAGGATACAGATGAGATTGGTTGTTCTCATAGGTTCGACAGTGGTGACTGAGGCTTTGAAAACTTGCCTACAAGTAAGTCATGGCCACGAAGAAAGGGTTGTGCATATGATGCGGTTGAAGTGAACAGCAACAGGGTCGCAAGTTGGAGGCCGAATTCCGGTTTTGGAACAGTGTTCATTACTGCGGGCTAACACCTTGGAATTTTCAGCCTCCACCTCCGCACCTACCAACCTGTTGAGCTGTCCTGTCCCACCAACTTTCATTCCTTCAACCCGCATTCTCATGTCACCGACTCATCAAATCACGTTGACCTTGTCATAGCTCCCTCCATCCTACCTGAACACAGCTTTGAAGCCAAGATGACCGCCACACAAACCAAATGGGTTCCCCTCGAATCCAACCCCGAGCTCTTCACCACCTGGTGTTCATCCATGGGTCTCGATACCACCTCGTACGCCTTCCACGATATCTACGGTACCGACCCTGACCTTCTCGCCATGGTACCTCAACCCGTTGCTGCTGTCCTACTTCTCTTTCCGATCACTCCTGCGATGGAAAAGCTTCGCGCTACTGAGAATTCCGCCGCCTCCTCTTTCTCTGAAGACATTCTCTGGTTCAAACAGACCATTGGCAACGCATGCGGAACCATCGGCCTGCTTCACGCCCTCGCCAACTCATCCGCCTCATCCGCCATCACCCCCGACTCACCCCTCGACAAGCTCTTCAACAAAGCCCGTGCAGCCGATGACGTCGACGAGCGAGCGGAAATCTTGGTCAACTCCAAGGAGCTGCAGACAGTGCATGAGCAGACGGCGAGCCAGGGGCAGAGCGAAGCTCCGGAAGACCTAGACAATGTGATTCTTCACTTTGTCTGCTTTGTCCGCAGTAAGGATGGGGAGCTGGTCGAGCTCGATGGCTCCGGCGGAAGGAAAGGCCCGCTGAGGAGGGGAAAGAAGGTGGAATCACAGGAGGATCTGTTGGGGGTCGCGGTGGAATTCGTCAAAGAGAACTACATGGCTCTCAACCCTGACGAGGTCAACTTTAATCTCATCGCTTTGGGGCCGTCGTTTGACTGAGTTTCGGGCTATTCCAACACAACAAGGTACTTTCTCTCCTCTCGCAGACGCAATCAATAGTTCCATAGGTTGCATTTCCACAAAGCGATGGGTAGAATATGAGCTAGAGATGACCTTGGTTAGCAGCCTTGACGGCGTGTGCGGCAGCTGCGTTAAAGTCGTCGTGGAAGGCAAATTCCAATCCTGATGCTTGTAGCTGCGTATCAAACAATGAGAAGAAAAAAGGTCAGCCATTCATCCCGACCAAATGCGGTGGCCCGTCGAGGGAGATGATGCTTACCACCTTTGCAGCGTCCTCCGACCCAGTCCCCTTCATCCTGACCACGATAGGCTTGGTGATCTTGTCGTCTTTTACTGCGTCAATGATGCCTTGCGAGACGATGCTGTTTGTATCATACCAAAACAAGAATCCTGAATGTCAGCTTTTTCTTGTTCCTCATTGATCCTTCGTTCTTCGTCGAACCGGAACTTACTCGGTCCTCGTGATACCTCCAAACGTATTGACAAAAATCGCCTTGACAGCCGGATCCCGATTCAGCGTCTCCACTGCTAGCTTTGCATTCACCCTATTAGCTCCGCCTCCGCCGTCCAAAAAGTTAGCCGGTCTACCACCAGCCTTGTTCAACCCGTCCATGGTTGCCATGGCATTGCCTGCACCGTAGCCGAAGCATCCCACGTTTCCCTCCGGCAATTCTTTTCCTTCCGCTTGGGTTGGGGTTGGAGCATCGACGTCGGAAAGCTTGACGTAGAACAGTCCCCCGTCTTCTGCTCGAGCTGTGTTCGGGTTGCGCGGTCGAGATTCGAAGTAGGGCTTGAGAAGAGGCTGACGGCGTACGGCAAAGTCGTCAAATTCCATGTATGGCGCAGTTACGCACAGGGAGCCATCAGAGCAAGGGACGAGGATGAAGCTGAACCAGAGTCCTTCGTAGGTGTCGAAGAGCTTCCACATCTCCT
Organism: Ustilago trichophora; assembly: GCA_900323505.1. NCBI lineage: Eukaryota > Fungi > Basidiomycota > Ustilaginomycetes > Ustilaginales > Ustilaginaceae > Ustilago > Ustilago trichophora. The sequence goes on along the minus strand of OOIN01000003.1, from coordinate 1,852,034 downwards.
GAACGACGGTCTTGGCCTCCTCTCCTAGGCCGTGAACAAGTTCATCAAGCTGAGAAGTGGGGAGAGTGGAGGTGGTGGATCGCACACCGGCGTGTGTGAGTTTCGTGGGGTCAGTCTGACGGAGCTTTAGCAGCCCTAGGCCTCCTTTGCCAAAATATGTGCTGTCTAGGGCAGAGAGGGCTGATAGTGGTGCAGAGAAAATGGACGGCCCGTAAAACTTGCGCTTCTCTCCTCCACTGCTGCCCGGCCAAGACGACTGCGGATCGCGATCGGCAGAGATAAGAACCGCGACGCCTTCGCTAGCAACGGTTGAAGGGGCAGAAGGTTCGATCTTGATGGAAGACGGCAGTTTAGCGCCAGCTTTGGAGAGGAAAGTGGGGATATCTTTTCGTTCCAGGTGGAAGTCACGGATTGCAGATGGGGTGCGGGTGGCTGCGAGGGGCAGACGGACGATATTGCGCACTTTCCAGCGTGGTGGAGCCATCATGGCTCGGCGTGGGGTCCAGGAGAGCATCTTGCTGCGCTGCTGCCTGCCGCTACGGAGCTAGTATTGACCAGGTACAGCGTGATGAAGCTTGAAGCGGGTGTTGATGTCGAATTTGATAGAGGTAGCGATGCTTCAAAGGATAGCAGGATAGCTTGGACGCCCTTTCGGTAGCTATACTCTTAACTCTTAAAGCGTAACGAGGAGGGCTGTGGTCAAAATCTCTACTGTACACCTTGCAACAGTGAGTAACGAAGATTGGACACGAGATCCTCCAAGCCGGACGACGATGGACGAAAGGTGACGAGTTGCACCTTCCTCGGCACCATGCTGCTGTGCGGGAATAAAACTGACCCTCCGCCGGATGTGCGAATTTACGAGAGTTGACCGAAATTTGAAATGGCGCACAGGCTTCCCCGCAACCACAAGAGAATCCATTTGAGGCGGTCAAACAATGCGCCTTATGAAACCTTGCACGAGCTAAAGACCGCACTTGCGGTCATCGCCTGACCAACTCCACTTGGAAGTCTTCATTTACGATATTGCTAGGTTGGGACGGGGCTGCTGTCGGCGTTCTTCTCTTTCTTCATCTCATCAGGTCCGCTTTTACTTTGATCAGCGAGAGACTTTTGACCGGTGAAGACTCATATACACCACGCATTACCAGAGGGTGACCAGGCACTTGCTCCTCGTCATCATTCGCGAAGGACGGCCATCCAACAATAAGCTTTCTACCTCATGCAAAGTCTCCGTTCAACACTAGAACCCAGGGAACTTCAAGATGCTGCTCAAGTCCAGCACCAGCGCGATACGCAGTGTTGCAGCCTCAATACTCCCCTTCACCTCTCGGCGTAGTCTATCTACTTCCCTTGTTCGCAACAGCTATGCCGATACGATTTCCAATCTTGCCGCTGGGCCACAATCCAACGTGATCGTTCAAGGTTTCACTGGAAAGGCATCCACGGTCCACACACAGATCTCGCTGGATATGGGCACCAACGTCGTCGGCGGTGTTTCACCTGGCAAAGGCGGTTCGAAGCACCTCGATGGTCGCCCTGTCTTCAACTCTGTCCGCGAGTTGCTCGATGCAGGGATCCGCGTTGATGCGACTTCAGTATTTGTTCCACCGGCTCTTGCGGCGGATGCGATCATCGAGGCGATTCACGCCGAAATCCCGCTGATTGTGAGCGTGGCGGAAGGTGTACCCGTCAAGGACCAATTCAGGGTGATGGAGGTGTTGCATTCTCAAAGCAAGTCGAGATTGGTCGGTGCAAACAGCCCGGGATATTGCAATCCAAGAGGTTGCAGGATGGGAATCTCGCCAATGATCACCTGCGCACCAGGGCCAGTGGGAATCGCAAGCCGATCAGGAACCTTGTCGTACGAAGCTGCTTATGCGACGAAAGGGTTGGGGCAGAGCTATATCTTGGGACTTGGGGGCGATTTCTATCCGGGAACGAGGACCGTCGAAGCGCTTCAGTTTTTGATGGAGGATGAGAATACCCAGGCCATCGTCCTGGCAGGTGAGATTGGAGGTACGATGGAGGAAGAGGTCTACGAGCTTCTGAACGATCCAGAATCCAAGTACAGGCAGAGAGGTGGAGATGGCAAGGGGAAATTTGCAAAGCCGATCGTGGGCTTTATTGCCGGGTTGAACACGCCTCCCGGTCAAATGTTTGGTCATGCAGGAGCGATTTGGAGGGACGCAACGAGTGGCGCGGTGGAGAAGAAAAAGATGTGGGAAGATGTTGGCATCAAGATGGCTGATGCGATTGCCGACGTGGGCAAGTTGATCGAGCAAGAGATGGAGAAGTACGGTGTGTCAGTCAAGAAGGGCTAGATTAACCCGTATCGTTTGGCACTTACTGGCACATCCAATACAGCCTCTCATAGCTGGCTCGGAGGAACGCTTTGTTTGGAGCTCACTTTGGATCTTCGCAACACGCAATTGGAATGGCATACACACATTGCACAAACAAACCTCGGTCTGATACGAAACTGTCTGTGTGGTATTTCGGAACCAAGGACCTTGCCTATAAGCCCGAACAAAGGAAGAGAGAGCGCACAACTAGTTGACAATGCTGTTAGTGTTGGAAGCAGCCCTCGAGTTGGTGGCGGTATTGTTCTTCGAGTTGGCCGAAGTACGAGCGGTAGGATTCCACTTTTCAAACTTGATGAACTCTCGGAAGTGGCAGAAGATGGCCATCAATGAAGTCACCGAGTACCAGATAGGGGTACACATGGCAAAGAGCAAGATACCACCCATACGAGTGAAATGCGAGCGGTTTCGGGCCTGGATGCAGATGGTCAGACCCAAGCAGATCAGGTTGACAGCGAGAGCGAACATGGACAAAGCGTATCCGCCAAAGTCCTCAAAGTATCGCTTGAGACCCTGGGTAGGGATGTTGTAGCAGATACCTGATGCAAGCATGAAGACGAGCTGCGAGTTGATGTAGAAGTAAAACTCGCGGTAGAGGAGGAGCTGGAAGAGACCAACACGCGAACGCCAACCGTTGTTGTCAGAGTAGGCACCGCGGCGGATCGAAGGCATGGCGTGTCGGAAAGCGACCTGAGTCCAACCCTGAGCCCAACGGAGACGCTGCTTGACAAGTGCGGGGAGGGTCTCGGGAGCCAGTTCGTAGGAGAGAACCTTGAGATCGTACTCGATACGAGCTCCGGAAATGATGGCGCGCATGGACGAGTCGATATCTTCGGTAAGCATGTGCTTTTGCATGCCGAGGGTTCGAAGAAGCGAGGCGTTCCAGTGACCGTTGGATCCGCCGAAGAAACCGTATCCCTGAACCTCGGCACGACCAGAGTGCATGACACCGTAGATGAGGTCGAACTCGGAAGCGATCAAGCGGGTCATGAAGGTCTCGGAGTAGTTGTAGATACAGCAGCGTCCCTGAATGATATCGACACCACCTTGCATGAAGCGCTTGGCGACCCATCGAAGCGCATCGGGCTCGGGATAGTGGTCCGTGTCGTACAGTGTGATGATCTCTCCCTTGGACTCGAGCGTCAAGAAGTGGTTGATGTTCTCGGCCTTGGAGGTCGACTTGGGTACCTTGACGATGCGAAGGTTGGTGCGCTCCTTGGCAAATTCGCGCAACTCGGTCTCGACGGGTTCGATGGGGTAGGGCGTGTTGTAGCAAACATTGATGGTCATGCGGTGGGCAGGGTAGTTGAGCTCGCGAAGAGCGTACTTGACCTGTCGCATGATGATCTCCTGCTCGTTGGGGAGGTAGGCGACAAGAACGACATCGATCATGGGCCATTCCTGGCCTTCTTCGAGCTTGAAGCCGTGGACCTTTGCGTGGCGCCATGCCTTTCGGGCGTTGATGGAAGGTCGAATACTCTGCATGGCTTCGGTGGACACGGAAAGCGCAGTGAAGGTCTGAAGTGCAACCAGCGAGTACCAGAGAGCTCGGTGGAGACCTGCGGGAATGAGGAGATAGAAGAAGAAGGAGAGCATCGAGTAGCAAACGAGCATGATCATGGGCGTCCAGCCGTAGTACCACGCCGAGAGCTGGCCAAAGATCTTTGTGAAGGTAGATCCTGCCATTTTTGCAAAGTTCAACTCAAATCGAGATTGATGCCGTTTTCCTGAAGAGTGTAGAGCTTTTCCCAAAGTGCGTCGAGCTGATCAAAGCTTGCTTGGGACGCTGCGTAAAGGCCGGGACTACTGACGTGCTGCTTTGCAAAATCGTATGTGAGGGAGGTCTTGAGGGAACTATTTAGTAGCCCTTTGGGTATATGAGGATGGTGATGGTGGGTCGGAAAGATGTGCGTATGTGCTTTGGAGCAGATCGGTGTCGGAAGCGGCGAGCCGGAGCGTGGGCAAGGATAGCTGTTAAGTGAGCAGGAAGCTTGGAGGGTCGTCCTCGAATATATTCTCGATAAGCTCTGTGACATATATGGGAAGCTGAGAAAGCGGGCAGCTGATCAGTAAGCCTGAGATTTGGAAAAGAGCGACAACTTTGTCTTTGGATGGGTTTGTTCTGGACCCAGCAGCAGAAAGAAAGCGGCGGCGGCGTAGTTTCCCGAGCAGCATGCGGCGCTGTGACTTCTGAGCAGAAGCAGGCGGGCGTTCGGACGGCCCAGGCTCAAAACAAATAAGGCAATACAGAGGTGCGGAAACGGCGACGGCGACCACAGGTGCTTTAGCTCAGGGCAAGGCTGATTGTGTGAGACACTGTTTGCGGAAAGCAAAAGGTGGGATTGATCAACGGAAGTTGCGCTCGTGCACATGCTAAAGGGGGGATTCAAACGCCGAAATACAGGCAGCATGGAAACCACTCGCACAAGGGCAAAAGTAGGACATGGCGGCTAGGAGGGATTGAGGTGGCTGTCGCTGTCAGAAAGCAGAGGCTCACAATAGTGGCGGACACTGAAGATAGAAAGAAGGGAGAATTAAGAAAAACAAATATGAAGGGGAGGGAGGACAACAGCCATGCCGTATGCGGCACTGTAGAGGTGTCAGGCGCTGGCTTGCTGTGAAGAGCGGGCAGGACGGCAGTCACGCAGGCCCAAAACAGGGCTTGGAGAATCCAAAAGAGGCGTCGGGAAAGGTGTCATGTCGATCTAGACCAAGTTGAGATTCCGCTACGACTGTGGTAGCAATTTGTTTAAGCGCCCACGCACCCATCTAGCGTCTTGGCAGATAGAGTCTTGTTTCTGTACCTGCCTCCAGGTGCCTAGATCCTGCATTGCAGCTCTCTCTATCTTTTCATCAATCTCTCACGAGTTAGCCGCTTGATTTCAGATTCATCAAACATCTTGCTGTAAAGACTGCAGAGTCGGCAACGGGTTCGAATATTTTGCGTGTTTTGATGTCAGCAACAAGTAGCCACTCCCGTCAGAAGATCGTAACGAGACCACTACACAAACAAGACGCGAGACAGCGGCCCTGCGGAGCCCGAACGGAATGGTGAGAACTTGGTGTTTGTTCCAAGTCTGTGCTGAGTGAGCGTGCGAGGCGCAAGGAGTGCAGGCTGAGGAGGAGCAATGGAGCGCTGCGAGCTAACGGGGATTCGAGGGGAGGACAGTGGTAGTAAAAGTGAGACATGTCTGCACAGCGCGGTTAGCATGGCCTTAATGGAGAAGAGCGCTCATGTTTCGGATGCGGATGCGGATGCCTTTTCCTTTTTTTTTTTTTTTTTTTTTTTTTTTTTTTTTTTTTTTTTTTAACTCGAACCTTGCCGCATCTGCATTTCATTTTCCTGCTCTGGTGCCCGATCAAGCCGTCTTGGTGTTTACTTTTTGCATCGGGTCTACATCTTGACAGCATTGATGCTTTGTGAGCTAGCATCACTCGGATGATGAGGAGTAGTTCATCGGGAAAGTGAGAAGAGAGAAGTGGGGCTCAGTATGGGGTAGAGACGAGCCCGAATGCGGAACGGCGAATCCAAAAGTCGGACTGAGACAAGAGCAGTCGCCGCAACACAAGGCACGCGTTTGAGCAGTCTCTGATTTTCCTTTTCGACAGCCGCCATTGATTTAATGACTTGTGCGATCTGCCGAATAAAAATTGGATTTTGTTTCGACATTCATTTCTTTGGCTGTCAAGATGTCTCGCTAGCCGCCGACGCGCTTCTGCGTGGCTTTTTGAGGTTTGTTGACCTCTCTCCAATTTTATTTTTCCTTTCCTTTTTCATTTCATTTTCATACTTCATCGACGCGGCCAGCCACTTGGATGCCCGAAACATGGTGGCGGTCTTGGACAATGTCGGCTCGATGTTGAAATGCAACGACCACTTCGGCTGAGCTGTCATTCGAAAAGCTGTCAACAATCCGCACGCCTATCCTCTGTCGGCTTGCACTGATAATACAGACCTTAATGTCAGGCACAACGACGTCTGGTCTTCGTGGCGACACTGTCAAACGCCGCGTCTGGTCTCGCCTAACCATTTAACTCACACTATCCATCTAGAACTTGCATCTGGCTTGATCTTCTGTACAGGCATCCCCTGGACAAGCTGTAAATAGTTACGAAAGGCATTGGTCACTTCAACATCTTGTCTAGATGGGAATCAGTCGCGAATAGATTCAGCGACAATCTGCTTGGAAGATCATATTGCCAGCCAAGCCTGTCAAAAAAGTGGCAGCAAAGTCACCTCATCTTTCTCACTCCTGTGAAAAATACGCCTCACACTCAACTCCGCCTTCCGCCAGCCATGTCTCAACTCTGCATGTCTCCATCCTCTGGCCAGCTATTCTCCATCCTCTTGCCCTTTTTAGGCTCCGTCCCTGCATTTCTTTGCTTCTGTTCATTTTTCTCAGGCCTCAATCATTTCTACGCCCAGCTAAGCCCGCTCGTAACTCTATCCGAGCTTTGTCCAGAACCAAGCTCCTGCCTCTTTTCGTTCCCGTTCCCAACTCTACTCTCAAAGGTTCAAGCACCGCCCTTCGAACCGTTCTGCAATGTGCAAACCCAATTGGATCGACAGGGAGCCCTCCCACCTTCTTCCAGCTCAGCTTGGATGCCTCCTTCCGGATGATCACACTTGCACGCAGAGTGTATAGTAGCAGCTCACAGCAGAATTGTTAGCAGTTGCATTCGGGCTCCGACCTCCACCTTCTCAAAAAGGCACAGAGGCTTTAGTGAGAAACAGAAACCTTGGAGCCGATGAGGATCGCCTAGCCGCTTTTCTGTTTCCGTATGTTCGGCCTCTGCTGTGCAGCGGCTTCCCTGGGCGCCTGTTATGATATTTTTATTTTGATAAAATAAATATTCCAGAGCTGTCCGCTTGCGAATCTCTTCCAGGCCATCGAGTTGTGTTCCAGAGCTATCCGCCTGTCAGACCCCGAACTTTGCCCTTTTTGCTTGGTGTGCATGTGTCTCACCCGTTCCGCAATCCAAGTCCGCCACTTTGCTGCCGTACCTCCTCGACTATGTGTGTTGCCCAGCTGCGTTACTTTGCCGCTACTCGATTACCCTTTGTGCGACCGCATTGTCCTGTGCTTTGCGCCCCACTGCATCCAATCTTTGTCAACTAGATTGACTTTTTCTGCTTCCGGTTTGACGTTGCCGCTCTCACTACGGTGAGTCGGAACAATAGCATGTGTCTATCTCCCCTCAGTCGCCGACACTTCTGCGATGACTGAGACTTGCCTCGTCGTTGTCTCTCGTTCGTCTCTCTAAGGTCTATGACTGATCCCCAGCCGCTTGTGCCAGATCCCATATATTCCAAGCCTGTCCTTCTCGATTCAAATACATCATACTACGATCATCCCCCAACAATCTTTCCCCCTTAAGAAGCTCGTCTCCCTCGCTCTAGCCATCACCGCTTCCTGTCCGCACAGCGTACGGCAGGCATTAGGCTTCGCACAGGCAGAGACCCGCAACTAGCCATCTCCACTGCCGCTTCTTGCACCAATCAATCCAGCAACTCAGCAACACTCTCTTTCCCGGTTCGCTCACGACTTGCGCTTTTCTCAGCGACTTCCGAGTCACATCTCGCACATTCGCACGTCTCGCCGTGCGAGATTCTTCCCTCATCCCCCGGCCGTCTATTCCGCGGCCCTTCAAAATGGTCAAGGCATTCACTCTTCTGACAACGGCCATTTTGGCCTTGTCCAGTGCCACTCTTCGCGCTCAAGCAGCTTGCGAGTGCGGTTACTTGGATCCCACCACAAACCACCTCTGGACTGACGCCGCGTTTTCCTACTTCAACGAGACCGGCCTCGAGGATATTGTCATGAACCCGGCAAAGTCGCCCAAGGTCGATGGTAGTCAGCCCTCTGGTGACACCGGCGATGGCCAGCAGACCTGGTCTGCAGTCGGTAACCACATCAACCCATACGAGGAGTCGTTCGGTGCCACCTACCTCAGCGCCGTCAGCTACAACAACACCTACATTGACAACCGCACCGAGGGTCTCGCGATGGAGGTTTCGACCGCCAACGAGAAGAAGCACACTGTCAACGGCTCCAGTATCGTCACAAGGCGTCGCGACATTCTGTTTGGTTCCTTCCGTGCCAGCGTTAAGCCTCCATTCATCAAGCCCATTCCCGGTTCCAACCGCGGCTACGGTTCTGGGTTCGAGTTTGCCATCTCGTACAACGACTCGGAGCGCATGCACGTCAACATTCTGACCAACGACTACATGCCCAACTCGACGCTTGGCTGGTCCTTTGCCGCCTCCCGATGGGATGATGACCCGGTCAAGAACAACCTCACCTACTTCCACGACTTTACAGAGACCAACTCGACCATTTTCCTCGAGCACCGCATGGAATGGCTCAACAAGACCGTGATTCAGTACAAGAACAACGCCGAGAACAAGTCGGTCAGCTTCTTCCAGTACAAGAAGGGGCAGAACACCATCAACCTCCCCACCACGCCTGCGCCCGTTTCACTCCAGGCTTGGGCCAACGGTGAGCCTTCCGCATCGCAAGGTCCTCCCACTTACGAGCCAAATGTTGTGCGTGTCATGTACACTCGCTTCTTCTTCAACTCGTCGCGCATCGAGCGTCACGACCAGTTTGCAAGCCAATGTGCTGCTGCTGCCAGCTCGGCCAACGCCGTCTGCAGCACCGAAGACTACACGTTGAGGACCAGTACTCCCTTCGACTTGGCTGCCGTCCAGCAGATCAAGCCCAAGAAGGTCAAGTTCCACGTTCCTCTCTGGACCGTCGTCATTGAGCTCTTCTTCCTGCTCGTTCTTTCAATCACCGTCGTCCACGGTCTCTACATTCGAAAGATCAAGGAAGCCGAGAAGAAGCGCAAGGCTGCAGCCCTCGCCCTCGCTGAGGAGGAAGAGAAGCAGGCCGCTCTTCTCCAGTACGATGACATTGATGAGCAGACCGACTCTCCTCGCTCCAAGGCGGCTGCCGACTTTGAAAAGCCTTACAAGCAAATCTGGGCTGTCCCCGAGCTCATGGATGACTGGGGCTCCGACGGCGAGAGTGACATTGACGAGGATGACGAGCGCTTCTGGGAGTCCGTCGATGTTTTGCGCAGCACAGACTACAAGGAGGACCGAGACATGAACCAGCCTGGTCTGCCTCACTTTGAGGATGCCACCGCCATGAAGCCTTCCGCTAGCGTCGATAGCTTGGATAGCTTCAAGTTCCCTCCTCCCCAGCAGAGCAACTCGCCTCCTCGCAACGGCGGCTCGCCTCGTGTCGATAACAATGCCGCTGCTGCTGGATGGGGCTCGCACAGCCGCTCCAACAGCGCCAACCGCATCCCCGCGGCCAACCAGTTCCACCTCGTCAACCGTCCCAACTTCCCTCGTGAGAACTCCAACATGCGCCAGCAGATGGCCAGGAGCTTGAACCGCAACAACCCCTACAACACAGGTGCCGGCAGCCTCGGCAGCGGCACAGGCGGCGTCGGCAGCAGCCCTCGATTCGACCATTACCAGGATGAAGTGGAAGAGACCATCGAAGAGTTTGCCGCTGGTGATCGCAACAGTAGCAGCACCGCCAGCAGCTCTTACCCTCCCGTTCGGACCGATCTGAGCCGCTTCGATTCCTACGAGTCGGATATTCAGGTTCCTACCAACTCACATGATGCCGCTCGCACCCAACGATACCTCCAGGACAGCAGCAGCAACGTCAGCCTGCCTTACATTGCCCCCAAGTACGCTGCTTCTGGTGGTCTCGCATCGGCTGCCAACTCGACCGCCTCGTTGCTCAACTACAGCGGCTCGGGTGGTGGTAACAACAACGGTGTCGGTGCCAGCCACGGCTACTCGTCGTCGATCAACATCAACTGGGATAACGAGCCCAAGATCATCCAGTGGAACAAGCGTAAGAGCATGGGCGTCGACTTGACCATTGGTCAACTCGCTCAGCCCGCCATGGGTGATAAGAACGCCGCTCGTCGTCTTTCCACCGTGGTCCACGCTGCTCCCAACAACGGTCACTCGTTCCTGACGGTTGTCTACAAGCGTTTCTACAACTTCTTCTTCATCTCTGGTGACGGAATGAAGACGGCTTCAGGTGACGCACGTATCGACTACCTCGACGGCATGCGTGGATTCGCTTGTCTCTTTGTATCGCTCGGTCATTTCATCCTCATGTTCTGGAACGCCATGGCCAACTTCTACGGTCCGCATCACTACTACGCTTTCGAGTACTGGATCCGCGTCATCTTTGGTCCCATCATCATCAACGCTGGTCTTGTGCTCGGTATCTTCTTCTTGCTCCCTTCGCGTACCATGGGTTCGCGATACTTGGTCAAGGGTGGTATCCAATCGCTTGCCGACAACTCGGTTCGTCGTATGCCTCGTCTCATCATCCCTGCTGCTGGTGCCTGTCTCGCCAACTACATGATGATCGACGTCGGTGCTTACAAGTGGGTCCCCCGTATGAACTCGTTGACCTGGTCCACTTGGTCCTACTACCAGAACTACGACAACGCCCTTGACTTCCTCAACACCTTCATCGCCTTGTGGTGGGCTGGTCCTCCTGACAACCCGGCGCTCGTTACACGATACGCTACCGGTGTGCTGTGGACCATCCCCGTGATTGTGCAGGGCGCATGGACGTGTATGCTTTGCGCCGTGTTCGCCCACGAGATCAAGACGCACTGGAAGCGATTCTTCTTCTACTTTATGTGCATGCTTCTCTCGTGGTACGCGCAGACTTGGGATCTCTTCTTCATGGCCGGTTTGGTGATTGCCGATCTCGACATCAACCTCAAGTACCGCAAGTGGGGCGAGATGGGTATCCCTCTCCTCCCCAAGGGTTACGCCAAGCTGCTTCGCATTCCCGAACGCATCCGTCAAAAGTTTGCACTCAAGGGCAAGGTCATCCCTTGGGCCTTCTTCCTCGCATGTTGCGTCCAAGAGTGGCTCACCTACATCCCCGGTGCCCCCGGTGAGAACTTTGACGTCTGGGACATCGGAGTACACCCCAACTTCTACAACAGCAAGCCCAACAAGTGGAACGACGACACCGGATACAAGTACCAGCGCCCGCGTACCTCGGCCTGGTTCTTCGTCATGAGCATCTTCATCCTTGCCGATCACTCGAGCGCCTTCCGTCAGATCTTCCGTCTGCGAGTCTGGTCGTTCCTCGGAAAACACTCCATGTCGTACTTCTTGCTCCACGGTATCATCTTCTGGACTTGGGGTGCCTGGTTGTCGGTCATCATGCTCACCCGTGGCATCAACTACTTTACCACCATCATGGTCGTCTTCTTCACCAGTTACTTCTGGCTTACGCTCTTCTGTATCTGCTTCACATACACGTTCGAGTACTGGGGCATCATCGCTTCCAAGGCCTTCTGGCGTGCCACCTCGGGCAACCTTGGTCGTCGTGCCGGTGCTTAAAAACTTCTCTATACCCTCTCTTTTGGTTTCTTCTTGGAAAGAATAATGTTATCGGTTTCCAGTAGATAGCCGCTTTGTGCTCTTTTTGCAATGCACCTTTTGCTAATCACTCCCGGAAATGTGTTTCTGGATTTGCGTCCGTGAAAATGCCGAGCTGAACCTGCTTCATCTGTGCTTCCTGATGGTACTGTACAGTATGGATGCGGACAATGCAAGATAATCAAAGAATGCGTGGTATACAAATTGCAAGACAGAGATGCGATCGTAACTGGATCATGTAAAGTCGTGTAGCCTAAGCATTGATGCACATCTTGCTCCTCTGACGAATAGCCTTTCCGTACTTCAAAAACACAAACGGCACTGGGATGCTGGCAATCGAAACAAATCCCAACAAACTCGACGCCCACCCCGTGCCCATGCCTTCGAACATCTGCCTACCAAATAGTGGGACGAAAACTGCGAACAAGCACCTGGAAAAAGCCATTGCAGCCAGCGCAGAGGCCGTGTAGATGTGGTAGCACTCGGCAGCGTAAGTGGCGAGCGAGTTGAAGGCCAGCATGAGGGAGATTCCGATTGGTAGTCCGGCGAGGATGGGGACCATGTAGTGGATGGAAGCACGCGCGGTCCAGCCGAACCAGAAGAAGCCGACGGCGAAGAGGGGCGCTGAGAATGCTACCTGGGGAAGACGAGATTCCGGCACGGGCTTGCCACCGGCAGCTTCGCGTGCTGCGAGGGAGCGCTTGTTGAACCATCCCACGATGTGAGCGGAGAGGGCGATGCCGAGGCCGATAGCGAGGAAGGCAAGACCCACTTCGCCAGCGTTGAATCCATACGTGCCGCTAAAAACGACAGGGTAGGCTTCGAAAAACATGAAGATGACCGCGTAGCAGAAGGACGTCCACAGCGTGGCATACATCAGTGGAGCCTCGGTGAAAAGCATGTGGAACGGTCGACCGACGTATACACGAAGAATCTCGGACCAGGAGACCGGTGCAACGGCTCCATCTGCACCCAGCTTCTCGCCAGGCGCCAAAAAATCGTTTCGCCCTGTCTCTGCTCGAAGTTGCACCGCTTTGCGCTTCAGCAACACCGGCGCATACGACTCCTTCTGGATAATGATGACCAATACCATCGATACGACCGAGAGCAAACACAACATCCAGTAGATCCACCTCCATCGCTCCGACTCTACGTTGCTGCCTGCGATGAATCCACCTACCAATGGACCAAGGGTGGGACCCATGAATGCCGACAGCGAGTAGGTGAACATTGGCCAAAGTCGGACTCTGGGCAGCCAAATATCCGAGATCGTGCCTCCAGAGTTGGCCTGTGGAGCAGCAGCGAAGAGCCCGACGAAAAAACGACAGACAAGTAGGGTCTGGATGTTGGGCGCCAGCGCGCAGCCAATATTAAAGAAGAAGTAGCCTGGTACCGAGATGTAGTTGACCACAAGGCGGCCGTACAGTTCCGACAGGGGAGCCCAGAGGGGAGGACCGACGCAGAAGCCGATCATATAGATAGAGAGGACGAGCGCAGAAACCTCGTGCGATATCCCGAACTGGTGGATGTACTGCGCTGTTGCACCAGTACCGACCGAGGAGGTGATGGTAGCGTTAAAGTAGAGACAAGAGACAAGGGCTGTGACGATCCATTTGCGGCGGTCGGTCCAGTGCGTCGGGTCTTCATCTTCTGACAGCATCACAGATGGCATCTCCTCGCCGCCATCTTCCCCTCGCCCCTTCTCTGCATTTCCAGGATGTGACGACCTGCGTGCTTCTTCCAATGCGATACCATCGTTCCCTGTATTAGCCTTCTCCAACTCGTCCAACTTTTGCAAATGAGGAAGATGCAAATGCAATTTATGCGGTGGCAGCTGATGAAGGTGTGCCAGGTGCTCGTCTTCGGCGATGGCGGTCGAGTCTCCCTTCTCCACCTGGGCGTGGAGCATGTGCAGCCTACGTTCAGCTGACGATACGTCGAACGAGTTGACACGGGTTGGCGCTTCTGAATGATGCATTGGTGTTGCGACGGCGGTGGAGTGGTTGGTGAACGAGTCCGCACCAGAGTCTGGCGGATGCGACTGTTCATGCGATGTCGAAGCTATTGAGTGCGATGAGGAGGAGTTTGTGGAGGTGGGCCTAACCACAGCCGCAGCTGCAGTCGGTGAAGATGGTGGTCGTGGGTCGGTGCGTGCCATGCTCGTTGTAGTGCTAGTAAAAGCCTAGAAGAATAGAGGCGGTAACTGGCAACGGTGGTGGTGAAGAGGACAGAGCAGAGGTTACCACTTGCTAGTGATGGACATGTGGATGCTAGTGGTGGATCCGTCCAACGCAGGGGTTGGGCTTAAGAGAAGAATGCTGTGCAGTAAAGATAGAGCGAGGAAGGAAGAGAAGGAGAATACGGAAGTGCCGGTGTCGGGAAAGACTCCATCGAAGCCAAGATTGCCCAGGGTCTGGATTCCAGTTACGAAGCGCAGATCACAAAGCGGCTACGACATCGATAGCCGGAGGAGGCGAGCATGTGGTCCACCATGCAGGTGGCCGCCGGGTACAGTTTGACCTGCTGTCCAGCGCCCTCTTCTGCTTCTACTGCACCCTACGCTTTTTATTGACCCCTGTGACCATTAGCATCCTCCACAGACCCTCACTAAGCTTCAACTTAGGCCTTCACACAAGATAAAGAGCGTTACTCGAACATGACTCTAGCTGAAGGCTCCTGTCATTAGCCACAATCATTCGGAGCTGAAGAACGTGAATGACGTTGCAAGCGAAAGTTTTGGGCCGGAAAATAGTTTGGATAGCACTATGCAACGCAGCATGTCAAGCATAGCCGACCGATTCACCAAACTCGCTTTTTTTTTTTTTTTTTTTCTTTTTCGCTTTTCCGAAAAGTCGTTTTTCGAAACTTTTGGCTAAAACTCTGGTTGTGATGATGTGACCTAACTTGCCTCATGTAACCGGCAGTATCTTGCACCTTTCAGTGTTTCCATCTCCTTCAGCCCGCTGCGAGCTGACTATTGGCAGTGTGACGAGTTCGACGATCGTCATCAGCAAGACATTTGCAGATCCATCAGACGAGAGTGCAATTCAGGTGGCTCGGATTCCGAAGTGGGTTGCAAGGTGTCCAACAAAAACGAGAGGATCCGGCCAACCGGTCTAAACTAGGGCCGGATAGACGCGTCCGATTTGTCCGATTTGCGCCGATGAAAAAATTTGACAAAAAATGTGGGATCGCAACTTTTGACAATCTTTGTCGCACGGCAAATCTGCTTCCTCTAGGCCGACTCTGAGAGTGTTTGCTATACACCAGCCGGTAGCAGACCAAAAGGCACTTTATCTAACTAATGGTGGCGGAAGAGCGATATCTGCGGCCATAGAACCTTGAAAGCACCGCATCCCGTCCGATCTGCGAAGTTAAGCAAGGTATCGCCTAGTCAGTACTGCGGTGGGGGACCACGCGGGAATCCTAGGTGCTGCAGTTCTTTTCTTTCTTTTTGGTCCTCTTGCTGTTTGCATTCACTTCATGTGTCACTCTAAAACGAAGTCTGTGTGCTAGCAGGACTGATGCACAATTTCCATGTCTACAGTGTTCCAACGTGAGTAATCTATTGCGGTTCTATATCGCCAAATATCCTATCACAGCAACCACCAGCGTCAAAGAAACCACCCACCCTGGCCTCTCCATCGCACCCGCACCTGTTTGCAACTAAGGTTGAGTCACGCGCAGCAGATGTTATTGTCAGTCAGCCACACCGACCTTCAGTACAAGTAACGGCATCCAAGAAGACTCTCCCTTGCAGTTTAATGGGCGAAAGACTGCATACAGTAGAGTTGGCACGCGCTCTCGTTTGCCACGGCGCGGCTGGATTTTTCTCTTACGGATGCGCAGCACTTTGTACGAAAACGCGCCAAAAGGTGATATCTGGCGACGCCCTTGATACAGTACGACTTGCTTCTTCCTTCTCTTCCTCCTCTACAGAGTTTGACTTTGACGCAAAGCTTCCGGATGAAGCTCTTCCTCAAGATCATGGAACAGCCCACTTTCTCTCGTCTTTCGATCATAAAACGCTTTCACTCAAAGAAAGCGCAATTCAATGCCTTCCTCACAATGCTTTCGATAACCGACCAGTGTAGCGCTGCTCGAACAAAGAGTTGCCCAAGCGTAAGCTCATGCTTGGTTGATTTCGTCGCGCTTTGCCGCTTCACGACAGCTCGCGCCATGACATTTCATTTGTGAGTGCACTAGCTCGGTGCATGGACCCACATCTGCAGGAGCCTGTTGCCCGAGTCGCTCAACTTAACGCAGAGCTTAATCCCACTTGCCAGGAGTCCCTCTCGCTTTCAACGACGTTTCATTCGTTGTGCAACCTCTCCTTCTACCACAGCCACCACACGCAATGGATCGAGCATCCTCCCAACACCATGTGGTTCCGTCACCTCCAATTCTCGACAGCAGCGTTGGCCATTTCGTTCAACATACTCTCACTGCCACCGAGCATCTCAGCAGCTCGCAAAGATCACCAGACCTTGTACAGGCGACAAACACAATATCAGTACATTGCAGATGAGCAGGACCCACTCAAGGCTGCGGCCGACATTCAACAGATGCAGTTTGTACCCAACAACAGTTCGGCTCCAAATCCGGACTGGCTCATCATCAAGGACGATGGCGACTCGTCCAACCCTCCTTGGCTCTCCCAAGTACCTTTCGTACAGACTCCAGCCGCCGAGAATCAGCAGCTCGGTGATGGCTTGATGGGCTGGAAAGTGGTTCCCGACTTAGAAGGCTTTACCCTCAACCGTACTTGGCAGGTGCTTCCCAACCTCGTCATGCCCATGTACGTTTCCCAAAGCTATAAGCCTGGACAAGACAACAGCAACATTCAACGCGCCATCATCACCATGCCAGGAAAGCCGCGTGACTCGTGGAAGTACGCCAACTTGTTTCGCAATGCGCTCACCGTCGCCGCCTCCAACCCTGCCAACGGCATCACTGCAGATCAGGTGGTGATTATTGGCCCCGTCTTTCTCAACTCGGACGACAAGGAGGCTGGAGCCGTCAAAGATGGAGAGCTCTATTGGCACGGTTCGCAGTGGCAGTCGGGACGGCGAGCTCGTAACGAGCCCAAGATCAAACTCAGTTCGTATCATGTCCTCGACAACATCACCGACTGGGTCTTCAAGTCGGGCGAGTTCCCATCGATCAAGCAGGTCGTCTTTGGTGGCCACTCGATGGGTGGTCAAGCAGTACAACGATATGCAGTGCTCAAAAAGACCAAGGCATACGACGACAACGTACACTTTTGGGTCGGCAATCCAGGTTCATGGGCGTGGCTCGACGACCAGCGCCCCTATCAAAACGCCTCATGTGCGGGCTGGAACAATTGGGGCTATGGTATCGGCAATATCTCTAGCGTGATCGGCTACGCACGTAGAGACGTAAATGCGAGCAGAGAGGCCATCGTTGAGCGCTTCCGTTCGCGCAAGGTCCACTACGCTGTCGGTCTTGCCGATATGGGCCCCGGTGACACGCATTGCCAGGCCAAGATGCAGGGCGGCAGTCATTTGGACCGCGGATCGCAGTTTGTCCTCTCGCTCGGCAGGCTAGGAGGCTTCCCACCCAAACAGACGTTCGATGTGATCGCAGGAACATCGCATCAAGACTACCCGATGATTCGAGCCGACAAGTCGGTGCAGCGCATCTTCCTGAGCGACTTTAACACGAGCTTTCCCCTCCTCGCCAACACGACCAATCCGGGAGACCGTCCACCGCACGAGCATCACGGCCACAACCACACGCACCACGACCCGAACGTGCCCAAGCTAAAGATGTTTTCGACCCCGAAGCACCGCATCATTGCAACCGGACTGTTGGGCGGATCCGTCTTCCTCACTATTGCCTTTTTCACCATGCTTCCGTTCATTTTTAGCGATAATTACGACGATCGTAGCTATCAGATGGAGATGTCGAGTCGTCGAAGGCTGTTGTCCTGAGCAGCATCTTGCTCGTAACTTGTGGCCATACACGGCATTCTAGAGCCAAATAGCAATGCTTGCAACTCCCGCGCAGAATGTTTCCTCTCTGATTCATGTTATCTATACACAGCATGTGTGGTGTGAAGGAGCAAGTGCACATGAGCTGTATCGGTGTTGCGCCCGAAGTGTAGAAGGAGTGTGTGGCAGGCAGCTCGGAGCCTTTTTCTCGCGACACCATTTCCAAGGGTGGAGAAATTCAAGGCGGCTGCATTCAAGTCTCCACTTTTCTCGTTGCTTTTCCCGGCATCCGGAAATTGTCTTCTTTGCTCATCACCTTCTTCCTGACCTTGGCTACTTCCCTTTCCCAGTGTTCTTCGTCCTCAGCCTCGTTGCGCACCCATACAACTTTCATCCACGGCCGAAACTGCATTGTCAATATGGTTGGCTCGGTAAGCATTCCTCCTCTTGCTGGCTCCACTTCATCGTCTAGCTCCAAGCGGAATCGGAGCTGATCTATCTTCTCTCTGCTTTATGAAACTCGTAGTGCGCACACATTCGAAACGACCTCACCGACTGCATCCTCAAAACAGACTGCTTTGTCAAACAAGGCAACTCGGCACAGGAATGCATCACCTCACACATGGCAGAGTTGCCACTGGAATGTCAGCATCTCTACAAGTCGTTTGTCGAGTGTCGTCGCGGAATGGTAAGCACCTTTTCTACACCCTCTTCTACTCGCCTAGCAGCGTTTGTTCCTGGTTCTTGAGAGACCGTATCACTGATTGACGACCGGGTTTTGGATATGATACTGGACTGGCAACGATGCAGCTGGATATGAGGAAACGGTTCAGGGGTAATGCTCCTCCAGCGGCAAGTGGAAATAATGCTCCGGGCGGAACGAGTCAAGTTGATCCTGCGACTGCTGGGGAGAAGGCGACATAGGTACACCGTGGCAGTGAACAATTAGACGGGATCAACGGGTCAGTCTCAAGAGCAGAGATCAGCGGATTCCTCCTCTTCGATTTCGACCCAACCCACAGCATGAGCATCCATTGTACTTGTATCCACATACACCACCGCTATCAACACGCAGCAATCTCACGGTCCAAACACGCAGCTTTTATCGTCGACAGTCTCTTTTGTCATTTGTGTTGGATGTCTCGGCCACAATCCTCGCTCACAGCCACAGCCACACGCGCGCAAAACCACAACCTGGTCACTTTGAAGCTGGCTACCATTTCAAAACCACAACAAAAGAGGAACCGACAGAAGAAGAAAGAGAGAGAGAGAGAGCTTTTCTTCGTCGTCCCAACGAGAAAGAGATTAAGTAGAATACTAAGAAAGGACAGTTGACATCGACCCGTAGCTAGCTGGTCGCAAAAGGGAAGCCTTGATTTTTGCTGGGTCGATATGCGCGAGAGAGTAGAGACAGTGAATCGTGTTGCCCAAATCTTAGAGCATGACCACGACGATCGCTGCGGCGGCGATGGTGATGAAGATGGCTTTGGCAGCGGCGTAGTTGAAGTTGTCCAGTGCGTTGTTTGCGATTTGGAGGAGATTAGGATCGGGGACGAGGTTTTTGGCGTTGGGGTCGGTGTTGTACTGGTCTTTGGAGGCGAGACTCTGATAGACCTGGGAAGGGAATACGGCAGGGACGGTGGCGGTGGGGACGGTGTATGTGAATTGGTACGAAGCTGTAGCGGGTGATGGACCAGGACCGCCGATGACGGTGGGATTGCCACCTTGTGCGGATGCAAAGGTGGTGACGGGGGTAAAAGTGTTGGAGACGCTATAGGCGGAGAGAGGGAAGGATGTCCCTGCAAATGCCGAGGATACTTGGGCAGAGGTAGAGGTGGCAAGCACGAGAAGGGTAGCTGCCAGGAAAAAGGCTGTAGCTCTTGTTGAGGAGATCATTGTTGGTATAATGGATTCTGAAAAATTTTGATATGGCGTGGAAGAGATGAGGGATGGACAGTCTAAGGGGCGCTAGCTGAAATGCTTTCTTGGTCCGGTAGAGGAAGTGTATCGCCAAGATTGTTCGTGGACGCTCTTAGTCGGCAGGAAAGCAGCAAGCTAGTCCAATAGCAAGTTGCAAGACAACTCTGTTCTGATCGAGCAGAAGGTCAAGCTGTGAATACGCTGAAGCTTAGGGATGGATGGCGGATGTCGATTCCCAAAAAGCGATGATGGTTGGTTTTAACGATGCGATTCCAGGATGCAAAAGTAGAGGAGACAGTTGAAGCGCAACAGGCAATTGCAATGAGCGTATGTGTGTGTGTGTGTGTGTGTTTGGATGTGGCTGTGAAGGATGGTAGGGAGCGTCGCAAAGGAGAAAGATGAAGGAACAGATGATGGCCAGAGGATCGTGCGGGGAAGGTTACACACTCGAAAGGGGGGGGCTAAGCAGCAAACATCAGCAGACACTCTCAATGCAAAAAGAGAGATCCAAACGCGGCCGCTGCAGTACATAGTCTAGAGAAGGGGAAAATCCACATCTGGCTCTGCATGATGCTGTCTAAATCTGTACAGTATACAGTTGCTGGGCTGAAGCATTTCCTACCTTGAACCCCGCAAGCAGCTTCAAACAGCAAACAGGAACATGGGCGCGCAACGACGATCCCAAAAACAAAATATTCCCCGTCCTGCCGTTGCCAAAAGAGAAAATTCACAATTCGCCCTCGCTTAGCGCCTCCTCTGCACACGACCACTGTGGTTGCATTCAAATTCCGACCTGACCAGGAGGCGCGATTTCACAGGCCAAAACTACACGCCCTAGGCAGACTCACCCAAGGCCCTTCAAAGTGCTAACTTACAATCCCGTTATGTTGATGACTTGGGTCTTGGATCTACAGGATCGGGAAGCTGCGGAGGAATCCTTCACCTAGAGCTCAGAATAGCACGGCACAGTCTGGCACATGATTCCAAAGAGTGAGGGAAACTTCAAGTTCGATGTCTTGTATGGTGGACGAGAGTGATGTTCAGGTAGATGCCAAATTCAAAAAGGCCTTTGATGCATAGCTCAGAGTCTAGCGAATCTGCTTCCAGCGGTTCTGCAGAGCCGAAGCGAGCGTATAGTAATCGGTGAGCTGTCCCTTCTCTGTGAGATCCTTTATGACGAGATGGTACTCTGAGATGGGGAAAGTTTGGTTAATCAGGATGACTTTGAGGGCGTCATCGTCGACGGGTCGGCCAGAAGCCTGCTGGTAGTCGAGCGACATCGTTTGGATACGGTCGATGAGGTCGCCGACGTCCTTGCCCGAAATTTGGAGTTGGCAGAGTCTGACGAAGAGGAGGCACGAGGCTGAAGTTTCTCTGGCCATGGTGGCTGTTCGAAGAGGGAGAGAATGTGTGGGTATGGATACAGTGGGTGAAAGGGGGATGGCTACGAATCGAAGAAAGAGCGCTTATATATGTCTTTACGTCTATTCACGCTCATCACGAGGTAAGACCGACACAGACTCAGCCTCACCGCTCGCCCTCATCCACAATGTACAGCCCCATGCTGAAATGACAACACGCAAGGAATGGTGGGACGAGAACATCGTAAAACAACAGATTAGATCCAGGCCAGAACCTTCCCCCCTTACGCAATGCGATCTCGTCTTCCTCTGTACGCCGACATGAACTTCATAAACCTGCAGCTGCTTGCAAGGCGGATGCAGTCGCGACCATCGAAGCTGAGCATGTTGTCGTTTTGCTTGGTGCTCACGATGGGTCGACAACAGGCGGTGCGCGAAATGAGATCTGGTGGATTCGAGCGTCTGTTTTCCGATAGAGGCTGGTCGTTGTGGCTGTTTGTGTGTCTTGCTCGAAAGAGTGCGACACTGCCACATTACGTCTACCTCTCAGCTACCACAGCCACACTGCCAACAGCAACTCGGATGAGAAAGCGTTATCCATTAGCGAAGCCAGAAAGGAACAAGAACAAAGGCATCAGCGCACTATCGAACCGAGAGGCACAAGCCTCAAAGGGCGTGTGCAATACGACAAAGTGCAAAGCAGGTATCGGGCATGTCAGTTGGCATCGGCTGCCTTGATATCGCGACTGAAGTAATCCGCCTGGAACCTCCAGCTAGCAACGCCGTCGAACTCGCTCCATTCTGGTGAGACCTCTGCAGCCTGGGCTGCCACCGAAGGATCGTAGAAGGCTGGTGTCTTGATTCGTGTATCTGCCTTGTAAGGGATCGGTGGAATCTTGGCGTTGTCCTTGTCAAATACGAACTGGGTCAAAGTGTCCCCCGTTGCCCAGCCGTACCATGGTCGACCGGCCCATTGGACTGCGCCGTTGTTTGCTGCTGAGCCCTGCTCTCCGTCCTTGGAAAAGTTGACCTCGATGTAGTCCTTGACGTTGTAGAGAATCGTTGCTTCGTCGACGGGGTAGATCGAGGGTGATTTGTGCGGGGTGATGGTGACCAAGTTGCTCCTCAACCCCGCGATCAGGTTTGATGATGTTGCCAGCACGATATTGGAAAACAGGATGAGCTGCTTGTACACAAAGCCCTTCTCGGCGCTTGCTGGCTGCTTTGCCGACAGCGAAGGATGACGCATACCGAGCACCTCGAGTTTAGCCTCGTCGAAGCTGGGGCGGAAGAAACGCGGTCCCGGACCGGTATGGTTCTGGTACCCCAGCTCGAGCATGACAGGATGGTTGACACCGGCATTGTACTCTGCAGCGTTGAGACCAAGCGATACGATCTGGTCGTGTGTGAAGGAGATCAACGGCGAAGGCTCGATATCGCGCACTTTGGGTGGGAGAAAGTTGAGGATCTGCGAAATGGGCATCAGCAAAGGCACCAGCATCACATCGTAAGTTCCGCTGATAGCGACCATCTTGACAATGCTTTTGTGCGTGTTGCAGTGGGGTAGAAGCGAAGGTCGGAGGAAGGTTGTAGAAGAAGAGAAGGAGGAGCAAGAGAGGTGGGTTAAAGGATCTTTTATGACCCCTAGGCCAACGACAGGATGTTGGAGTAAGCCGTCGGAATTACTGCTCCATCTCCACACTTTTTTCCCCTCCACTCTGCGCAGCTTGGCACATGCGTGAAAAATCCAGTCTAGCGCCCTCGGCTGTTGCAATCTCTGCATTGCACATGGGAACAATTTGTTCTGGTTCAGGTTTCAATCCCACTTGCTTCTCATCGTGATCCGCACCCGCTAATAGTACGTACGACGTTTGCAGGAAGTGCATCTATGATTTGCAAAAGATATACAGTAGCTATACAAGGTCTATGTTTCTATCCGAGGCGACAATCTACATGTTACAAAGTTATATCTTAGAGATGACTCCAACCGATCTCAAACCAGAGATACTCCTGTTCGTCATTCCGACCGACACTGGCACGCTTGTCTAGCCTGCGTCGCTTGAGAATCGTCAGTTCCGCGGGAGGTTGTACTGGTTGGCAAGCGTCTCGAAGCGAGATGGCGTCCATGCGAGAGCGCAGAAGATCACTGTGCTTCGCATCGCCCTTGTGGAGATCTGCACTTGGAGGATCCAAGACCAACGCGGGTGTTCCCGGCATCGTGTCAAACGGAGTGGCGGTGCTGGAAGCGCTCAACGAGGGGACGGCAGCTGTTCGGAGACGAGGCTTGAATGCCTCCTCTACGGTCTTAAAGAGACCTTCGAACTTGCCGGAACCTCGGACGGCCATGATGATGTGTGCGCGTGGTGCATTTTCGACAGGTTCGTTACATGGAGGCTTGCGCAGAAATGTTTCTATCGAAGAGCGGATCCAGAGGGCGTGTCCG
The DNA here is from genome assembly GCA_900323505.1 of Ustilago trichophora. NCBI lineage: Eukaryota > Fungi > Basidiomycota > Ustilaginomycetes > Ustilaginales > Ustilaginaceae > Ustilago > Ustilago trichophora. The sequence continues at coordinate 1,828,548 of OOIN01000003.1, read as the reverse complement.
GGATCATAGATCACATCCGCTAACAGCAAGAGGTCGTACTTTGACTGGTTCGCTTCCTCCGGGTCACCTTGAAGCACCTTCTGATGGACTTCCAACCAGTCCAGGTGCTCGACCGTGACCGAGACAGGATCGGCAACTTGTAACCCTGCGAGAGGGGCAGGGAAGTTCTCTGAGACGTTATGTTCCAAATTCCTGAGAACCTGCGTGTGGTAGTCTGTCAGCACGACGTCTGCTGGGATCCCTTGTTGCTGGAGGAGCTTGGCTGCTGCCATTCCGAGGAGACCCGTACCGGCACCAAGCTCTGCGATCCTCAGCCGCGGTCCAGTCGTGCACGCCAAGCCAGGGTGAAACAGCGTAGGATGTCGGATAAGCACATCGCTCACTACGATGGATGCGCCCCAGGTCTGTACACCCACAGCGGCGGCGGCGTCTTGACTCGAGCCTGTACCGTTCTGTGTGTTGGCTTCCGATTGGGTGTCCGAAGGCGGCAGAGGGTCATCGCGAAGGACAATCTCGATGAACTCAGACGACGTTACAGCAGGATGGACCAAGGCATCGGCTTCGGGAATGAGAACGGGTTCCTTGAGAGGGAAGCGGAACTCGCGCGAGATAGCACCAGCTTCCTCAATACTGGCATGACCACCAAGTATGCGTCCGGCCAGATCCAAGAGTGCATCAGCAGAGGTGACATCGCTCTCGTCGTCGACCCAGTAAAGGCCGCTGCCGATCAAGCGCGTGAGCCAGTTCATGGCGTAGCGCTTCTCGTTGTCGTCCACCTTGGCCGAGTCGATGACGTCTTGGTGTGCGGTTTCGTCATGTTCATTGTTGGATTGACGTCGGCTGTCGTGAAGAGCAATCTCGTCACGATTGAGCGACTGAGGAGAGTAGAGAAGGGCGAGGTGGGCAAGGGCCTGAAAGATGTCGTCTGAAGCAGGCTCGTCTTTGATGCGAGGAAGGCAGCTGGTTGGATTGACCAGCGCTGCGAGCTCCTCCATTATGGTCATGATTGGATGGGACGATTCGAGGTTGAAGTGATCTTCTTTGATGTTCCTATGGTGAAGTGATTCCGAGAGTTCCAGTCTAAGGAAACGGGCGGTGGCGGGTTCAGATCATCGTGGCGGTGAACTTGGACGATCACACTACCAGAATGGCAGATTGATCAGAGGTGGAGCTGTTGATGGACGTGTGCACAACGACTACTCATGTCGACGTTGGCTGAAGATGATGGTGAGTCGGACGGAATTGATGGAGAACCTAAAAGCTAACCAGGTGGGACAAGAAGAAAGGACTTGCCCCACATTTTTTCCAAAAAAAAAAAGAAAAAAAAAAGTGTTCGAATAAAAAGAAAGGTTGGGAAATTGACACACGGCCGAAAGTCTTTGAGAATGAATTTCACAGGCCATGATTTGAGCAAGTCAGTGTGAGTGTTGGACTGTGACCGCCGAGAGCCGACTAAATTGCAGCAATCTGGCCTGTTGCGGGGAAGACGGTCCAAAAAAGCAAGAAGCGCTTTCAAACATCCAAAAAGCACAGGACCCGGTGCACGTCGGCTTAGCCCCGAACACAGACCTCTGCTCCTGTGTGCTCGCTTCGGCATTTCCGGTTCTCCGTTTCTCTTTGTCCCAACTGTCGACCTTTGATTCTTCTCAACTCTTTATATCCATTCTTACGCTACTCACTACCACCACCATCATCTCTTCATCAGCCCTTCGTGACCATCAACATCGTTACTTGGTCAAGGTGAACGCTCTGCGAAGAAAGCTCGGCCTTGATACTGACTCCGGCTACTAAAACAACATTCTCACGAGCCTCGGCCGCTTCAACATGTCTTCTCGTCTGGTCGCTGCTCGTCTCGCGCGCGTCAACGCAGCTCGAGTCCAGTCGTCTGCTCTTCCGTCCTCCAGTGTTGCTCGCCTTAGCATCTGCTCGCGCTCCAGCCGTGCGCTCCCTACTTTTGCCTCCACCTCCATTTCAGCCATCAGGATGAACCACACTGCTGCTACCTCGCTCAACCCACAACCTGCTCCTCTCCGAGTACAGCCCCCTACCGCCCAGCAGGAGCAGGCCGACTACGACGCCGCCATCAAGCAGGTTCAGGAATGGTTCGACAGCCCACGATTCAAGGGAATCAAGCGACCCTACGGCCCTGAAGCCGTCGTTTCCAAGCGTGGTTCCATGCCCGTTCAGCCACCCGCCTCTTCCCTCATGGCCGACAAGCTCTTCGCTTTGCTATCTGAACACGCAGCAAAGGGAACACCCGCCCATACCATGGGTGCCATTGACCCCGTCCAGCAATCGCAGATGGCCCACAACCAGGAGGTCGTTTACGTCTCGGGTTGGGCTTGCAGTTCCGTCCTCACCACCTGCAACAACGAGGTCGGCCCTGATCTTGCAGACTACCCCTACACCACCGTACCCAACCAGGTTCAGCGTCTCTTCAAAGCTCAGCAGCACCATGACCGAAAGCACTGGGATGAGCGATGCCAGCTCTCCGCAGAGCAGAAGGCTAAGACCCCTTGGGTCGACTACCTCCGACCCATCATCGCCGATGCCGACACTGGTCACGGTGGTCTTAGCACCGTCTTCAAGCTCGCCAAGCTCTTTGCTGAGCAGGGTGCTGCCGGTATTCACCTCGAGGACCAGCTCCACGGCGGCAAAAAGTGCGGTCACCAGGCCGGAAAGGTGCTTGTCCCCACTTCTGAGCACGTCAACCGTCTCACTGCAACCCGATTCGCCTGGGACATTCTCGGTTCCGCCAACATCTTGATCGCCCGTACCGACTCCGAGTCAGCCAAGCTCATCTCTTCCAGTATCGACGCTCGTGACCACGAGTTCATCAAGGGTGCTTACAACCTGCCCGAGGGCACCAGGAGTCTCGCAGACACCCTTGCTTCCAAGGAGGCGGCTGGGGCTTCCGGACCCGAGGTCGATGCCGCCGAGAAAGCATGGATGGACAAGTGCGAGCTGCTCACCTTCAACGAGGCTGTTGCCAAGCACAACGCTTCCAACAAGCAGGGTGTCGAGACCTACAACCAGAAGGTTGCCGGTGGCGTCTCCAACGGTGAGGCACGTGCCATCGCCAAGGAGGTCTTTGGTGCCGAGGGTGTCCCCACCTGGTGCTGGGATGCTCCCCGAACCAAGGAAGGCTACTACCACTTCAAGGGCGGCGTCGCAGCCGCCATCAAGCGTGTTAAGATCTTCGGCGCGTACGCCGACATGCTCTGGCTCGAGACCAAAACACCCGACCTCAAGCAGGCCCAGACCTTCGCCGCCGATATCCACCGTGACCTCCCCGGCAAGTGGCTCGTATACAACCTCAGCCCAAGCTTCAACTGGAGCGCACACGGCTTCTCCGACCAGGACCTCAAGAACTTTGTCTGGGATCTCGCCAAGTCTGGTTTCGTCTTCCAACTCATCTCGCTCGCCGGTCTCCACTCGACCGGCGCCATGACATGCGAACTCTCGCAGCGATTCAAGACCGACGGTATGCTTGCTTACGTCGAGCTCGTGCAGCGCAAGGAGAAGGAGATTGGATGTGACGTGCTCACCCATCAGAAGTGGTCCGGTGCCGCATATGTCGACCGAATGCTCCAGGCTGTCAGCTCGGGTAGCTCAGCGACCCAGGCCATGGGTGCTGACAGCACCGAGCGTTCGTTCTAGACGGTTTCCTCGCATCTTGACGCTTTCCAATAAACATGACCGACATACAAAGAAACTTATCTATCCTTCTTGTATGGCCGACTGTGTGACCGTTCTGTGTTTGAGCTTCCCCATCTGAGTGTGAGGGGCTGTTTGGGGTTGAAAGGCGTCGCCTGGTGCATGACAAAAGGGTCTACTTGATTTCCGAATTCCGAGAAAAGCAGCAGGAAGAACGGCAAATTTAGAGCTTTCTGCTCCACTTCGCAGCCCTACACCTCTACTTCATCACACCACGCAAACACACTCGCAAGTGCTTCTGCGAAAAGCAATGATCCGGTCAGCATGTAACAGAGCCAGCACACGGCTGTCACAAGTGACGTTCTGTCCGACATCTCGATATGCTGCGTGGCAAACGAGGTCGCAAGCTGCTGAGGTCGCACGACCTGTACCAACATCTCACGGCCCATCATCGCGTCGCTCTACATTCGCATCAAGCTCCTCTTCGATACGCTATTACTCGAGTTCTGTGTCAAGACAGCAAGCATCTTCCTCCTCATCGAGCACCAGCTCAGCGGTAAAGTCAGACGCTCGGGATTATTCCAAGTTCGACCGCCTCGAGACACGCACGTTCTCCATCATCAGCCATGTCGATCACGGCAAGTCTACGCTAGCTGACCGGCTTCTCGAGTTGACAGGAACGATCCCACAAGACGGCTCCAATCAGCAGGTGCTCGACAAACTCAAGGTGGAGAGAGAACGAGGTATCACTGTCAAGTCCCAGGCGGTGACGATGGTGTACGATTACGATGGACCCCGGGAAGACTTTATTTCTGCTTTCGACGACGGGTTTGCACCGAAGCCAGGCAGATATCTGCTGAATCTGATCGACTGTCCTGGTCACGTCGACTTCTCATATGAGGTCAGCCGATCGCTGTCAGCGTGTCAAAGTGCGCTTCTGGTGGTCGACGCAACGCAGGGTGTACAAGCGCAGTCCATCACGGTCTTCGAACTGGCCAAGCAAAAGGATCTTGCAATCGTACCAGTGCTCAACAAGAGCGATCTCCCAGCAGCCGATCCCGAACGCTGCTCAATACAGATGGAGGAGATTCTCGGCATCGATACAACATTACCAGGTCAAGAACCGCTGCTCATCTCTGCAAAGACGGGCAAGGGCGTAGACGGCGTTCTCCGTGCACTGGTCGAGAGAACGAAACCGCCGCCTGGCGTCGAGGATGGCAAGTTGGAAGGCAGAGAAGGACCCGGATTCCGCGCACTGGTGTTCGACAGTTGGTACGACCAGTACAAGGGTGTCGTTTCGCTCGTCTCGATCGCCGATGGCGCCGTCAAGAAGGGCGACCGCATCACTTCGTGCCACACAGGCAAGCGATATGAGGTGCTCAGTCTGGGTGTCAACTCGCCCGAGATGATTGCCACAGATGTACTGCGTAAGGGTCAGGTCGGATGGATCATTGCCAACATGAAAGACATGAGCGAGGCGCAGATCGGAGACACATTCCATCTGGCAAACGAAAAGGTGGAGCCGCTCGAAGGATTCGCACCAACGGTGCCCATGGTATATGCCGGAATCTTCCCTATCGAGACGACCGACTTTTTGAAGCTGGAGGAGGCGATTCAGCGACTTGCACTCAACGATCGCTCCGTCACAGTACAGAGAGAGTCGTCCATGGCTCTAGGGCAAGGCTGCCGGTTGGGCTTCCTCGGACTGTTGCATCTCGACGTCTTCCGACAGCGACTCGAGGACGAATACGGTCACGCGATCTTGGTGACAGCTCCATCGGTGCCGTACAAGGTGACATGGCGAGATGGCCGGGAAGAGATTGTCTCGAACCCGATCCACTTCCCCGATGACTCGGAGCGCAAGGCCAAGGTGAACCTTCTCGAAGAGCCGATGGTCAGAGGCGTCGTGCGATGTCCAGAAGAGTACACGGGCGAGATCATGCAGTTGTGCGCCGAGCACCGCGGCGAGCAGCTCGACGTCTCTTTCCCACCCAGCGCATCGGCGATCCGATCTGTCCAGATGACGTATCGGCTGCCACTGTCCGAGATTGTCACCGACTTCTTTGACAAGCTCAAATCATGCTCGTCAGGTTTTGCCTCGTTCGAATACTCGGAAGACGGCTATGCAGCGGGCGACCTGGTCAAGCTCAATTTCTTGATTTCCAACACGGTACTCGACTCGCTGTCGATCATCATGCACCGCTCCAAGGTCATGTACAATGCAAGGCAATGGACCAAGAAGTTGAAGGATATCATCCCACGGCAGCAATTCGAGGTGTCGATCCAGGCGACGACGGGAAGCAAGGTCATCGCGCGAGAGACGCTTTCGGCGTACCGAAAAGACGTTACTGCGGGATTGTACGGTGGTCACTACGAACGAAAGCTGAAGCATCTCAACAAGCAGAAGGAAGGAAAGAAGAGGCTCAAGGCTCTCGGTGTGGGTAGAGTGCAGATCCCCACAGAAAAGTAAGTACTCCCCCACACGGCTGACTACATCGTGGTACGGGCCGTTGCATGACAGCCGGCTATAAGGGCGCCGATGAGCGGCTGAGACCAATACTGACTCCGCCTTGTCTTCCTTTATATGTTTGCAATTTTGTTCGATAACAGATTCCTCGAGGTGCTGGATACCCGCTCTAAAGCAAAGTAATAGAATCATCCTTGCTGTCTTATAGCAGCACCACGGTGCCATGTGCTCCCTGTGTTTCTTGGTAGACAAAGATTTGGCTTCCTTGAGTTTAGAAGCGGCAGCGCACATGTACTTTGCGACAAAGTGGCCATGCAAGGTCTGAAGATGCTTGCCACCACAAAGCATCAGAAAGCTGCAGCACACATGCTAGATCGGAAAGATCCATGAACATCGGGATATGTCCTGCAGAATAGACTGGACCTCGAAGTACCGCGGAAAGGGAAAGCTAGGCGGACCATTACTGCCGAGATGGAACCGAGGACAACGGGCAAAAGAAAGCGAAAAAAAAAGACAGCACAGAAGTTCTCGTCGCGGGGAGCGCGGACCGGTGAACCCGGTGGACGGTTGTCAAAGCGGCGGCCGGACAAGCGCGCCGCGGGTCGCCCCAATTGAGATTTGACCGACAGAAATTGCAGAGCAAGCCCAACTCCGCATTCTGCAAATTGAAAAAAACAACAGAGGAATGGCTGGTCTCGGCTGACATATGACCGACTGTCGCCCTTGTGCGCTGTACAACCGTGGATCCAGACTTGTTCCAGAAGGTCCTTCTTCGGCTGCCCACGCTGGACACTGTCTCTGGCTTGCCTTCGCTGTCGCCTCGGATCCCCGCTCTTCAACGCTGAGCTCGATACTGGCTGCATTTCCCCGACAACACTTTCCGCCCTCCCACCGTCAATAAGCAGCAGGAATCCGGATCATTCCGACTACAAAGCATGCTGTCCACGCGGAGGCTCAAAGCCAAGCCTTTCCTGCTCTGTTTGCGAGGGTCATAAGCCATCGGAATCTACCAGCCGAGTAAGCCACTGACATGCGAGTGAGGTCTTGCTCGGCGTATTCCTCGGCCCTGTCAATCCCTTCAACCAATGTGACTGACTGCGCCGGTCTTGCTCGACGAAATGTTTGTGCAATCGATGGCAAGCAAGTCGTCAGCCAATAGCAAGACGTGCGTTCGAGGCCTTTTTGGGGTGTTAGTCTCCTGGCAACAGTTTGTGATTTGCTGGACGTGCATGAAGCAAGACCCCAAGTAATCTGGGAAAATCTCTCGCACTTCACAGAGCTTGACCGGCGAATACGACCTGCGAAATGCAATGCGATGCGACAACAAGCCAAATGCACATTTGAGTACAGGTTTCCTGTCAAGCTCACAGGCGTCACCGCCAATCAGAGCTCTGACAATTGTCAATCAAAGAAAACTCGGTCTGTGAGGTGGAATGCTGCATCTGTAGCGCTTTTGGCATCGATGCTCATTGGGTCAGTCTCACTTGTATCGCTTTTTGCGCCGAACTTCGATGCACAGTAACATGCAAGGACGGCCAATTCGGAGAGCTCCTCTAGTTTCAGCTCTTCTGATTCGGCGGATGTTTCCGTTTCATGCATCGTTCTCGCTCTTGGACAGGGATTTGACCTGGCATGTTGTGCCCCTTCGGAATTTTTTGTATTGGCGAGGGTCTAGCTGTTTCCAGACTCCGTCGACGACTCTGGAACCTTGCCTACGGAAACTTGGCCGCATCGCGCCGCAGATTGGTGCTAAACCGATGGCTACGGCTCATCTTCAAGCTCAGCTCCTTTGCCTTTGAGGCAAAAACGATCTTTTGGCGAGGTCGCTTCACTTCAGCTTCTGCTCGTCTCCCCCACACATCGAACTGTTTCCATTGGAAAGTCAACCTTGACCCCACCCACCTCTTTCCGTTCCTCTCCGCGAAACCATACCGCCGCTTCAACTCACGATTGCCGCAGGTTGCTCTTCAGATCTCAGTGCAAAGACGCTAGTCTACTGTATTCTACCCCACACCCCAAACCGCTTTTGCGGAGAAGCGTGGTCGAAGAAAGCGATTCACTTTTTCCGGGGAGAGGAGAGGAGAGTTCAGATCGATGACTTGGTGAGGTCGTGTTCCTGAGACCACGCCCACACTCCAGCAATGCAGTCCGGCATGAGCGAGGCATCGCATCTGCGAGCGCCCCAAAGAGTTGTTCCCCCTCGATTCGTCGCTCACCCTACGGCATTGGCCCACTGTGGATCGCCTTTGGGTGAGCGCAAAATTTGTTCCTTGCCCTCTGTACTTGGGACTGTACCAACCCCGCAAACCTTTTGCCTCGTGTCGCATCTCCGACCGCGTGTAAGGTGCTGCATGGAGACTCACTTCGCCTGTCTCTCCTCGCCGGTGCCCATCCTCTGTACCTATGACCGTTAACCATTGTCCAATCGACACTGTCGCAGGCATCGATTGTTCTGCAAACCGAGAATCGGCCGTCTTCTCTCGTCCTGTACCTTGTGCGAACATCCCTGGCGGGCAACACGTCCACTACTGCTGTGCTTGACTGCCTTTGTCCAAAGTTTGGGGCTGCGAATTCAAACATGGGGACCCCGTCTTTTTCTTCGCGTCATGGTCCACCCTGATGCCCCTCCAGAGGAAAGCCTGAATAGCTATAAGATACAAGCTCTTGATCCCAATTGCTCTACCCTCCCCACCAAAAGTACCCTTCCATACCTAGCTATACCCTTCCTTCGCACACCAGAATACCCTCGAGGATCCGCACTCTTTTGCCTGATCCTGACTCGGTCTTGTCCGCCATCCCTTCAGAGCTCTCCACTAGGTACTTCGACAAGCGCCCAACATGTACATTCCTTCCAAGTTCGCACACTTCTCCGAGACGCCCAAGTCGGCGCTCAACTGGCGTCTCGCCTTTGCCGTCATCGGTATGGGTCTTCTCGGTGCCTCCCGTGGTATCGATGAGGGTCTCATCGGTGGTATGATCTCTCAAAAGACTTTCGAGAAGGAGTTCAACATCGTCGCCAAGTCGAACAAGGAGAGCAACGTTACTGCCATGGTCCAGCTTTTCTCCGTTCTCGGTGCCATTCTCGGTTACCCGATCTGCGAGCGTCTTGGACGAGTTCGCGGTGCTCAGATTGCTTGTGTTCTCGTTCTTCTCGGCAGCGCTCTCTGGGCCGGAAGCAAGGGTCACTTTGCCATGCTCATGGTCGCTCGTGCTATCGCTGGTACCGGTGTCGGTCTTACACCCATCGTCGCTCCCATCTTCCTTGTCGAGGTTGCTCCCAAGCAGATCCGTGGTCTTTGCACTTCCGTTTATTCATTCAACGTGTACCTTGGTAAGCATCTGACACCCGTGTCAAAATTTTCGTCGCCATCAACCATTTTTACTGACACCATCTCTTCCTCTTCTGCTTTCTGCCTCTTCTTCGGCACTTTTTTGGCACAAATCGAATCGAACATTACAGGTTTGTTGCTCGGTTATTGCACAAATCTTGGTGTAAAAACGCACATCAACCCTAAGAGCGACGCCATCTGGCAGGTGCCTCTTTCGCTCAACTTCTCGCTCCACGCCGTCGTCCTGCTCTGCCTCGTTTTCCTCAAGGAGTCGCCTCGATGGCTCATGAAGAAGGGTCGCATTGAGGAGGCTTCGTCGTCTCTTGGATGGTACCGTGGAATGGAGCCTCGCGACCAGGCCTTTGTCGAGGAGTACGAGCTCATCGCTGACTCGGTCAGGCAGGAGAAGGAGGCTACCGAGGGCCTGGGCTTCATGGGCAAGGTTCGCGAGCTCTTCTGCAACAAGAACAACCAGTTCAAGCTCGTCCTCTGTGTTCTCATCCAGATTCTCGGTCAGTGGCAGGGCCCTGGTGCGCTGTCGACCTACGCCAACCGCATCTTGACCTTGATCGGTGTTCACGACAGCAGGGGTTACGTCATGTCTGCTGGTTTCGGTGCCGTCAAGCTTGGCGCTGGTATCCTCTCGTCCTTCTTCCTCATCGATCTCTTCGGTCGTCGACGAACGCTCTGGGTCTCGACTCTCTGCCAGGGTCTTGCCATGCTCTACGTCGCTATCTACCTCGGCATCTTCATCGACCACAAGCACGCTCCCAACAAGGCCGCCTCCGAGGCCGCGCTTGCCGGTATCTTTATCGCTGGTGCCTCGTGGTCTGCCGGTGGTAACTTGGCCCAGTACCTCATCAACTCCGAAATCTTCAGCCTCGATGTTCGTGCTCTTTCGGCATCCTTCGTCATGGCCTTCCACTTCCTCATGCAGTACAGCACCACCCGAGCTGTCCAGCCCATGCTCAACTCCGGCCTCAAGGGTGCCGGCACTTTCGCCATCTTTGCCGCCATGTCGCTCGTGGTCGCTCTTCCCGTCTACCTCTTCTTCCTCCCCGAGACCTCGGGTCAGAGTCTCGAGAGGATCGACGAGCTTTTCGACCTGCCCTGGTACAAGATCGGCCGCGCCAGCCGTCGCCCTGTGCGCGACGAGATGCCTTCGCACTCGATGCCCGCCGCCCTCGAGTCGCAGTGGCACAGCCAAGGCGCTCCCGTCAGCGCCTCGGTCGAGGACAAGGACAAGGACAAGGACGAGACCTACGCTTCGGCTCAGCCCGCCTTCGGCGTGCGCGACGCCAAGTGAGACCAGGTTGATGTCCTAGCATTCAGTCCCATCTCAAAACTTCACGATTTCGCAGGATAGTCTCAGTCGCAAATCTCTCTCTTTATCTTTGTACCAATAGCAACAATGGAACGTTAGCAGTCTAAGGAATGTAGCATGACTTGCTTCATAGATCTGATGACAAGTGTGCGCAGCTATGACGTTGAAACACTCACGAGTCCATTGACGAACGTAGCACGAGGGCTTTTCGAGCGCCGATTGACAAAAGAATGACTGTCGGCTGACTAGAAAGGTGGAAGAGATCCTGTAGAGCAGATCTGTATCTCCGGTCGGCTTCAATATGGTGCAATTGAGGTTGCTCGACCGGCTCCAAACTTCATTTGATGCCATTTCTTTGGAGAGCGCCTGCGTTTCTCGATTCTCCCACATGGTCTGTCTCCGAGTAGTTATAGGAGCTCAGCACAGATCTTGAGTTCACGCTAACCGAGATGAGATTCCAGGAGCCGTAGTTGGTGGGAAAGTGAAGAAGTTGCTCGTCAAGTCGAGTAGATTGAGCGTGCAGCATGCAACACGCTGTGATCACCACACACCTACTGCCAGCCACATTCTGAACGCACAGCATTTGCTGCCCTTGATGCCGAGTCGACGAGCCAAGATCACATGTGTGGGCGCATGAGGCTCGACCCCCTTTTTGGGCTTGCTTTTGACTACACGGGTGGGGCATTATCTGGAACGATTCGGTGCGCCCTTGCTCGGTCACAAACGTCGCCACGTTAGCACTTTCAGGGTCTTCCAGACACGCCTTTGGGAATCATGCTCAGATCCCGAGCATTGTGCGAGTGATCCTCATTTCGGCACAGCATCACAGCTCATCCGTATGGCTAAGCCCCTGAAAAGGCCTTCCGGTTCAGCAAGAGAGCCGGATTGCATCATCCCACCGTGAAGCTGACAACGCAAGCTGCCTACTCATCGACAACAGTCGTCATCCTCACCCATTACAGACGGTCAGTCTTGAAGCGCTTTTCATCGATTGTGTGCGCAAAATCTGTGAGAACTTTGACTACAAAAGCACTCGAAAATTGCCATCACTACTCTCATCTCCTGCTCACACGTACCATCTCTTCGTCTCGCGCATCTCCACTCTCACCAATTCGAAATTCGGTTCACACAAGCTCTCCTTCCTCTTCTCAAGGTCCACCACGATGAAGTTTTTCTGCTTCACAGCCTGCTTCGTTATGCTGATTCTTACGCCTTACGCCATCGCCGTAAACATGGGTCAGGGTTGCGCTGTAGGCCAGCCCTGCGATGGTGGAATTTGTTGTCCCACGGGCAATGGTGACTACCCAGGAGTAGGAGATTCGTACTGTCACCAAGGTCAAGGAAGCTGTCCTCAAGACCCTGCCGGCCAAAGATCTCCTCCTCATCACCCTCCTCGCCGCTGAGCAGTACGGCTCAAAACGGCAGCTTCGAGAGTAGCATAAGTGAACAGTACTCTTCGATTCTATAATCATTCACCGATCGCCATGTGTCCCTTCACAGTGTCTGGACGTTGATGTCTCAATCACAAATAGTTCAAACATGCTTTCTCCTGTGCCCAAGGGTCGCGTGAGCTTTGGGCCCACCTTTCTCCGCGTTCTTTAACAGTCATGTCTGATGACACCGAACACGAATCCAGTTTAAGTCAAGCAATACGCAAACTTCACATGATCCATATCAGCGTGTGAGTGAAGCACCACCATGGCGGGACTGAAACACCGCCATGACGGATCCCGGTCTCACACAGCCAGGAGCAGAGTGGGACAAGCGGCGTGAGACAATTTCGGCTCCCACGCCACCAGCAACACACTGGAATTGGTGGCATGCGACCAAGATCGCCCTTTCGTCCCACCAGTGGTCAAGTACGCTGTGCTCACAGCTGACTTGATCCATATGAGAGTCTTCGAGGCTCGCTGTGCAGTGTCTCAGCCAGTCTTGATAGGCTTGGTAGCAAATTGTCGGATGCTCATGTGATGGTGCACCGCAAACATAAAAAGGCTCGATTTCGTCCCCATCGTCCCTCTTCCTGTCTCACACTCACTCATCCTCTTGCTCTTGCCTCGATTACAGCGGCGAAACACAAAATCAACTTCCACAATCATCCCACGCATCTCTCTATCACCCCCTGCCTTGAATCGCAGTCTTCTACGATGAAGTCTTTCTCCATCATCACTGCACTTGCTACTATGATGCTTTTCGCCATGTTCGCTAAGGCGGATGATTGCGGCGGAGGTTGCCCGGCAGGAATGCATTGTTGCCCTGACAAAAGTCCCGCAAACAGTTGCTACCCAGTTGGCAACCCCTGCAGTTAATGAAGCCTAGCTGAGCTGAACAGTACGAAGTGATGGTGCCAGTGCACAAATATGGGCACCACCCATCCATCCGTTCCATCAGTGTTCTATTCATCTGGACCTCAGCACCCATGCACTGTGTGAGCTGCGGACAGATTCTATAGCCTCACCTTCAAACATCGTCTTATCTTAACTTTTTATTGCAATCAACTTTGTTGGCTACAGTAGCTCATCCTCGTCCGTTGTTTGCAGTGATCCTTGATTTATGAATCCGATTCGTCCACAAAACGGGTAGATTCATACAGGTATGAAAGTACAAGCCAAATGGGCACTGGTGGCTTGTAACCACGTGCAACTTGCCAGCCCGGAAAACGAGAGCACCCACAGCAAAGTTGGCTTTCTGCAAAAGAGGTCGTGATAGTCTCGCCAGCAGACGCACCATAATGGGAAGTGTTGCTAGACTGAGCACAAAAAACTGAGCATAGTGGGTTCAGGAGAGGCCCTCTACTGCGAGGGGACTAGATGACGGCACAAAAGAGCAAGAAAGCCCCAATATGTAAGAAGGAAAAGGAAAAAGGTGGGAAAAGGTGAGAAGGCGAAAAAGTTGGGATAGTTCACAAAGCCCAAAAGAGTCGATGGTCACGAATTTGGATTCCATAGATTCTGTCACGCTCATATTTCCACTATGCGTACTATGGCTCCTGAAATACAGCGACGGACAAGGTCATTCGACAGCTGATTGCACTGCTTTTTCACACGACCCACAACAACTTTGGTGCGAAGTATCAGTCTCAGTTTTGCACTGCCTCGGACTCGGTGGGACAGGAGAAATCTCACCTATCTTCGAACAAGACGGACAAACAGGCTGCAAAATGTCGCCAGTCATACTAGCGTGCAAGCTGGTCTCTTTTTCAACCTTTGCCATACAGCAAGCGATAAGCAGGATTCTTCCTGCAAAACGTAAGCCCTCTGTTCTTCTCTCTATCTCAAAGATAAAAGGGCTCGAGTTTTGGGTCACATTTCCATATCTCAGTCAGACACTTGCTGAACTCTTTCGCACACCTGCAGGCACTAACCACTGCCCAAACTTTGCTCATCTCCTTATCCTCCTCTCACGCACTGCTCCCACATTGCAATCTGCCATAATGAAGCCTTTCTCCATCGTCAGCAGCATTGCTGCTTTGATCCTGTTCGCCACAATGGCTCAGGCTTCCGCTTGTAGGGATTCATGCACAAGGTACACCTTCTGTTGCGAAAAAATTGGATCCACATACGGACTTTGCTTGCCGGAAGGACTTCCATGTGGTGATTGAGGCGGTAGACTCAAAGCGCCGGCGCCTACGGTGTATTTAGGCACCAAACACCCATCCAGTCCGTCATCAACTCTTTCTTGACGATTACAGGCTGGGTCCCTTCGATCCACACTCTGTTTGAGCTACGGACGCATCTTGCTTGACAGCTCGTCTCTTCTGCAATCAATTTCGTCCACTGGTTTCAATACATGACCTGCTTTGACTGCTAGTGCTGCCTGTAGAGCTTCAACACGTCCTTGCAGCGTGTGCGATGCGTCGAGCTTGGAGCAAATGAGTGTCACCTTGCATGCCATGTACAATTGGACCCCGCTCTCAACTTCAGCGCGAAGACTTCCTGCAAAACTAAGGGGCGGAGCTGCTGGCAACGCACAAGAATGAACATGTGACACTCTCTGAATCAAGTTCGGGCTGCAGCATACCTCGTCGGTTGCAAGTAGCTGTACTGCACAGGCTTTGAATCGAGGGCATACACAAAGTCCCACGTCCCACGTCCCACGTCAACGTCGAATTGAAGTGCCACCAGGGCTGGGCTGTTATCTGTTTGACACAAATTCGCACCCAGTGGGATAGGTGGGGTGTGACAGATGCGGTACAGGCAGCTCACCGAGCTCTTACTAGACAGCACGAGCTAACATCCGGGGTGTCAAATGCTGTAGTCTCCGGCAAACGCTGCAGTGGAGTCGTCACACAGCGTCTGAGATGGCCACAAAGTAGAAACTTTCCTTAGACGTATCTGGACCATATAAGTGCTCGATTTTTCTTGTCATCGTCCCGTCTGATGGTCAAACTCTCGCTCATCTCCTTCTTTATCACTTACAAGCACCACGCATCATCCAAAAATCTCTCGAACGCATTCTGCGCATCGTCCGTACATCACAGTCGTCCTGATGAAGTCTTTCTCCGTCGTCACTGTCATTGCTGCTTTGCTTCTGTTCGCCATGCTTGCCAAGGCGGAAGCCTGCTTGAACGGGTGCAAGACGTCAGACGAATTTTGCTGCGACGTTCTGGGCTCCAAATCATTTGGCAAATGCTTGCCGAAAGGCAAAAAGTGCGAGCGCGGCGATTAAGCTTCGCTTTGGGATGGACAAAGGGAAATGACAGCGCTGATGCGCAAAGTAGGGCACCATCACGCTTCGATTCTGTCAACAATTTTCTTTCTTGAAGACTACATACTGGGTCAGAGCCCCTTGAGTGTTTCAGCTACGGACGCATCTTGCATCCCTCCTTGACAGCTCCTCTATTCTGCAATCGAATTTGTCCATTGCATTGATTCGGTGACCTGCCTTGACTGCTTGTGCGGCCTATTGAGCTTTCTTGCCGCATGCTTCCGGCTAATAGCAACTGAGTCACACGTGGGCGCTGAAAGCATGCAGTGACCCAAAGTCTAAGCGTCATCGAACCCAGCTCCCACAATATTGGGCGTGATTGGGTCTCCTGAAAGAATCAGAAACGGAGCCGATGCCAGTGCATAAAAAAAGGAGGAGAGAACAAATCATCTCAAGAGCAGATCATCCGATTTCAAGCAAATAGCACCGGTTCTGACTCAAAAGACCAAACTTCACACGTCCCACATCAACATCACTTTGAGGTACCACCAAGATGGGAACTCTACACAGCCACGGCAAAGCGGGACAGGTGGGGTGTGACGAAGCCTGCTGCAAGCAGGCGACCAAGCTGGAAGACACTGCGAGATAGCCTCTCGGATTTCTGCCGCTGTTGTTGTAAGTGAACGATCTGGTTTAATTGTCTCACAACGCCCGAGATGGCGAAAAATTGAGGGGATTTACTAGATGTACTGTACAGAACAGTACTGTACTTTACTGTACCGTGATCATATAGGAGCTCGACATTTTGCTATCATCTACATCTTTGAGTCAACTGCTCGCTTGAATTCTCACTCACCCACAAAGCTACACCTTATCCTTATCTCGGGCCTCAAGCACTACTCCGCATCCTGTCGTCATGAGAGCTCTTTCTACCATCGCCGCCATTGCTTCCGTGCTTCTGTTCGCCATGCTCGCTAAGGCGGACGCTTGTTTCGACGTTTGCGAGAGGTACGAATTCTGTTGCGAAAACTTCGGTCCCTCGTTCGGTCAATGCCTTCCACGAGGCCAAACTTGCGAACCTGAATAAGTCTCGCTTCAAGGATGGGCGACAGAAGACGATGGCGCCAATGCGCAAACCTGGGACCCCAAGCCATCGATTCCTGCGACGTCCTTTTCGTGTTAATGATCCGTCGATCAGAGCCCCTTCATTGAGGTATCAAACACACTCCATTTTACAGTTCAAGCTACGAACGCATCTCCTCTTTGACAGCTGTCACTATTCTCCCTTTAGCAATCGACATTGGCCACTGCACTCGCTCTGCTTTAAGTGCCGATGTGTGAATTAAGTCCAACTTTGAGCGACCAAATTAATTCTGAGCACTGACAGCGTGAGGCGACGCACATCTCGTAGGTCCCGCTTGACCCGGTCCCCACAGCTTTTGGAAGTTGGTGGTGAAAAAAGTGAAGGTTGGTTGACCGAGTGCGACGTGGTGACCATCCCATGTCCCACAGCATCAGTCTGAAGAACCACCAGGCAACAATTTCTGTATTGCACAGCCTCGTGCCAGTGGGACCGGTGGCGTGAGACAATCCGGCCTGTCCCACCTACAGTCGCAAGGAAGTCGCAAAGCTGGTGGTTGCCAACAGCTCATTTTTTTTTCGACAACTGGTGGGTACACTGCTCAGTGCAATGCGAGCTCCGGCAGAGTCTGAGTGAGTCGCGAGACCATAAAATATAAAACCGCTCGATTTCTCTCGCATACATCCCGCCTCACACATTTGCTCAGCTTCTTCACGCATCAGCACGACGCACCACTCAGTCGTTATTCTTCTACTCTGCTTCTCTCGCCCCTTGACCATTTCCGACATGACAAAGATTGTACCCAGCTTCGCTGCCATTGCTGTTCTGCTTCTGTTTGCCATGTTAACGATGGCGGATGATGAAAACGGAAGAATTGACCATTGCCCTGGGTGCACAGGCGATCGTGTTTGTTGCCAAACCGGAATCGATTATTCACATCCCGACACTATCATACCGATTTACGAATGCCGTCCAGCTGGTAGCTGCGATTAATAAATCTGGAAACGAGGAGGGCGACCCAAGAGGTCAATTCAGATCGTACAAGGAAGAAATCTTTTCGAGAAGGAACCCATTCTCTCTCGATACTCTTCTCGATCCTACCTTCGTCTTTTCTTGCATTCCCCTCCTGATGCTCTCTATCGTCTATTCAGGCACGACTGATATACTGTTTCCTGCCCGGTCTGCGTTTCAAATCTTGCCATTTTGTGCCGCGTTTAACGCCTTTTCCACCCTTCTTGGGCTGAATTGATCATCCTATGCCACATTTTAGTGTGGAACGAGCTTCTCTGTTGCCAGACCCCACCATTAGCTGGTGTTCCCACATGAGATGAGCGCAATGTGGTGGTACTCGCAACCCACGTGAATGCATAGGCTTTGCGCGGGCCTCATACACGGTACCCTCGTAAATCCCCTTGCCATATATTCGTCCTCGTCTCGTTCCCATCGCGAGATGCGAACAGAGAGACCTTTGTGTTGCTCTTTCGACAA
Source organism: Ustilago trichophora (assembly GCA_900323505.1). NCBI lineage: Eukaryota > Fungi > Basidiomycota > Ustilaginomycetes > Ustilaginales > Ustilaginaceae > Ustilago > Ustilago trichophora. The sequence continues at coordinate 1,810,555 of OOIN01000003.1, read as the reverse complement.
GAAGAAGTTTGCGACAACGTCGCGCCATGCTGTATTCCTTTCGGTCTCTGATCCCTTTTGTTCCGCTCCGTTTCATTCGATTTCCGGTCCCTTTGTTTCGGTTGGTGAGGGGGAGGAGGCACTCAAGTCGATTAGTGCAGAATCGGATCGGGGGCAGCGCGTGGGCCGAAATCAGGCTGTAATTTGTAAAATAGGGGGAATGAATCGGTACAAAGGAATTTCGCTGGAAACTTGAACATGCCAAGCAAATCAGAATTTCGCTTGCAGGTCGAGACGCACGGGATCCGGTGGTGGCGGTCGGTGGCTTCGACTTCGAACAAAAGGGTGTGGTTAGGCGACAATTTCGAGACTGTATCGAGGCTACTCAGGTGAGTACAGTACTGTACACACATGGTCAGACCTAACAAGGGATTAAAATCTGCAAGCTGACAAGGTTGTGAGTGATGGCTTGGTGTGATGATCCTGACTCTCTGTGATTCGTTGATTGGACTCCACCGGCAAGCTGTAATCTGAGCAAGGCTGCGAGTAAAGAAATCAAGTCCGCTCGTGCAAATCAGGCACAGACACGCGCAGGAACGGGAGCGGCGAAAAGAACGATTCGTAGTCAGACGACGGAGCGAGTGGCTGATGGGCGTCCAATTGGCTGGATTGAATTTTGCCCTGGTTGGCAAGAGGATCAGCCAGCTTGCCCGAAAAGAATCCCAAGCATCATCACCGGCAGCGAAAGTGAACTGCAGCTGGCACATGTCAAGGTGAATGCCAAGCCTTTTTTTTTTACCTCTTTGGATGGGCAAGAAAGAGGATCTTGCAGACGGCAGAACGGAAGTACCACAGCCGATGAAAAGAGGCCAGAAGTTCGAGCGGCGGCACATCCGGCATCCGACGACGATGATCTGCTTGTTTCCCATACGCCCACCCCCCGCGCTTGATTAGGATGAGAGGAGCAACAAGGATTGTGGGGACGCTGGAGTTAGATTGCTCGCCTATGGTCAATGGTAGCTTCTGGCTTGTTCTTGGCCGATAGCTCGCATAGCGCATGAATGGACTAGGGACGAGAAAAAGTGCAAGCGAAGGGAAGACATAAGAGGCAGGCAGACTTAAGCCCGAAAACGACCTTGCTGTTATCAAAGGGAGAAAAAATCGGAGGAAGAGACACGGATCAGGTCTCTCCGTAAATTGGGCGCCCCTGTGGCTCCGGCCAAACCCTTTCCGGCTTTTAGTGTCTCTGCGCGGCGAGACACTCTTTTCCGGCAGATACTTGCTTCGTGTGCTTTTTGCCACCTTGGAGGATTGATGGCTAGGATCATCCTCCTGAAGCAAGCAACAAAGAGATGATCCGTGTTGTTGGGCAGTAGTTTCACCGTGTTGGCGTGATTACGTTCGGATAAGACGGTAACGATCGAGAGATGGGATTTGGCGAAGTGTTGGACAGCTTGAGCGACAGAAGCGAGGACAAAGTTGCAGCTTTGGCATCGAGAAGCGCTGAACGCTGACTGAGCCAAAGATCGTTCGAGTCAAGGCTAGTTACGAGTGTGTCGCGAGGCACCAAAAATTGCGAAATTTTTCTCGCCCCGCCTCGCCTCGCCTCGACTAGATTAGATTCCGCCTCTAGGTGTCTAAGCTGCCGAGCGAATCAGATGGCAGCAGACGGCGATGTCGTTGACATGGGGTCTATTCACGATCCAATGAGACGACGCCTCACCGCTTAAAGGGCCAAGACATATTTGAGCTGCAGAGGTCAGCGGTCAACTGCATCGTCTCTCCCCGCCAAACATGAGCAGCTCGAAACAATGGTCAATCTACAAAAAAAAAACCGAACCGTTTCGGATCACTTTGCGCCGTGATTCGAGTCGGTTGTGTGTCAGTCAATCTGTTCATGCTATATCGTCCCCACATTCTCGTTGCACCAAACTATTGTACTACAGCATCGAGGAAAGGGAAGGACAGAGGCGAAAGCGAGTCGGACGATCAGGTTCCATGAAATTTGAATTTGATTGCGACTGGCTGGTATTCTGCCTCAGCACTTGGGCGTCTTGGATTTACGGTTTCGGCGCTTTTCCAGTCTTGGTCGGGCCGACCTGAGTGTTTGCACAATCACAATCGCAGCTGTCGCTCCACCTTATTTTCTGGCGATACTGTACGCTTCCACGAGTCAAGCCTGATTCGCCCTCATCTCACCGATTCTGTTCTGTTCACCACCACCACCACCACCACCACCACCATCAGCCTCACTTTTCAAATTCAACGTCCATCACTTTTGCTCCCATCACCCTTGATTATTCTCCAGTCCAGACTTTGCATCGCAACGAAACCCAGTTGGACGACGACGCTCATCCAAACCACAGTCGACCTCCTCCCACCACTTGCAGCTACCACACTCAGAGCGTCACATCAGCCTCACCATCCTTGTGCTGCTCCTCAACCCAGTATTCCACGCTCGAGACTAGCGCAAACCTCTCCTAACTCGTACCATTCACGCATTTCAGCTGCATCGTAGCCGTCTCGCCTGCGATGGCGCCGGCGATCAGAGTGCAGCTCCCAGATGAGATCGTCGACCACATCCTCTACCTAGCATGCAGCCTTCCACCTCTTCGTACCGACGACTTTCGCGAGCCATCCGACTTTGATGCCAACAGGCTCAAAGCTCGCTCCTCAGCTCCGCATCTCGACGTCCGTACCACCCTAAAGCTCCTCCTCCTCTCACCACAGCACTATCCCTACATCGCTTCCATCCTCTACAAGGGTCCACGCCTCTCGGATCCCATCAGTCTCTCCCTCTTTGCTCGTACTCTCACAAACCGACCCGCTCTCGGCCGTCTCGTCAAGCACCTCTGGGTCGGTCACACTTACCAGGGAGAGGGCATCCCGCCCAACGCCCTTACATTTGGCCTCGGCGGCAGTCACACCGCATATAGCCTCAACACTGACCTCGCCACCATCGACGATGTGCGCAAGTGCCTCGCCCAGGGAATCGCTCCCCACAATCTTCTCTCTCCTGCTTTCGAAAAGAGAATCGCTCAGTGGGCTGCCCAAAACGTCCAAGCCAACATTCGCACCATTGACCCTGCTAGAGCGCCACGAGGCATCCATATCGATTCTCCTGGCTCGGGCGACCGTGACTACCGCGGCTGGAACTCAATCGGCGTAGATGAATGGGTTCTGCGTCTCTGGGACGGACGTGATTTGGTCAAACAATTCCGCGAGGTTGCAAAGCGTGCTTTCTTCCTCGAACTCAAGCGTCTCTCCTTTGCAGCCTCCTCCAGTCGATCCTCTTCTGCATCTTCCTCAACACCATCTTCGTCCACTGCCTCTCCTCGCTCCACCTCTCCATCCACAAGGTCCGGATCAGCTGGTGCCCATGCGCAGGCAGCATCTAGCCTACTCGACACCGACATGGTGACGCCCTTTTCAGCACAAGGGCCAGAGCACAGAATTCCCGGCACCGATCAAGATCCGTTGGACTGGGCAGATGCCTCACATGCACCTCAGCCCAACACTTCACGCGTCACTGACAATGACGAGCCCATCTATTCCGAGGAGCTGGATCTGGATGAGATCGATGCGGAGCGCGACCGCTGTTTCGTAGAGATGGGAGTGAAAAAGCCCGCATGGAGATCTCAGAACTGGTCCGAGATCGCAAAGGTCGGAGACCAGAAGGTGGAATGGTGGGTCGTCTGGCTCTTAGCAAAGACAAGAGCACGAGCGCGCATCGTGGCACGACGAATCTGGCGCGCCGACGTTCAAAGGGATCCCAGGCTTCGCAACTGGCGTGCTCTCCGTCCACGCCCAGAGCTGCATACCAAGAACCATTTCACCCATCCCACTCTCTTCGCAAGATCTGGAGCCAGCCATTTGCTTGTGGGAGGTGCACCTCCTCCCACACGAGACGAGCTCTTCAACGGCAGTCGTCATGGCGACCTCGATGGCTTGTCCGACTCGGACAGCGAAACCGAGTCCGAGGCCGACTCGTACAGCGAAGGAAGCGAATACGATTCCGAAATGGAGGCATCCACCACTCGCATGGACATGTCGATCGTCCGAGAGCCATCAGCCGCGCATTCGGATCAGCCCGGCAGCAGTCGCACCGCTGCCGGTTCCTCCTCGTTCGCCCTGCCCGAGTTTCTCGAGCCCGAACAGCAGAAGCCCGAGGATCCTGCCGACCTCTGGGGTGGCGATTACAACTTTGCAAACGGCAACGAGAGAGCGGGAGCAGGCAACAGCATCCTTGGCTCCCGCGGTGGGATGTTTGGCTTCGATTCGGCCCTCCGCACTGGACTCTTGGACGAGCCCGACCAGGGCCTTGATGACGGCACCGAATTCGCCAGCTTGCAAAAGGACAAGCAGCGCAGACGCAACGAGGAGGATCGTCTGCTCTCAGAGATGACACTGGGCTCCATTTTGCAGAGCCTGCGAACGGTTATGATGCTCACGCCTCGACTCAAGGATCTCGCCCTCGACGGTGTGTTGGAGCGAAGTATCTGCGGTCGCCGGGCCATGTGCAATATGGGCAAGCTAAAGAGCCTCTCGCTTGGTCCTCCGCCGCCCTACTGGAGTTCTCCTCTCCTCTTCGGCCATCCAATCAAGACCACACGTCGTGAAAGGCAGAGCTACCACCAGAAGATGCACGGCCTTTCCAGCCCCGAGTTCATTGCCGACGATGCTCGTTCACAGAGCCTTTGGCCCTTGCCAGGTGTCCTCATCCCATCGCCAGCATTTGCGACCTTGCGCACCTTGCATATCTCGGGTTGTATGCTTTTCCCTTCCGAGGCGAGAGCCGTCGGTGGGCTAGGTGGTCAACTGCCCAGTCTGCGACATTTCCGATGGTCGCTCTGGCAACCACACGTCGAGGGTCATCCCGTCGGTGTGGTTGAGACGCTCTGTGCTATCCTCGACATCCCAACGCCCGAAGAAGAAGCCGCTGCAGCAGCAGCTACCGCCAGGGCGACAGCCATCGAAGGATCTGGATCTGGCTTCCGCTTCGGTACCTCTACCTCCAGCTCGGGAACCTACCGAGAGTTGGAGAACAACAAGCGACGTCGACGACATGGAGACTCACGACGTCGCTCCAACCCCTTCAGCGCAAGCGGTGCTGCCATGACCGACTCTGGTCTTTCCTCCTCATTGGGCAGCAATGTCACAGCTGCTGGCGCAGCACATGAGGCGAGTCTGTATGCGCTCGTCACACGAAAGCGGAAGCTTCGCTCCGTCTATGTGACGATGCATCCGACCGATCAGGCCATCTTTGCTCGCAAGGCGCCCGCGGTACTGCGTCACGACACTAGGCTTACCATTGAAACAGCAAAGTGCAAGAACGTCGAAGACAACCTCGAGGAGATGCAACGCTGGTGGGAGTGGGAAAGCGGTATGCTCCACTTCAAGCCTACCGTCTCCAACCTCGATGCCATTACTCAGGCAGCCAAGCGCAAACAGATGGCAGGACCACCTAGCTCGTTATCGGCACAGGAGCTGAATGCGGATCACAGTGGGATTCAGATGGACCTTCGACGGGCTATGGATACCGAGTTGGAGCTCGAGCCTCGATCCTAGGTGTCAGCAGCCACAGGCGCGATTGTTTTATGGAGAGCAGTCTAGCACCGTTGACGATGTGTGGAACGTAATGTCACCTATATGATACCCTCACGATGGTTTGTCTGGCCGCGTACACGTTTGGCACGTCAAAGTCGTTTTGACTCTTTTGGAGAGCAACAACATCGTGGGCTGTATCGCTCTGGTGTTCTGTGTGACAGAGGAAAGAGCACATGGCAGCATCGAGCACCACAGAACGAAAGGCGCCGACACCTATGTTCGTGATTTCCAACCTACTAAATTCACTCGCGCTTCCGCCTCGATCATCGTGCATGTGTATCGGCCACTAAGCTGGCAAAAGGGGTTAAGGCGGCAAGCGGAACTCGATGGTCCGATCAATTACCCATTGCCGTAGCATACTTACCGACGGCAAGGTTATAAAGTTGCCTTTGCGCGATTTTCCTTTCTGCTAGAAACAACTGACCTTGACGAGTGGCGAGTCTGATTGTGTGAGCATCCGCAATATTCGCAGTGCTGAACGCCGACGGAAGACGTGACACCGAAAGGGAAAGGAAAGCCAAGAGCAAAGGACAAAGGAGCGATTCTGGTTGGATTCGATAAGATTTGACCGGCACAGATCCCTCCGCGACCTCGCCTAGCCGTTAGCGTGACTTCGGAATACACAGCTGCGTTTCACCCGATTGCCTCAATTGGACCTACTGTAAATGCAAGCCTCGCGAGAAAGCGGTCTACTGTATCAACGGCACCCACATTCTCGCCCCTTTGATCGATCAGTGGGACGCTCCATTTCAGGCTTCGTGAGGCGTTGTCTAGAGGCGAACCTGTCACAAGATTAAACAAGTCGAGGCCCCAGTTTCCACAGTATAACTTCATCTGCATACAGTAACTGTACATGCACGCGAGAAGAAGAAAAAAAGGTCGCGGACAAAAGAACTCCCCAGCCCTGTCGAAAAAGAAACCCACAGCATTCATGCACATGTTCGATGAACGCACTGCATCTTCTTTCACTTGCCGAGCTTTCTCTCTGTTCTGTGGCCGCTCGTACCGCATCATTAGGTTGCTTCCTGTTCCGCCACTTTTGCACTTTGTAGATAGATGCAACCCTATTTTTGTTGTGTTTCGCTTTGTGTGCAATGCTGCTGTGCTTCTGCCGTAACCACTCCATCCTTCTCTCCGCCGGGGATTGTTCGCCGCCGCCGCTGCCGACGATTCGGTCTGCCTGATCGAATACCGTTGTTGCCACTGGTTCAAGGCCCGCTGCTGAGCTTGTTCGGTTGCGCACTGCCTTGTTGCCTCGCTTGGACCATCACGCTATGCGCTTGAGTTGCTCCTTTCCTTTCTTTCCTTTCTCAGCTCTTGGCTTTGGACCCCTGATGTCGGACATGGCGGTTGGGAAAGTTTCCTCACTCTGATTGCATTGCAACCAAGCAACAGCTTCAAGATAGATATAATAGACGGCTCCCAAGGAACCGACCTCCTCGACTCCTCAATCATCGCCCTTCTCACATTTCTGTTGGCACAAGCTTCGATCCGTGAAGCTCGACCGCCGAAACATGAAGTTCTTCTCCTCCGCCCTCCTTCTCGCAGGAGTCGCGGTGTACGACACCTGCGCTCGAGGCCTGCAACACGTTGGCAAGCTCCAGTCCGACTATGTCGATGCGCACCAGCGTGCTGCTGAGCGAGCTTCCCGCCTCCTCGCCACCAAGCAGTCCCACTCTGCCGTCACTGGCGCCACGATCCACTTGAACGACAAGACCAAGCCGTTTGCCGTCAATGGAACCGGTGTTCCTGAAGTCGATTTCGATATCGGTGAATCGTATGCTGGGTTGATGCCGATCAGCTCGAATCCTGATGAGACTCGCAAGCTCTACTTTTGGTACTTTCCTTCCAAGAATCCCAAGGCGAGCAACGAAATCACGGTCTGGTTGAACGGTGGTCCGGGTTGTTCGTCGCTTGAGGGTCTCTCGCAGGAGAACGGTCCCTGGATTTGGCAATATGGAACTTACAAACCCGTCCCCAACCCTTGGACTTGGCAAAACTTGACCAACATGGTCTGGGTGGAGCAACCCGTCGGCACTGGCTTCTCGCAGGGCAAGCCCAACATCACCACAGAGGCAGAGCTCGCCGAGGAGTTCAAGGGATTCTTCCGCAACTTTGTCGACACTTTTGATCTGCAGAATCGCTCCGTTTACCTCACTGGTGAATCGTACGCTGGACAGTACGTCCCCAACATCGCCAGTAGCATGCTCGACGACAAGAACAAGGAGTACTTCAACGTCACGGGTATTATGATTTACGACCCTTCTATCAACTCGGATGCGATTACCGAGCAGGTGCCCACAGCTGCTTTTGTCGACTACTGGGGTGGACTCTTCCCCTTCAACGACACGGTCAAGGCTCAGATCAAGGACATGGACAACAAATGTGGTTACACGGCTTACATGAACGAGCACCTCACCTTCCCACCTAAAGGAAAGTTCCCCGACCCTCATCCAACCACCGACGAGTGCGACATCTTCGACTTTGTCTACAACAACATTTTCGACGTCAACCCATGCTTTGATATCTACCAAGTCGCCACCACCTGTCCGGTTTTGTGGGACATCAACGGAGGTCCCGGCTCTGGAGACTATCTGCCCCCTGGCGCCTCGCTCTACTTTAACCGCACCGATGTCAAGAAAGCCATCAACGCACCCGTCAACACTACCTGGCTCGAATGCTCCGCCGGCAACGTGTTTAACACCAAGACCGGTCTCGACGCAGGCGCAGAGAAGGGTCACTTCAGTTCTACCACCGTTCTTCCCGGTGTCATTGACCGAGTCGAGCGTACCGTCATCGGACACGGAATGCTCGACATGGTGCTCCTCATGAATGGAACTCTACTTTCTATCCAGAACATGACATGGGGTGGACAGCAGGGCTTCCAACAACCCATCACGGACGATTTTTACGTTCCCTTCCACAACGATTTCCAAGAAGCGACACTGGCAGCCTCCGGAATCATGGGTAAGACTCGGACCGAGCGAAAACTCACCTTTGTAACCATCTCGTTGTCTGGTCACATGGTTCCTCAGTACCAGCCAAGTGCCGCCTATCGACATCTCGAGTTCCTCCTGGGTCGCGTAGATAGCTTGTCGAGCAAGGCTCCCTTCACCTTCTTTGACAACGGACTGGTTGCGGAGAACGGTGCATTCGCAGATAAGCGTGCCCTCGACGATGGGGCAAAGGAGATGCAAGCCCGACAGCTGCAATACCGCGGTCTGGCTCAGCCTGAAATCAGCGAAATCATCGCCGACTTTCCTTGAACCCCCTTTTGACCGGTATTACAAGACACTCCGTACATACGTAGAGTAGATCTCAATACAAAGATTTAGTCTGGCGACTTGTTGTGCGAATTGCAAAGTCTGTGTTGCACGGAATTTTCATGAGAATGAGGGCGACCGGTCGAGCTGACAAACGACTTGGATTCGATGCAGTGTAGCGAGAAAGGTATCATTTTGTTCCGCCTCCTTCAGCGGCTTTTGCCGCCTTGGCCTGTGCAAGAGACGATCCAAGACAAAAAGGATATGTCAGTAAAGTTGTGTCTTTCTTCGTAAGTCTGGCTCGACATGTAATGGAGAGATTTGAGCTGCTTCGTTCTGGACGTACCGCCTGCTTTGCGCGGAGGGCTTCAGCATCAGCCTCCTTCCTCTTGGCGATCGATGTGTTGGACTCGTTACGTTTGCCCTTGTTCTGCTCGGCCTGCTTCTTCTGGTTTTTGGCTCGAGCGAGCTCTCTCTGGTTTCCACCTTCGTAGGTCGAGTAAGAGCAGTCAGAATGAGAATCATGTATGTCAGTAAGCCTTTCATGATCCATCGAGTCTGGAAGTGGTCGACGTGCAAAGATCCAACTCACGTGTCATGTTGAACAGAGACCGCCGACTCAAATCGTCTGTTGGAACTTCGAGTTAGGGAGAAGCAATGGTAGAGTGCAGTCCAAAGCACGCAGCCAGCCCTCTGTGCTTTGGTGAAACCGTTGCAGCCGGGAAAAAAAAGAAGTGTCGATGATGGAGTTGGAAGACAAGTAACACACAGAAAGTGGGAAGAATCTGAAATCAGGATTCGACCCTGAATGCGCAAAGGTCCGAGTTCCGCGTAATTTTCCACATCTGATTGCCTTTCAAGTACAGTTGATGCATTCGTGTATATCAAGACTCTCTAAGCATGCTACGCAACCCCAGAAGTAACCGCACTCCCTCACGCAGGCCAATGGCAGACACAGTCGGCGGTATGCTGTAGAAGCACGCCTGAGTCTCAAGCAAAGGAGCGTCAGTTTTTTGAAAACGCTAATCGTTTTCGTGGGATTTAGAAGGAGCTAAACAAGTCCGTTGGATGCTAAGGGGTACAGGGGCTGAAAGCCAGGCTAAGCGTGATAGGTGAGAGGGAAGAAGGCGAAGCAAAAACAATCTGGTATCCATATGTCGACTATGCTCTACAGGTGGCTCTGAGGGAGCTGAACATCGATGTCCTTGACGTGGGCGACAAGATCGAGACCGAGCTTCTCCTTGACAAAGCTGTTACAGAAGCTAAAGAGCTCGGCGCCGAGCTTGCCGTCCTTGTCCTGTGCGAGCTTGCTCTTCTTTCCGAGCTTGGCGACGGGCACGAGGTAGGCTCCGTTGAGGTCGAGGCGGTCGACCTCGAGCGAAGCACAAGCATAGAGCTGTGTGAGCGCACCATCCTCGGGGGCGGTGAAGAAGCGGGAGGCGAGCGAGTTGAGACCTCCAATGATCTTTCCGTACGACTCGCTGGGGCCGCGGATCAAACCAGTACGCACGACACCTGGATGGATCGAGACGTTGGCAATACGGGCGTCTTTGGGCAGCAGCTTGGCGAGTTCATTGGCGATTAGGATGTTTCCGAGCTTGCTCTTGCCGTAACGGTCCCAGGTGCCCTTGACCTCGGGCCAGTGCTGCTTGTTGACGGCTTCGAGGTCTTTGAAGCTCGTATCGGAGGGTGCGGCGAGGTGGCCC